>JALMGJ010000004.1:83825797-84200797 GCA_023362775.1 Charina bottae
TGCTGCCCGCAAGCCCCGCCCCCCATCCCCCCGATTGGCTGCCACCCACAAACCCCAACCCCAGGTCCTTGGAAAAAAATTTGCGAGGGAAGTGGTCCCTGGTGCCAAAAAGGTTGCCAACCCCTGTGTTAAGTCCTTCTAGAATGCATCTGTGCAAGACTGTCTTTATTATTTTTCCCTTTAAAGCTGCCTTCTACTTTTTCCCATTTTATTTTAAGTAAAGTTCCAGTCTGTTCTTTGCCAAACCAGATGTGAAGGCTGGATTTTGCACTCTGAAATGGAAGGCTGTACCTAGAGTTAGGTTGTACTATTGTACTGTAAACTTAATGTGCTTGTTTTATAAGCAGACCTTTGAAGTTGATAGGTTACTGCTATGTGGCTTTTATTAAAATACTTGGTTTAAATCTACTCCCCAACTCGAGGTTTAGAGCTTAGTTTACCAGTCCAATTAGAGCAGGGCAGCAAGAGCTGTAAGTTCTTGCATGGTTCCTTCTCCTGGGAGCAATTTCCTGGGTGATAGGTTTTCTAAGAATTACACTCCTGGGATTCAGTTAATATTTTGTTTAATAAGTGAGCAAATGCCACTTACTATGACTCTGCAGTGCTTTGATCTGCTCTTCAGAAAGTGCTTGGGAACATGAACATAACACTTGCCTACAACACTTTAAATCAGATGTTCCCTTTCCAGTAAAAGTTTGTGACATCCAAGGAAAGACAAAGGTGTTTTAAGATGTTACAGAAAAAGAAGTGCTTACATTCCTAAATTGGTCCAATGCACTTTCTGAAAACAAGATCCAAGCACTCTATATACCTAGTACTTCCCCATCCATTATTTGGATCCTTAATTCACCAATCTGTTTCAGTATAATTTGTGAATGAGTACCAACACTATGCTTTGTCAGCTGGGGCTCTCATGCTCAGAAAGTAATCCATTCCTATTAAGTTCTCTCCGGTTTTGATGTGTCCTGTGTGCCAGTAGTTCTCCTATCCCCCTTTAGTGTGTTGACTGATGGGATGTATGCTGGCTTAAAGGGAAAAAACTCGAGGCTTGAGAATAAACAGACAAGGAGTGCAGCTTTTAGGGCTAGAAGTATTTTACTTGTAGCATAAGGCAATAATGTATATACAGTACATTATTGCAAAAAGAAAGTTGAATATACATGGTACAGCATTGTAAAAGGAAAACAAAAACAAACTTATAAGCAGAGTTCCGTGTATTGATCCCAGGGCCAGAGCTCATGCCATGCATAGCCTCCCATAGCTATGCACTGCTCAGTCCTCAAAAGTAGAATACACATGAAGAACTACGTGGCTAAAAGACACTAGAAATCAAGAAGCATAGAACACCATTTTGCATGGTTGTATATTGAGTTCTTCTACCTTTCTGATTGGCTGGAAGTTAGCTGTGACACACACTAGGCCCAAAGCATTAGGCCTAAAGCACATAGCATGACCTGCTTTTGGGTAGCAGTGCTGCATCTAAGCGAGCACGTGATTTCCTCCCCCCTTGCTCTAAACTGAGCAAGGCTGTCCACAGACGGAATCAGGCTGAGGGTTTGTTCTCATGGGAAGGTCCCATTGCTTGTATAAGCGCTAGCCATAACAATACGTGACAATTGTTATCTTGCACCTGCACTTCACGTCACCATGAGAAGCCTTTGCTTTGTAAAGGATGCAATTTGCCAAAACACTTTTGCTTTGTAGAGAAACCCAATTTTCCAATTTCATATGAGAAATCTGACATTGACAGCTGGTGAGCATAGAGATTGGTCACTAGTACATCGGAGTTGCCACCCTAAATTCAGCATGGAATTAGAACAATACATTTGATTGTCTCAAAATATTATATTGAGACAGTATAATATACTACTGCACTGTGTATTTCATTGCATATTGAAATATATGCTAGTCTGACACTACTTAACACGTGAAAAATGGTTTAATATTAGAGCTATACAGCACTGGATCAAGGAAATATTTAATTATAATTTGTAAATGCTGTTCCCAGATTTGACAGGAAGGCTACATTGTTTTCATGAGGTCAGGTAAGCAGCTGTATTCCTCTATAGAGGAATGGCTAATGTATTTTATCCCTAATTTGACTGGCATTTGGAAATAGATCAAAAATGACTTTTTTGAGGTGTTTATTTTGTTACTCTTGGGGTTATTGATTATGTTTTATATTTTCACAGTTGTTATGTTATAAGTTGTATTTGTTGTTCTTGTTCTTGTTTTGTCTTCCATGTCTTCATTACCCCTCTTGAACTAATCATTGTCCTTTGTCAGGCTGGTCTCCTTATTACTCAATTTATCCCCTTCTTATGAATCTGTCCCTGGTGGGGAGAATAAAGAAATGGGGGAATGTTGTGATGGAATGTCTCCCTGAGGAGGGTGGTGGGGTGATGAAGCTTGAAGAGGGAGGAGAGGAGAGCGCATTCCAGGCTGATAAGAGAAGTCGCAGCTTGCTTAGCATGAAAAGTGAGGGGGTGCCAAGAAAGAGGGTTCAGCTGGCACTGCCCTAGGTTCCCAAAGGTATTTTTCCTTTTAGCTCAGAACAGGGACCTTTAGTTTGGAAAGATTCTGTGTATGGTAGAAACAATAAAGAAACTAGAGTTAGAACTTGGACTCACCATTGTTTCTTCACCGATTTCCCTGACAGATGTGGAGTTTAAAAGTTAAAATTCTTTAAAAGTAGGTTTTCTTAATTAAGACTTTGATTTTTATGTTTAAATTGTGTTTCCTGTGTCAATAAAAAATTGCAAAGCATTACGATAGTTCTTGGGATTCAGGATGCCCTTTGATACAGTAACTTAATCCAAGGATACCATTCTGCTGGGACAAATTGGGTGGAATGATTTTAACTTTCAAACACTAGATATTTTGACTTAACTCAGCCCAAAAGGGAAGAGTTTTCTTTGAAAGGTTTAAAGAAGAATTGGAGAAAATGCAAGTGATCCAAAGGGAAGGAACCATACAACAAATACAAGAGACTGAAGAAGATACTATTACATTGGGCGCTACAGGCATAGACTTTTCTAAGCTTACAACATAAACAAAGATTTTTAATGCCTAATAGGGAATATAAATGGGGCAAATCCACAAAAAAGAAAAAAAAGTATTTCATTATTTGAAAAAAAAAATTAAAACAAGATGTAATTTCTCTACAGGAAACACATGTAAGAAAAAAAGATTTAAAAAAGATTTGATTTATAAAAATTTGGGACAGGAATGTATTTTGGCAGGGGCAAGCAAGAAAAATGGAGTTGTTTTGTATATAAACCACAACCAAAATTGATATTGACTGATGATTATGGCCCATATGTTGTAGTTGAAATCAATTTGAATGAAACTAAGATTATGATACTGGGATTATATGCCCCAAATTAGAATAAGGCTATATTTTTCAAGTGACTTATGGAAAATTAATAGATCTACCATATTAAAATTGATGCTTTTGGGGAGATTGGAATGGAGTTGTTTGCCCACAAAATGATAGAACTTCTGTGAAAGAAATTAAATCAAAAATAGGTAAATTACTGAAAATATTTTGGAAATGATGGATAACTCTGAGATTTATTTATTTATTTATTTATTTATTTATTTATTTATTATGGTGATATAAAAAGATGATTCCAAAGAATACACTTATTTCTCTGAAAGACATAGATCTTTTTCAAGAATAGATATGATTTGAATTTCTAAAAACCTTGCCACATGAATTAATAAACTAGAGATATTGCCAAATACTTTTTTTCAGATCATAACCCAGGGACTTTAACATATAAGAGAAAAGTTAGAACTTATACATGAAGGCTAAATGAAGCTTTCATACAAAAGGACTCAATAATGGAGAACTATAAAAATAAATGAAATAGTTTTTCAAGATTAACCTTAATAATGGCATTTTTAAATTAATTTTATTAAATTTAATAAAATTACTAAAAAAATAAAGGCCTTGATATAAGGACAGTATGGGATGCTAGAAAAGTCTTTATGAGAGGACAAGTTATACAGCAAAATAGTAAATTGAAAAGACAAAGACAAGAGAAGATGCAAAATATTATAATGGAGATAAAATTGAAATAGGAAGAGTTAAAGAGATCTCCAGGAAGGAAAAGTATCTCACGGAAAATTAAACTTTTACAATGCCAGCTTCCTATTTTAATGATTAAAGAAATGGAAAACTGAACTTTGCAAAACAAGAATTGTGAGTTGGCAAATGATCCAGTGAGATAAGCCAGTAAGATGGTTAACATACAAACTGAGAAAAGAAAGTGAGAAGAAAATGATATTAAAACTACAAAATGGGATGGTGACAGATAATATAAATATGCAAAGAATATTCCATCAGTACTATACAAAATTCTAGAAATGATAAAAAAAGATCCCCAGCAAAAATGGATGAATATTTAAAGAAACGAAGATAACGGATGAACAAAAGCAGATAATAAGGGAAGTGTGTGAGATTATAAAAAAGAATAAAATAGAGAAGGACTCCATGGTGGATGGTATCAAACGCTGCTGAGAGATCCAGGAGAGCCAGGACAGTTGAACCATCCACGTCCCGAGCCCTTCAAAGGTCATCATCAAGTGTGACCAATGCCATCTCAGTGCTATACTCTGTCCTGAACCCAGACTGAAAAGGGTCCAGAGAATCCACTTCATCCAGGGCCTTCTCAAGCTGCATGCCAACCACCCTCTGAACAATCTTTCCCAAAAAGGGAAAGTTAGAGACTGGATGAAAGTTATTTAACATGGCTGATAAAACGGGCTAAGAATTTTGATTGTAACCTACAGATGGATCAATGGGAGATAATGTGAGTAAAAGGATTGAAATTCACATTGTGTTATAACTTAAGAGATATTTTTTATAAAATGATGTACTGTTGGTATATGACATCAGAGAAATTATCTAAGGTGTATAAAGGTACTTCTAGTCAATGCTGAAATGTGAAAAACATAAAGGGAAACCAGAACTATTTTTATTAGGATTTATGGATAGCCAATTAGGAAAGACTCATAGAAGGTGGTAACTACAGCAAGACTATTACAGTATATGCACAACAATGGAGAAATACTTAAATACTCATAACAGTGGAATGGATTGTGAAGATGCAAAATTTGATCTGCTTCATCAGGGATAAAACAGTAAGTACTTTTATAATAGACTGGAAACCTTTTATGGACTTTTTGCTAAAAATGGAAAAAATAAAATGGTAATTTGTAGATTTAATGATTAAAAAGGGTTGAATATGGAATAGAAGGGAACTGTGTAATGTAATCTTGAAGAGGGAAGTTTAATTTAATCTTTATATCTATATTGTTTCTTGCACCTTTTCTTTTCCTTAACATGTCTTTATAGTCTTTTATGTTTATATTTTACCTATATAAAAATCTTTAATAAAAATTATATTAAAAAAGAGATACAGTAACTTAACCCAAAGTGACCCTGAGAAAAGGATCAGGAGCCAGAAAATATGGCATAAAAATGTTTGGCAAAGGATAGTGTAAATGGATGAAAGCAAGGCTACAGCACCAGCCTCAAGATCTGGATTGGGTGATTAGTTTATTGCTGATTTAGAGTTGGGGACTTTTCCTGCCTATGCAAATATAATGAATTATTCATGACTGTTGATGCACCTTTTCTACCTCCTATATAAATCTTTGTCAGTATATTGTCAGGGCCCTCAGACAGTTTGCCTGGGAGTCCAGCAATGATGCTTTTGGGGTATTTTTTAAAGCCATTGCTTTGGTCCATATTATAGCGGGTCACTTTTCCCCCAATGACACAGTGTTTCAATGCAACTGCCATTTAAAAGAAAAAACACAAAAATAAGTCAGCTGCATTCATAAAAAACTTTAAACAGAATACACCCTTTGTCATAATTTACACATATTAGATATTTATTTACTATTTATTTATTTTATTATTTATATCACCACCCATCTCCCCCAAAAGGAGGACTCTGGGCGGTTTACAGTAAAATCAACAATTAAAACCATAGAAAGATAAAATTACAAACAAACACTGTAAATAAATATAAATAAATACAAAATCCAATGATGGTGAGATCTTATTCAGTAGGGAGGGCTCTATGGCACAAGCCACTCCCAGGAGGAACTGTTACCCCCCCATCCCAAGCAAAGCAGCAGAGCCAGGTATTCAGACTCTTCCGGAAGGCTGGGAGTGAAGGGGCCCGCCTCACCCCTAGGGGCAGAATATTCCAAAGGGTGGGCGCTACTGCAGAGAAGGCCAGCCAAATGAAATTCCCTTGTCGACGGAGTCTGTAGCATGCCCTCTCTGCATGACTGGGTGGGACTGGTCGATGTTATGAGGATGAGACGGTTCCTCAGGTAACCTGGTCCTATGCCATGTAGGGCTTTAAAGGTGATAACCAACACCTTGAATTGGACCCGGAAGCATACCGGTACCCAGTGCAGCTCGTGCAGCAGTGGTGTTATATGTGCCAATCTTGAGGCATCAGTAACTGCTCACATGGCTGTATTCTTGACCAGCTGAAGCTTCCGGATACACTTCAATGGTAGCCCCATGTAGAGCGCATTGCAGTAGTCTATATGGGAGATGACGAGGATATGATTGACTGTGCGGAGGGCATCTCGATCCAGGAACGGGTGTAACTGGTGCACAACCCGAAGTTGCACAAAGGCCCTTCTGGCCATGACTGCCACCTGCTTTTCAAGCAGGAGTCGTGAGTCCAGAAGGACCCCCAATTTCCACACTGGGTCCAAACGGGGCACTGCCACACCATCCAGGACCAAGGATGATAATTTCATGGATACCGAGAGGCCATCAACCCACAGCCACTCTGTGTTACCAGGGTTCAGCTGAAGCCTGTTGTTCCCCATCCAGGCCCCCACAGCCCCCAGGCACTGAGACAGGGCAGCCACCACATCACTTACCTCACCCAGGATGGAGGTATACATCAAGGGGTCAAGGGTCAGGTCTCTCATCCCCTATCACCACCGATTGGGAATGGCCCTGGAGGAAGGAGGTGAACCAGTAAAACTATGCTGCCACCCCCAACTCAGTGAGCTGCCCCAAAAGGATACCATGGTTGATGGTATCGAAAGCCACTCCCTCCATCCTGCTCTCGCTGGAGATCATCCATAAGCACAATCAATGCAGTCTCTGTCCTGTATCCTGGCCTGAAACCTGACTGAAAGAGGTCTAGATAATCCGTTTCATCCAGAATCCTCCGGAGTTGCAATACCACCACTTTCTCAACCACCTTTCCCAAAAATGGAAGGTGGGAGACAGGACGAAAATTGTCCAACACAGTAGGGTCCAGGGATGGTTTCTTGAGGAGAGGGTGTACCAGCACCTCCTTAAAGGCAGCTGGAAACACCCCCTGCCCCAGAAATGTATTAACCATTGCCTGGACCCAGCCACATGTCACCTCCCGGGCTGTCTTTACCAGCCAGGAATGGCACAGGTCCAACAGGGTCAAACCGTTCCCAGATAACAGGATAAGTACACTCCCTCAGCATCTCCCCAGACTGTGCCTCATGCTGAGAGTCTAACTTGGAATGGATCTGAGCAATTTTATCCTGCAGATGCTGGGAGAACTCTTCTATATGGCCCTGTAAGTGGGTCACTGAATCTACTTGACCCAGAAGAGATTGAGTAATTTTAAACAGGGCCGTTGTGCGGCATTCTGCGGATGCAGTAAGAGCGGAGAAATATTCATGTTTTGCCGCTCTTACTGCCACAAGGTAGGCCTTAATAGTGGCTTTAGCTTGTGTTTGGTCAGATTCAGTCTTCGTCTTCCTCCAGCAGCACTCCAGACATATTCAAAACCCTCAACTCCTCCGTGAACCATGGGGAGTGATGGGTTGAATGGGGCAGGAGAGGTAACACAGGCGCAATCCTGTCCAAGGCCCCAGCAACCTCCCTATTTCTCAAAATTTCCTGGCCCAGTTACCTCCACTCCTGGACCTCTGGAAACCCTGGGTTTAGACAAGGGTCCCCTCTCCCACACATACATCTTTCACACTCAGTCACCCTTGAGTGATGGCAGGGCCCCCAGTGCACCAGCTGCCACTCTCAGCACTGGTAGGTTCTAACCACCACCCCCACAACCTCACTGTGCCCCCCAAACTTCTCTCACTAGTTACAGGGGTTCAGCCCAGCTACTCCTACCTACTCTGTCTCTCAATCAATGATAGCTACTCTTGCACAAAGTTATACAGTCCTGGACCCCCCTCCATGTGTCTCACCCCCAGAGGGGACTACCACACTCACACCAAGGGACCCCCAAAACCCTCCACTGCCCTAAATAGACTGGGGGGTGGCCAGTCCTCCACTCAATCCACTGTGCCCTTACAATATCAAAGTCCATGTGGGTGTTGTCCCAAACCATTCTACCACCCAGGTCCCATACACTATGCAGCCGGCCCCCTTACACCACCAAAATATGTTGCACTTCCAGGTCTTGCTCTGCAGCACTGGGGCTTGAAATGACATCAAGGCCGGCTCTCCACATGGGGGCTCACTATCAGTCCTTAGCCAAAAAGCCCAGAAAAGCCCAGACAACCCCCAAAGAAAACCACCGTCCACAAAAGCACACAGGAGATCCACTGGAGTCTGCCACTACCACAAGGCCTGCTGTACTCCATTGCTCTGCCATTCCAGGCTGGGGGCTCCACCCTCAGGGCCCGACATGCTATGCCACCTCACCAGAGCTGCCAAGGTCTAACAACTCCCCCCCCAAAACTGCCAGAGTTCTCTCAAGGCGGTAGGAACGTGCTATGCTCACCGCCGCCACAAGTCCACCATGCTACGCCATTCCATCTGTGAGGCTCCACCCATGAGGCCTATCGCACTCTGCCCGTGAGGCCCATCATGCTCCACCGCCTTGCTGAGGCCACCCAGTGTGTCAAGTCCACCGGGTCCATCTGGTCTACAGGGCTCTTGGTCCACCAGGCTCTGCCAAGATCTCCAGGAGAATCTCCAGGAGGTCTGCCCAAGTATACACAAGTCTTGCCATCGCCACCAGGTCTACCATGTTCCACTGCATTCTGCCACTCCACCGCTCCACCTGGGGTGGGGGGTTTCCAATCATCTCCCCAGCACCATCACAGGTTCCAAAAGCTGGAGAACCAGCCAGAGTCTCCCTAAAACCCCAACTGATAAAACGGGGGTTTGGGGATTAGGGGTTCATGGAGACTAGGATCCTCTCCCCCAAGAGCAGTGATTAGTGTCTTCTCCCAGTCGCCATCTTGGATCATGATGTCTTTTGTCTTTAAACAGAGACTCCAGAAAAGATAAGTAGCAGAAGCAAACAGGAGTAGAAGCAACCATGCATAGAAAACAGAAAGCAGTAAGCCGTAAACAGTCTGCTTAAGTTAATACTGTGCAATAATCCATTCATACTGGAAATATTTAAAGTGTGTTGTTTGTTTGTTTGTTTATAAATCAGGAACGAATTTGAAAAAGGTGAAACCATCTTAGATATTTTTAACCTTGTAGCAAACTTATAGGTCCAACCCTTTTTACAATTTTGTTATGCAATATTTTTGCAGGAATTTCACCTGAAATATTGAATAAATGAAACAAAACTTCAGAAAATATCTTTATGCACACCCAACAATTCCCATCTCAATGAGATCTACTCTTTTTTCTTTCTTTCTTTTTTGACATGGGAAGATAGAAAGCCTATATAAATATCAATTTTTGCTCATCAGTAAATACTATATACTTTCAAGCTAAGTTTGCTCAATGCCCCAAGGTTACAGTTCTGTCACATGGCCAGTTCTGGAAATTGCCTTTTTTATTGTGAATTACTACTCGTGGCTACTTCAGTTCAGTAAGTGTGGATAATACAGATATGTTCCATTCTTGAGCAGTGACACTGTTTATCAAACAAAATGCTGCAGTTTATGAGAATCGTCATATTGCCACACTTGTAAATATCCTTACAGATTGCCAGTTAAAGCTACAGAATGCCACTTCCATTACTTTCTGAAACTGTGATATCATCATAGGTGACTTTAGAAAAATATAAAATACCCGGAGAGATAACATAAGTAGTTAAAAATGAAACCAGTGCTGTAAGCTTTTGAGGAGAAGTTAAATTGAAGGGAATTTTAAATCGATAGGATCTGAAGTATTCAGGGCTTAAAATCCAACAATTCAGGGGAGCTGTTTAGTGGTTTAAGGGACTTAGCACTCTGTGCCAAGCCCAAATTCATGTTTCTCAAGAACAAGCAAAGAAAAGAAGTAGTAATATAACCAGTATAGAGCTTGACAAATACAGTTTCTGATACCTTCTTATTTATAGTACTAGTTAATACACTTCTAAAACTAAAATAAAATCTACAGAAAGGGATTATGGTGCCACTGTTTCTTAACGGCAAATCCAGCTAGCTTTCTAATTTTAGTTCACAATATAGAAGCCAATGAGCAACTTGATATTACAGTCTTTATATTACAATTACAGTCTGTTCAGCTGTAGTGTCATCTTTTTCATTTCAAATTATTTAAGTATAGGAACAGATGAAACATTATGGTCCACAATATTGATGTAGTTTAAAGCCGTGCTTCAAAAATTACCTTTTGTTGGCAACATGTTTGAAAAGAGCACTACTACTTTATATGTTTTATTTATTGTATATATTTTTCAACAGAAGCCATAACTTTCAAATGTATATAGTTCTATTTCAAGTGAATTTCACTGTTTTTAAAATTTCCATCTAATAATATTTTCCATTTGAAATCTCATATAAGGCAAGTTAAAAACTTTTTTTAAAAAAATCAATTTCCTTTATTGTTCTTGATGATATTTCTGTTATGAAAGCCAGCTGGGTGACTTTGGGCCAGTTACTCTCTCTCAGCCCAATTCACCTCACAGGGTTGTTGTTGTAGGAAAAATAAGAGGAGGAAGGAGTATTATGTATGTTCTCCGCCTTGAGTATTTACAAAAATAATAAAGGTGGTATAATATATATATATATATATATATATATATATATATATATATATACACACACACACACACACACACATACACACACACACACACACACACTGTACAATAAACATTTCAAAGTGTAGAAGCCATAATTTATTATAATAATCCATAGTTAATATATGTTATAAATTATTGGTTTGTAAATTGCTGGTAACATCTATTCTTCAGACAGCTGAATAGTTGGGGCCATATGTTCATCTTTCCAATGCTAAACAATAAGTCTTTCAGCTGTAAATAGGGTACAGAAGATCTTATTTCTTTGTCAAGATGTCAACTTCCCTGTGATGGAAATAAACTTCAAAAGAATATGAATATCTGGAAATATTGAATCTCAAAGTTAAAGTACAATATAAGATCTATTTAATTTGGGTTTTTTTTAAAAAAATATAATTTTTATTAAAGAAGTTTTCAACAGAGTAAAAACAGTACAAATTTTGAATTGAAGACAAGACTGGGGAAATGTAATATGAAAGTGAAAAAGAAAAAGAAGTAATAAATAAGTGGCTTCCAATCTTAAAAGCAGTCATAAGTACATTTATATTTTACCGTCTGTCTCTATGGTTATATCATAATTTCGTTCTTTCCATAATCTATCCTTTCCAATCATCAAATCCATAAATCACCAGTTCATTTTTTTTCTTTCTTCAGCAAAAAAGTCCATAAGGGGTTTCCATTCACTAATAAATATGACTGTGCTTTTCTCTAAGCAAACAAGTTAATTTTGCCATCCCTGCTAGTTCAGTCATCTTTACCAACCATTCCTCTGTTGTGGGTATTTCAGAGTCTTTCCATTTTTGCACATATAGTAGTCTCACAGCAGTGATCATATATAACAAATCTTCCATGGCTCTTTTCTAATTGTCTGTCCATTAGACCCAGCAAAAAAAAAAGTTCTGATTTCATATTCTGGTCTATGACCATAATAAAGATTTGATTTGATTTGTTCTGGTTTAAGACAAATATTTGTCTTTAAAATTATTTAAAATTATTTAAAATTATTTTAAAAGTATCATTGTATTTTTTTGAACCCAAAATTTTCTGCCTTTTTTACAAGTCAACCATGTATGATAAAATGACCCTTCATGTTGTTCACATTTACAACATAAATTTGAAATACCTTTATACATTCTAGATAATTTTTTTGGAGTCATATACCAACGGTACATCATTTTATTAAAAAATCTCTTTTAAATTGTAACAGTGTGAATTTCAATCCTTTCAACCACATGTTTTCCCACTGTTCCAACAACATGTTATAACCAACGTTCTTAGCCGATTTTATCATATACTCTTTCACTTGTTCTTCCTCCATTTCAAATTTCAGCAAGAGTTTACACATTTTAGCAATTACATGTTCATCATTTGTACATAATTCAATTTCAAATTCTGTCTTCTGCTGCTCAATTCTAAATGTCCTATTGTCTACTTTAAATCTTTCTCTAACCATTGAAAACTAAACCCCTCTGCAACCAGTTGCTCTTTTGGTTTCATCTTATATCCTCCATGTTCTTGTTCTAACAACTCTTGATGGGTAAACCATTTCTCTTTACCTGCTGTTTCTTTCCTATTAAATGCTTCTTGTGCTGATACCCATAAAGGCATTTTCAGGCAGAGTCTGGGTTTATTCAGTATCTATCCAATATTCTCAAAACATTTTTGTTAAATAAAACATGCAAAAATAAAGTAAAAACAAAGACAAAACAATACATATACATACGTAAATGATTATAAAAATATTTCTTTAAGTTAAAAAGGTAAAGCAATCAAATTATGTATGTATGTATGTATGTATGTATGTATGTATGTAGTGTATTCTGCTAGCCTTCCCTCTCATTTTCCCCCCTCCCACTTTTTTTTCCCCAGCCACTAATTGCCACTTGAATATTTTTATACTTTACTTTGGACATCTGCAATTACTGCTCATTTCTATTTGGATCATTTTAATTATTATAATTGTGTTAAACAGTTTCTCTATTTTTCAAAAAGCATGTCTTAGCTTGCCTTGCTGTGTGATATGTTATATGTAAGGGAACCATTCCTGCTTGAATTTGGTTAGATTTCTGCTGTGGATATTGTCATAGGGGCTAGGTCTCAGCGTCCATTGGGGGGGGGGGTTGGGCTCGGAGTCAGACGACGAGGATGGGCAGCCAGCCTCTGACGTAGAGTTGGAGGGCGAGCAGACAGATTCATCCCCAAGTGGATCATTAAATGTGGCCTTGCTGGTGAACTTGTGAAGTGGTCTTAATCTTAATCTTCCTGGGGACTAATGAAAGAGCAGCATGATAAATGGGGGACAAGTTGTGCCTTGTGGATGCCAAAGTGGAAAATCCTTCCCTCAATAGAGGTGGAGGCCTCAGGCACAACTTGTCCCCCATTTATCATGCTGCTCTTTCATTAGTCCCCAGGAAGATTAAGGCCACTTCACAAGTTCACCAGCAAGGCCACATTTAACAATCCACTTGGGGATGAATAAAGGTTTTAGGAGTAAGACATCCTAAAGACTATCTATACCTCAATTGCCCAGTTCAAGGGTCGGAAATGGCGGCTCGCGAGCCACATGCGGCTCTTTGGCCCCTTGAGTGTGGCTCTTCCGCAGCTGAACTCACCCCGCCCCTTCCACGTGATTGGATCCCGCCCCCAAACTCTTACGCTCTTACGCGCGCTCGCTCTCGCTGTCCAAGGCCGGGGCCACCCGCAGCCGCCCACACCTCGCGCACAGCCCGCGGGGCTCTCTGCCGCTCCCTTCAACGGAGGAGGGACCGGCGTGCCTTGGGAGCTGCTGCTGGCGGCATGTCTGGGCGAGGCGCGCGGGCGGAGCTGCCCGTCTGGCACTTGGGCGCTCCCGAGCCTCTTCCCTTCTCCCTCGCCACGTTCGGGCGTTGAGGCCAGGCAAAGCCGGGCGGTCGCGCAGGGGTGAGGCGAGGAGTCCCGCTCCTGCGCCTACCGCCACATCCGTCCGTTCCCGGCCTCTCTCCCCATATCCGGCGGGTGCCCATGCCAGAATCCCCGCGACCCGGAGGCAGCGACTGCTCGGAGGGCCCCAGCGAGAAGAGGCGCGTGATCCCCGGTGGATCCCTTCGAGGGGCCGCGGGGCTTCCCCGCTTTCCTCCCAAGGAGGCCTCGACGGCGCACCCTCCCGCCCCATCAATCCCCCCACCCCGCCGTTGGGCGTCAGAGGCTGAAAGGATGTGGCAGGAACGGCCCTGGAAAGCGGGGCCTGCGGAGCGCCACCTTTGGGGAGGAGGGTCCAGCCGGCGAGCAATGGCGGCACTGGAGTTTTCGCCGGAGCGCTGTCTGTCGGGAGAGAAAAGCAGCCACCACACAGGCCCGCTTAAAAAACCACCACCCCGAAACCGCTTTCGAGCCGCCTCTCCGGAGGGTCCCTGCGGTCCCGCCGGGTGCACCCCCCCACCCCGCCGTTCGGCGTCCTCTCCCCCCGCTAACCCGAGCCCTGCGGCAGCCGGGGGAAGCTGAGCCAGGCGGGGGTGCAGCGGGCCCAGCGGCATGCTGAGGGCGAAGAGCCGCCTGCTCTCCCCTTGGCCGCCTCCGGTCGCTACAGTCGCCCCGCCGGAACGGAGCCTGGCTTGGCTCCCCCGGCCACCGCAGGGCTCGGATTAGCGGGGGGAGAGGACACCGAACGGCGGGGTGGGGGGGTTAACCCGGCGGGACCGCAGGGACAATCCGGAGAGGCGGCTCGAAAGCGGTTTCGGGGTGGTTGTTTTTTAAGCGGGCCTGTGCGGTGGCTGCTTTTCTCTCCCCACAGACAGCGCGGGCGGGCGGGTCCTCTGGAAGGAGGCCGGCCGGAGTTCTGCTTGCAGTGGACGAGTTGCTGCTGGGCCGAGCAGATGCTTTTGAGACCTAACGGCGGGGTTACATCGGGACCGAGTCCGGCCTATCCCCGGTCTGTGTCGCGTTAATGCCGCCCCCTTTCCCACCTGGGAGGCCAGCTTGCAGCGCAAACGGCAGTCGCTTACTGAGCGAGTGCATTTTAAAATCTGCTTAAGACTGAAACTGCGCTTTTCCGGCCTTCCTTTTTCAAAGAGGGAGAAGTGCGGGGGGGGGGGGTGGTTAAACAGATTTTAAAATGCACTCGCTCAGTAAGCGACTGCCGTTTGCGCTGCAAGCTGGCCTCCCAGGTGGGAAAGGGGGCGGCATTAACGCGACACAGACCGGGGATAGGCCGGACTCGGTCCCGATGTAACCCCGCCGTTAGGTCTCAAAAGCATCTGCTCGGTCCAGCAGCAACTCGTCCGCTGCAAGCAGAACTCCGGCCGGCCTCCTTCCAGAGGACCCGCCCGCCCGCGCTGTCTGTGGGGAGAGAAAAGCAGCCACCGCACAGGCCCGCTTAAAAAACCACCACCCTGAAACCGCTTTCGAGCCGCCTCTCCGGAGGGTCCCTGCGGTCCCGCCGGGTGCATCCCCCCACCCCGCCGTTCGGTGTCCTCTCCCCCCGCTAACCCGAGCCCTGCGGTGGCCGGGGGAGCCAGGCCAGGCTCCGTTCCGGCGGGGCGACTGTAGCGACCGGAGGCGGCCAAGGGGAGAGCAGGCGGCTCTTCGCCCTCAGCGCGCTGCTGGGCCTGCTGCACCCCCGCCTGGCTCGGCTTCCCCCGGCCGCCGCAGGGCTCGGGTTAGCGGGGGGAGAGGACGCCAAACGGCGGGGTGGGGGGGTGCACCCGGCGGGACCGCAGGGGCCCTCCGGAGAGGCGGCTCGAAAGCGGTTTCGGGGTGGTGGTTTTTTAAGCGGGCCTGTGCGGTGGCTGCTTTTCTCTCCCGACAGACAGTGCTCCGGCGAAAACTCCGGTACCGCCATTGCTCGCCGGCTGGACCCTCTTCCCCAAAGGTGGCGCTCCGCAGGCCCCGCTTTCCAGGGCCGTTCCTGCCACATCCTTTCAGCCTCTGACGCCCAACGGCGGGGTGGGGGGATTGATGGGGCGGGAGGGTGCGCCGTCGAGGCCTCCTTGGGAGGAAAGCGGGGAAGCCCCGCGGCCCCTCGAAGGGATCCACCGGGGATCACGCGCCTCTTCTCGCTGGGGCCCTCCGAGCAGTCGCTGCCTCCGGGTCGCGGGGATTCTGGCATGGGCACCCGCCGGATATGGGGAGAGAGGCCGGGAACGGACGGATGTGGCGGTAGGCGCAGGAGCGGGACTCCTCGCCTCGCCCCTGCGCGACCGCCCGGCTTTGCCTGGCCTCAATGCCCGAACGTGGCGAGGGAGAAGGGAAGAGGCTCGGGAGCACCCAAGTGCCAGACGGGCAGCTCCGCCCGCGCGCCTCGCCCAGACATGCCGCCAGCAGCAGCTCCCAAGGCACGCCGGTCCCTCCTCCGTCGAAGGGAGCGGCAGAGAGGGTGGCCCCAGCCTTGGAGAGCTGGGGTGCAGGGGGACGGGAGCGTCGCCGGCAGCCCGCGAGGACCAGCCATGGAAGGTGAGCGAGGACCGGGGTGGCCGGCCAAGCGCAGCGCAGCCCTTCCACGCGATTGGATCCCGCCCCCAAACCCCGCCCCTTCCACGCGATTGGATCCCGCCCCCAAACCCCGCCCCCTTCCACGCGATTGGCTCCTGCCCGCAAACCTCGCCCCCTTCCACGCGATTGGCCCCCGCCCGCAAACCCCGCCCCCTGGCTCTCGAGCACTTAAAAATGTGCACAAGCATACCAAAATGGCTCTCGGCTCAAAAAGTTTGCCGACCCTTGGCCCAGTTAACAAGCCAATCAGGTGTAAGGTCAATACAGACACCCTGGAAGACATTTATGGGGTCCCCTCACCAACTTTTGCCAAGACTGAAGAAGCTACTTGGACAAGCAGTGAAACATTTCAACCAAAAGAAAGAAATCCTGTTGCCATGACTCAACCTACAGACAATTCCGCCTGGATGACTGAGAATCTTCATTGACATATGTCCTTTTTAATCCTAGCCAGTGATTATCAGCATCAGCTGCTATCCTCCCTCTGGTAGTTTTTTTTTTAAGATGTCCTGGAACTTTTCAGAAACCTCCTCTTGAACCTTGCTTCCTCCTACTGTATTTGGTCTGTAGCCATCTTGTCCAAGGAGCAGCAGTTTCAAACAACAAGCAACAGCAGCAGCTGGGAAAGAAGGCAACCACTTTGAACAGTGTTGTAGCCTGTCTTAAAGTAAAAAGCCAATTAGCCCCCTCTTGTATTCTCATGACAATAAAGTATTTGTGCAGGATGAAAACATCTATCTAGATAAGATGAAGGTTGCAATTATTCCCCATTACTTGGACAAGACAACTCTGTGAGAGGAAAGCTATTTTTTAATTGCCTGGTTATCGCATAATTTTTAGTCCACAATTTTTTGAACCCAAGAACCTAGTTCAGGCTGTGAGCCTGAATAGGAATGGAATAATGCATAATTTAAAAAAAATATTTTAATGATATTTTCTAAGTTTAATTTCTGCTTCATCAAGATGAGGTAGAAAGAAAAAAATGTTCCCCATAGTTTTTTCAATACATTTCTTTCTGCAAGTGAAAAATGCTCAGGTCTCAGCCTGCATGAAAGTACATACCATCTGCTCATTGCTACCCTCCTGATGATACATCTCACTAATTTGAAATCAGAGGAAAAGTTAATTTTCTTAGCTTCTGTTAGAATTCTTCCTTTATGACCCTTAGTTATCTGTTTCCATTAGATTCTGATTTGGCTTGGGCAACAGATTCAATAATAAGAGTACATAGAATAAAATTTTCCAACCTGTTCAGTTTCAGATGTGTTGGAAAAACAACTCCAATAATTCCCAGACAATTCTGAGGGTGTGGCCCTTGGACATCTGGAGGCCACTAAGTTGGGGAAAGATTCCATGTGGAGACACCTTTGCCAGTGCCTCTGCTGTTCATGGGAACAGCCACATAGTAGCCATTTGTGAATCAGCATATGTTCTCAAAATTGCAAATATGCCCACTGGTTCCAAAGGTTACACATTCTATCTTAAAAAGACTGTTATGATTTGAGAGTATTTCTTAATTTCAAGGCAATAATAAATCACTCCTAGAAAGGCTGTAGGTCAGTGGCTGAACATATGCTTTACATATACAAAGTCTGGGTTCAATGTATTGTCGAAGTTCAATGTATTGTCTGAGTTCAATGCCTAAAATCTCCAGGAATGTTAAAAAAAAAACTTGTCTGAAATATTGGACAGATATCAACCAATGTACATAATATGGAGGTCAGTTAATTTGTTAAATGTGGTTAAAAAGAAAAAAAACAAACCACTTCATACTTCTTCTTCCTAAAGATGGTTTGTTTTGCTGTTCTGTTCTCATTGCAGTCACAAAAAGCTGATATTTTCTCTGCATAATAGTGCAAATGACACTTCCAAACCCTCAGTTACCAATTCTGGTTATTTGTGCTATCCAGAACAAACATTAGCCTTCTGGTTGAAATGAAACCTCAAGTACTTTTTCTTAAATGGAGCATATGCAGAGAAGTCCTGCCCTGCAACTGGGTAAAAATATTTATCTGCTTCACTCTGCAGAAGTGCTTCTTTGCTTGGAAGAGACAACAACCAGCATGGTAAACAATAGTAGAGTGGCTCATTAGTACTCTGTTTGGCTTCATTCCAACAGGAACATTTGTTCCTTTAGTTGCTGAGGGCTGGTAGCACTCTAAACACCAGGCTTAGTTGAGATCCAAAACTGAATGGGAGGGACGTGATTAGAGAGCAGCTGCAATTTCTTTTCTTTTCTTTTGCTCTGTGAATCATAGAACAAGCTGCAGCAGCGACTTCTCTATTAGTCCCATTTGGGTATATTTATTCCTCTTTCCCTAATGAAGGGTAAGTGCTGGAAAGAGAGCTTGATGGAGGAATTCCCTCTTGCTGTAAAATTTATGTGGTTTCAAATCCAACTGTAAGAATCACTTTGATTAACAATTGATATAACAAATAGTGATAGCACTTCAGATGGATGATATTCCTTAGTTAGGAGAAAAACTGATGGGTCATAAAAATTTGCCAGTATGTCTTGTGTAGGATTAAAATTCTAGGTAATTAAAGCTGGGGCAATTTTAATCCTTTTTTTTAAATTATTTCTAAGATAGGCAAATGCTACATGCTGAAGATGTTAAGCCATTGAAATGCAAATGTTCACTTGTTGAGATGGGTGGCTATAGAAATCAAATAAGTAAACAAACAAATAAATAAAATGTTCAATAACTAAAAGCAATCCAAAAAAGGATGAGAACGTATCTAGTTACTTAGGAATACAAAGCCCTAAGAAAGAAGAGTGGGAAGCAGCTACATCTGCTATGACCTGCTTGTAGACTTCCCAAATGTATGTGGATAGCTATTGAGTTAAACAGACTGGATTTTATCACCAGGACTGACTTTATGTTTGAGATAATATTTGGCATCCAATGAGCTCCATTAAAATATTACAGATATAACATATTCTCCCAGTTTCCTTGAGCCAACTGTTTTGCAAGTCAAGATAAAATACAATCACGTTTCATCAGCATCTCAGTGAAAAAAATTCCAGGTATCTGGAATACTTTTATCATATTACCCCTAAGATTAAGGGATTCATAATTCAAGAAAACAGAACAATCTGAAACTTTCCTTTCAATGATATGTATTCCAATATTTACATGCCTGTTTTGGAAAAGAACAAGGTTTATAGTACAGTATACAGTACATGAGATGAAGCACATTTTAAAAAAATGTGCTGAAATTTGACTTCCCGTCCTCTGGATATTTTCCTCTTCCCCTGTGAAAGAGTGTCCTCTTTTTTTCTACCTCGTTCTCTTCGTGCTTTAGTATTCCTTTTATGTTTCTCCTGCCTGGCATGCTTGAATTTTCTTATGGCTCCAAGGCAATGGAATATGACAATCTGTGTGTGTGTGTGTGTGTGTGTGTGTGTCTGGGGGTGTGTCTGGGGGTGTGTATTTTGGGGGAGGGGTGTTGTTACATTGCTGTCTATCCTTCTCAACTGTTGCTTTCTGCCTTTGGTTCTTGATCTTAAAAGGTCCATGGGATGAGTTCTCCTTCATATATTTTCTTAGGGTTTACTGTGAGAAGGAAAACCAAGAAAACGGCAGACCTCTGATGAGATTATCATACAATAAAAAAAAAGGATCTTCCCGTATCCCCATGGATTCATTGTAACAAATTATCCTGATCTTGTACCATAATAAAGATTTGATTTGACTTGTAACTAAGGGATGTCCAAGATCCCTGTACCCTACTTATGAGAATTGTACTGAAAAATGCTTCTGATATATAAAAAACTTGCAAATTACTTTCCCTTATATTAAAATAGAATGCTAAAAAAATGCAGACGTAGTTTTTAGTACAGCACTGTGCTTTCCAATGAAAGGGTAGTGCTCTATTTTTGCTGTAAAGTGGCTGATTATCCATCTTCTCCCAGTACACTGAACTATATGCATTGCTGTATGTGTTAATGGTCAGCTCACAGATCTACGATTAACAAGGAAGCTACAAATGATGCAAAACATTTTTTTAAAGGAAATGATAGGATAAGGGAAAAAGGGGGGAATGGTCTTTCCCTACAAAGCTAATAATCTCTAGATTATATCTCTGTCATTTATCTTTCATGGTACATTAATATTTTGATCAAAATCTGTCATATCTTGGAGATTTACTATTCATAACTCTGTAGGATAAAAAAGTTAATGAAAGTAGGACCATTCAGACTGAAAACTGAATAGATAACGGGCCTTTAACTTAATGATGGGATTAGACGTGACTTTTATTTAGGGATCAAGTTTGATTATAGTTTCATGAACTGACTGATCAATATTTCTTACATGGATAAGGTCATAATTATTTTCCTTTTTGGTTTTTCATTATCTATTGTTCTCTGGTAAAGATACAATCAATGTGAAAAATATGCTTTTTAAAATTGAAATTATTGCTTTATTTCCATTTTTCTTCTATTTTTTCTTTAAAGTTTGTGTTAAAAGCTATGAATACTAATGTAAAAACCTCTGCTGGACTATAGCATTTTAATATAAAAATAATAAATAATTAAATATATAAAGTATTTTAATATAGATAATTTGCCCAACACTAAATCAGATGGGAATAAAACTTTTATTCTCCTAATTAAATAAAAGCCATGATACAATGGGCAAAGTAAAGGAATAAGGACATATTTTTTACTTAAAATGCTTCGATTTAGTGAATCTTAAAAGTAGTAGAGCAAAACAATACTCCAAAGATCTCAGAGATCCTGCTGATGACTAAACATCTGTAGAACTATTTATAAAGATATCTCTGCAGGTAAAATATATGGAAAATAATTTAAAAAACTATATCAAAGTGTGGTATAATAATATTAAAAGGAAAAAACATGCTAAATAAAATTAACAGCTTATTTCCATTCATTATGTAATTCTATTTTGAAAGCTTATACTAAGATAAGTATGATTAGAATATTTAGGGTTCTCACAGGTCTAGTATCTACTTAAATAAACATTTTCTTCATCGTATGTTTGATATGTATATATTTTTGATATGTATATATTTGATATGTATATATTTTTCCCCCTCGCTGGATCATCACCTTGTTGTGGTGAGTGGGCTTGTGTGTTCCCAATGAACCCTGTGAGCGAAGCCGTCGGGAGTCATGTACTCCTGGTAGGGTCACCCATGGCGGTAAGGTCCAGGGGGAGGAACCAGACAAAGAACGATCCAAGAAAGTCCTCAACGGCAGAACAGGCGGAAGATAACAAGGTGTATAGTTACAACGGCTGTGAAGGCGGATGAAGGCTGCAGCAGACAAAAAGTCACCAATCGTCATGGTACCCATGCCATTGGATTAGAGCCTTTTTCTGTGAAGGTTGTGTGCTGATCGTTGTGCACTGATCTCCACACATAAAACAAATTCACGCACAGGCGTCTTCCAACCACACCAAACCCAAAACAACCAAAAGTCCCATGGCGATTGACGAATGGCAACAGGGGCAGGACTGTGAAATCCAGAAGCTCCTAGTCATGGACCAGCACATGGGCGGTGGATACAGATTCAGTCATCCTGACTCAAGGTTCGAGGCAGTTGAGTAGTTCGGCAGCTGTATCCACGACTGAGCAGCCCTATTTAGGATCCACTCTGCTCACCCCATATGGGGAGGGGGCTAGAAAAGGTGCCCTAAACATAGTCTGCCTCATCTTCTCCCTGACTGGACTACCGCGACCAGTGGGGTCACCATCTAGTGGTCATAAAAGACTCATGAATTTTGGAACATGGAATATACGGACACTGCAAGACAACATGGATAGTGAACGACCTGAACGTAGGACTGCCATTATTGCAAGGGAGCTGAGACGTTTTAATATTGATATAGCAGCACTCCAAGAAACTCAAAGAGCAGGAGAAGGACAGTTGAAGGAAGAAAAAGGAGGTTATACCTTCTTTTGGAAAGGACTGCCTGAACAAGAACGACAAATACATGGGGTAGGCTTTGCTATCAAAAACGACATTGTGAAGCTCTTGTCAGAAGTTCCCACTGGGATTAACGAACGACTCTCAACTCTCTGAATAAAACTCACCAAAAACCAACAGGCAACTATCCTAAGTGCTTACGCACCAACACTAGATGCAGATGAGGATATCAAGGAAAATTTTTATACCCAGCTGGACACCATCTTATCAGAGATACCAAAGGAGGACAAAATTATCCTCCTGGGCGATTTCAATGCAAGAGTTGGGCGTGACTTTGATTTGTGGCCGGGGATCATTGGGAAAGAAGGAGTTGACAATAGCAACATGAATGGAATCTTACTTCTGACTAAATGTGCAGAGCATAACCTTGTCATTACTAACACACTCTTTCGCCAGAAAAATAAATTTAAAACATCATGGAAGCACCCACGGTCAAAGCACTGGCATCTTTTAGATTATGTAATTGTCTGTGCTAGAGATCGCCATGATGTAGTTCTCACCAGAGCCATGACGAACGCCGATGACTGCTGGACAGACCATTGATTAATTCAATCCACGATGGCCATAAAGATTGTCCCTCATCGTAGGCTCCAAGGAAGAAAACCAAGGCGTAAAATGAATACACTGGCCCTTCAAGATTCTATTAAACTAGCTTGCTTTCAATCAACTCTCAAGGAACATCTGCCTATGGAACTTCCTGAAAATGTTGAAGAACACTGGATTAAATTGAAGACTTCTATTATTTCAGCATGTGAACAAACTATCGGATACCAAACTAAGAGACATCAGGACTGGTTTGATGAGAACGATAGTGAGATTGAACATGTTATTGACAAGAAAAGGAAAAGCCTTCTGGATATGGCAAAAAGATATTAACTGTGCTGTTAAGAAAAAATCTACGCCAGTGCAAAGGCAGAAGTCCAAAGAAGAACTAGAGAACTTAAGAACATATGGTGGATTAAAAAAAGCCCAAGAAACCCAACATTTTGCAGATGCTCATGATGCATGGGGCTTTTTTAATGCCATAAGGCCATCTATGGACCAACAAACTATGGTACAAATCCCTTACGCTCAATAGATGGTGCTAAACTTCTAAAGGACAAAGAGTCTATTGCACTGCGCTGGAAAGAGCATTACTACAATCTCCTTAATCGTCACTCTACTGTGGCTGATGAAGTCTTCTTGCAAATCCCGCAAAAACAAATAAGAGATGAGCTTGCAGTACCCCCTAGTTTGGAGGAAGTCAGTAAAGCCACTAAACAAATGAAAAATAACAAAGCTAGTGGACCTGATGGGATTCCTGCTGAAGTCTTTAAAGAAGGCAGGCCTGAACTTACACAACAACTTCATAAGCTCATTGAAAAAATCTGGATGAGGGAGATCTATCTACAAAAGCCGACATCGACGCTGAAATTCAGCATCGCCTGAGCTCTGCGAGTTTAGCTTTCTCCCGAATGAAGTGTAGAGTGTTTGAGGATCGGGACATTCGCAGGGAGATCAAAATGCTTGTTTACAAAGCCATTGTACTACCAACCCTTCTGTACGCCTGTGAAACATGGACCCTCTACAAACGCCACCTCCAACTTCTTGAAAGATTCCATCAACGCTGCTTCCGAAAAATTCTGCAAATTACTTGGGAAGATAGGCGGACTAATGTTAGCGTATTAGAAGAAGCGAAAACCACCAGCATTGAAACAATGATCATCCAACATCAACTTCGCTGGACTGGCCATGTTGTTTGAATGCCTGACCATCGTCTTCCAAAGCAGCTACTTTACTCCCAACTTAAGAATGGAAGACGGAATATTGGTGGACAGCAAAAGAGATTCAAAGACACTCTCAAAGATAATTTTAAAAAATGTAATATTAGCACTTAGAACTGGGAAGCCGTATCTCATGAGCGTTTCAATTGGAGGTCAGCCTTTATTAAAGGCACTATGGACTTTGAAGAAGCACGAATACAGGGTGAAAGGGAGAAAAGAGCTAAAAGGAAGGCATGTCAAGCAAACCCTCATCATGACCGTCTCCCACCCGGAAACCTATGCCCTCATTGTGGGAGGTTGTGCGGATCCAGAATTGGCCTTTACGGCCACTTATGGATCCACTGTTAAAATTTTAACCTTGGAAGACAATCTTACTCGGCTACGAGTGATCGCCAATGAATGAATGTATATATTTTATATAACTTGAGCATCCAGAAACATGTACCTTTGTTCCTACAGATAAAGATGACAGATAAAGCAGAAGTGGATAAATAATCATCAAACATATTCAGAAAAAAGACAGAAAGAGTTGGCAAATAATCAAAGTGAGGTTCATTTGTCTGGCTTTGATGGGGTCCTGGTTGCTCTGCCAAAGCAAATTTGTAATTAGGGATGCTATGTGCAAAAACATACTATGTAGACTTTAAATTGTTATATTTATATTTCCTTTTTCTTGAGGATCTCAGATTTGCATTTTTTTCTTTTTCCATTAAATAGTCCCATAAATATATTGTAGTACCCTAATCCATTAGCACAGTTTATTACAAATGAAATAATTTATTTATCTGTTTGGAAGCTACAACTAATCAAGGATGTCAACGTTCACATTTTCATTTAATTTAAACTTGCTACTATTGGTCTAATTTATTAGACCATATAAAGAGACTTTTTGGGGTTTGTTGTTGTTCAGTCATTTAGTTATGTCCGACTCTTCGTGACCTCATGGACCATAGCACTCCAGGCCTTCCTGTCCTCCACTGTCTCCCGGAGTTTACTCAAATTCATGTTCACTATATCGGTGATGTTATCTAACCATCTCATCCTCTGCCGTCCCCTTCTCCTTTTGCCTTCAGTCTTTCCCAGCATCAGGGTCTTTTCCAGTGAGTCCTCTCTTTGTATTAGGTGGCCAAAGTATTTGAGCTTCAGCTTCAGTATCTGTATCAAAGTATAAATCACTGTTATATGCTGGTTATATTCTATGTTTCATTCACCAATGTTCTTTACTATATTGTAAGAATACATTATAATACCTTGTCAAATGTTTAGGTTATTCTATTTGTTAGAATAAATATAAAATACTTCCTAATAATTATTATTTCCATGGATATTTGAGATCTTATATTCATATTTGAAAGGGGCGTGATGGCTCAGCGGGTAAGACGCCAGGCTTGTCGATCAGAAGATCGCAAGTTCGGAGGTTCGAATCCCTAGCCCCGCGTGACGGAGTGAGCTCCCGCACTAGCTCCAGCTCTTGCCAACCTAGCAATTCAAAAGCATGCAAAATGCAAGTAGATGAATAGGTACCACTTCGGTTGGTAGGTAACAGCATTCTGCGTCATGCCAGCCACATGACCGTGGAAGCGTCTTCGGACAACGCTGGCTCTTCGGCTAAGAAACGGAGATGAGCACTGGCCCCTAGAGTCGGACACGACTGCACAAATGTGCGGGGGGAACCTTTACCTTTACTTATTCATATTTGAAATACATTGGGAAGAATTTGATTTTAACTCTCACAAGAAGTTGATATTATGGACAATCCAGCCCTGAAGACTGTTGGAAGATCTCTTCTACTATTCAGGGTGGGGGTAGGGGGTAGGAAGCATCAGTACCTTGGCCCACCTTATGGCTAATCATTTTTTTTTAATTGATATTTTGCGTGTGTGTGTGTGTGTTTTCCAAAAAAATAATTAGGGCTATCTCAGATTGCTGAATGGCAAAATAGTAATTAAAACATGTTTTGAGTACATAATCTGGGCATAATGCATTAGCTGTATCTGAAGCTCCTAAATTAGTTATATCTAAATATTCCTGAGCAATACTTTAGAATGTGAGAAATTAAGTCTTTAAAGTAATTGGTATTCCCTGAACCTAGGAAATCTGAAAATGCCATATTTTAGAAATATAACTATTAGATCATGTATGTACTGCTTTTCATTTTCAGGGTCATATTTTTTAAAAAAATATTCATCCTGGACATACATTGTAATTCATGTGTCTAGTAAAAGAGTTAAACTGGTAATTGTTTGACTGCCAGTAGATTGGAAACATTTAAGGCAGAGCAGAAAACCTGATGCTCCAGAACCATGTGATCTTCCTCCTCCACCCCAGCCACCCACCCAGCAAAAATAAGCATGCTCCTACTGCTATATTCTCCAAAAGTTTCCCTAAATTGTTTAACACAGTAGACAGCAGAAAATATATGTATACTAAGTAGAATGAGTCAGTAAGGTCTAGGGATCCACTGAATACAAAACCTCTTCAACTTCTCAATACTCCCAAAGCTGGCATGTTGTCACTGCTATCTGGAAATAACATATAAAATTTATCGGTGGGAGGAATAAAAAGAATTCTAAGGAAGAGGAGGGAAACCAGAAATCATTCTACTTTCCTTCTGCCATAATTGTCTGTCACCAGCAAGAGTTAGAACAATCTGAAAAACTTTTGGTGGAAGAACTCTAGGACACTCATTAGTGACAGAAATGAGCTATCAGAACAAGCTTGTGTTTCTTAATTTAAACTTACTTCCTATGCAGCAAAGGTCTAGTATTATTTCAAGGGAGTGTTACATCTGTTTAAAAAACAGGTCTAGCATTCTTTCACAAAAACTCTTTCCCCATATATAAGAAAAGCATGTGTAATTGTTGGAGTGTGTGTTTTCTTACACACGCAGAGTATCAGAAAGCATTTAGCTTCAGAGACCAATAAATGACACCAGTCACTGTAGTAACTTACTTGCAGTTTTATTTGTTACTCATATAAACAAATATTTACAGGCATCTTCCAGATCCCTGGAAGTATTACAATTCCACATACCAGATAGTAGAAACAAAAACAGGAGTAAACAGAAACAGAAGCAGGAAGGCAGGGCGGAGTAGGCAGGCAGGCTCTTTTATACTCTTCAGCCTAGATCAGGGGTCGGCAAACTTTTTTATGCCAAGAGCCATTTTGACATTTATAACATTTATAACATCACTCGAGGGCCAGGGGGCGGGGTTTGAGGGTGGGAGCCAATCGTGTGGAGGGGGTGGGGTTTGCGGGCGGGAGCCAATCGCGTGGAAGGGGGTGGGGTTTGCAGTCGGGATCCAATCACATGGAAGGGGCGGGGTTTGGGGGCAGGAGCCAGTGGCATGCACTGGGGGGCCGCCACGCCTGGTCTAACCCAACAGGGATTTCCAACTAAAAACCCCCAACCACCCTCCCCACTTCTTGCTCTCCTCAGAGTAACAGTAAAGCCATTATAATCAAATTATACCTAGCAGGAGGGGGTGAAAGGTGAGTAACAAGAAGGGGAAGTTTCACTTTGAAGCCTACCCACCATTACCCCACCCAAATCACAAAGTAATTTCAAATATAAAGTATAAGCAGGCAGACAACGGTGGCCTGAGGCAGTTACTTGAACTGTCCAACTTTGAGAGAGCCATCTCCAGTGACAGCAGAAACGCCAGAACTCAACTCCAGAGGAAAACATGGGGGGGGGGGGTACCATAACGGTAATTTTAGCAAAAGGACCACATAGGGAAAGGAGGAGACACTTTGGGGGGTAACTTAGTACCCCAACTTCATATCCCCTCCCCGGAGAAAAAAGAGCGGCCCTTTCCTTGGGGGAATTTCTGTTGGAAGAGTGGAATATGGTCACTTTGGAGGTGGCTGTTGCAGCTAGCACCTTAACTGCCCCCCCCCCACACACCCCACACGCCCGCACGCTTCCCTAACCTACCTGCTGCAGGGGCATTTCCAAGCCTAACAATGCCTCCCCCCGACAGCTCCAAGAGTTGAGAATCGGGAAGGGCCACGTGTCTGTGTGTGTGAGAGAAGGCGAGACGGGCACAGGCACGCACCCTGTTGTGTATGTGTGTAGTTCTGTGTGGTTGCTCAGGCCAGAGGAAGGATGTGGTGTGTCCCCCTCCCCCCGCTCGGATCAGCGCCCCCTCCTTCCCTCTCTCTCCCTCCTTCACCCGGCTCCCAGTCACAAACGCGGCCTCGGCACATGTGTGTGAAATGTCACCGCCGAGTCCGGGTATGAAGCGAAGAAGCGACCAGCGGGACAGAGAGCCTTCCTCTTCCCCATGGCCATGCTGCCTGTTCAGACCCTGAACCCCATCGGGGAGGAAAGGCTCAGATCTGGCCAGCCCTCTCACGCATTCACACGCACACGCCGCGAGCCACCCCCAATTCTTAGTTCTCCCATGCCTGCACGCTGCTTGCAACGCCGGCCTCTTTGTTCCTGCCTTCAGAAATTAAGGAGAGGGAAATAAACTGTCCCCCCAGTAGCCCCCCCATAATTGGAGGACAACTACCACCCCCAAGATTTACTTCAATCAGCTGGGGACGCCTTACTCGCCCCATCCCATGATCCTCCCATTGCCGGGACAAAGTGGCTTCCCGCCAGAGGCAAAGGAAAGAAAGGGTAGAAAAGTTTGTGGCACTGGGAGTGACATCACATACAAAAGCCTCCATGGCACCCCTCTTTCAGGGAGCACCCCTGTCCCGCAGCGCAGAAAGGAAACTCAGCCCACGAGACCTACACAGACGGGGAAGGAGGCCAGGGATCGGCCTCTGCTTTCACTGGCGGGATGCACCAGCACCACCCGTCCAGCTGGCCCGTGCAGGCTGCAGCACAAGGAGGTGCCTCTACCGCCCCCAACGCACATGCCCTGGAACTGCTGTGGAACTGAATGAAGGCTCTGGCGGCGGCAGGAGCGAAACGAGCCGGGAGGCTGATGGCGACTGTACGTGCGCGCCCGCACGTGGTATTTTGTAGAAGAGCCACACTCAAGGGGCCAAAGAGCCGCATGTGGCTCGCGAGCCGTGGTTTGCCGACCCCTGGCCTATATCACATGCTGCCTGACCTTTTTAGCTGTGCAGGTGTTTACCTAATAAGGCTTTATTGCTGAGACTTACTCCTCAAAAGAATAATTTATTTATTTATTTATTTATTATTTATTATTTCTAACTTATATCACCGCCCATCTCCCCCCACAAGGGGACTCTGGGCGGTTTACAATCAAGTCAGCAATTAAAAACATATAAAATACTTTATACAATCAATTAAAAATATAAAAATATAATACACCAACAGTAATGCATAATCCAATGCTTTCCAAAATATCAGTTAAGTATTATGCAGACAGATGGCTCTATAGAAGCCTCTTTTCTCTCCTGCAACCCAGTGAGGGGAGAAGCCTAAAATGACTAATAGAAGCTATGCAGATCTATCTATCTATCTATCTATCTATCTATCTATCTATCTATCTATCTATCTATCTATCTATCTATCATCACATTTAGAAAGCCATCGAACACCACAAACTCTGGCCAGCGTTCAACATTAAAAACAGTAGAAACGAAAATAGTAAGAAAAGAACAATGCACATGCCAGATGCCATGACATAGAAAGGTCATTTCCTGGTTCCTGTCAGATGATATTGTTTAATCAACAGGACCCAGAATGTGTCCATTCTGTCAGATCATACAGGACAGACAAAAGATATTGGAAACAAGCAGTTCCTCAGATAGCCAAACCCTATGCCATGAAGGGAATTATAGATGATAATTACTACACTGAATTGTATCCAGAAGCTAACTGCTAACCAGTGCAGCTCATGGAGCAGTGATATTACATGGACATAGCCCAACATGCTCATCATGCCACATTCTGGACTAGTTGCAGCTTCCTAGTGGTCTTCAGGGGCAGCCCCAAGTGATGACCATGGTATAACCAACATTGTTTGATGAAGCAATGTACATCATATTCCCTGAAGACTTGTGGAAGGAGAAGAAGGAAAACACTATTTTAAAACTGGAATATCTAAATATGACTTTTAAGTTGCAACTTCTGGGGAAGAAATGGTGAACTGAAGACAGCTCCGCTGAGAGCAGAGCTAATGACCATGGTAGAACAAAATGGCAAGGAATGGATAAGCTCTTTGAGGTTCCTCTCTGGATAAGGAGAAGACTGGGATTGCCCACAAGTGCTCCAGACAGTTGCTTCTCATGGGGGAACTGCAAGAAAGCAGTCTTCAGCAGGTTTAGAGCTCTGGGAAACGAGGGAATGCCATCTTCACCCAAACAGCAGTCGGCACCTTTATGAACACTGGGTTTGCATATTTCCTTTTCTAATCACTTTTGGAAATTGCTTGCTAACTGCTTTTTAGCTGTTAGGAAACTTTGGAAAGACAAGTTTTACAAGCACTGGGTGAGTTTTAATCCTTAGCAAAAAAAAAAAAAAACTTTAAATACAAGTTATTTTTTTTTCTGGAATAAACAGCAAAAGGGTATTTAAAATTTTGATTTTAGAAAATTACAAATGGACTAAGGGTCCAGACTGATTTGAAATAAAATTTGGAATCAATTATAAGAATCCTTTCCATGGGAATATGCTGTTGTTTTGAATTCTTCAAAAAAAACCATGATAGGTGAGAAAATGGCTGATTGAACAGCCTGCCCGTGAGCTCAGTGGGCAGATCTGGCAGCGTGGATTCTTTTGGGGGCACAGGAAGGCTTTTCCTGTTGCCTTAGAGCATTTTCTTGGACAGAAAACATTCAGAATTATCCCATTTGTACTTTGGAACGTCCCCGTGTAGTCTGAGGATCGTCAACAGCATTGGCGCTAATCTGGTAAGAGGAGACGGGAGTCGGGTTTACCACCATTTTCCAGACCATGCTGCAGCCCTGTTGGGACATTAGGTCGAACAAATTTTCCATGAAATTACTCAAGCTATTTTGCAAGATTTTCAGGATAGTTTCTTCAAAATGACAAACATATGCTGGTCATGAAGGAGTTACAATTCAACTTGCAAGATAATGACTGTCTATGAAGGTTCTCAGTCATCCAGGTTCTACATTGTCATTCAATGTAGAACTTTGATGATGAGGCCTCCTAAGCAAGGAGTACAGATGGTTTCATCAATGAAATTTCATCAATGTAGAACTCTACATTGGAGAAACCAAACAACCTATGTACAGGAGGATGGCCCAACACAGGAGAAATAACACCACAGGACCAGAGTCAGCAGTTTATCTTCATCTAAAAGAAAAAGGACACTCATTTGAGGACATTAATGTTCACATTTTAGACAGAGAAGATAGGTGGTTTGAGAGAGGGGTCAAGGAATCCATTTATGCCAACTTGGAAAATCCTTCCTTGAATAGAGGTGGGGGCCTCAGACACAAACTCTCCCCCATCTTCCTCCCCATTTTGTCTTCTGTGCCTAGGAAGATTAAGACCATTTCAGAAGCTCAACAGCAGCATGGTGATTTTAACGACCCTCCTTTAGATGATAAAAGGACTTAAAAATTACATCTCAATATAACCATGACCTAGCCCCAGGTGTAAGGTCACACAGCTACCTAGGAACATATTTAGGATTCCCTTACCAACTTTGCTCAGACTGAAGAAGCTCCTTGGATAAGGAGCGAAACGTTTCTACTAAGAAAATAGAAATCCAGTTGACATGATTCAAGCTACAGACAAGATAATGACTGGTTTGTTTGTCTTAGGGTTTGTTTTGAGAACGAGATGGCTCTGCTATATGGGAAATATTTTGAAGACTTTTTAAGGGGGGCAGATGGTTTTTTTTTTTTTTTTTTCTATAAAAAAGGCCCTGTGTATAATATGGAGACAAATAAATATTCTGGTTTATTTTGAGGTAGGATAAGAAATCAAGAATAAGTATGTGGATTAATTTCATGGCTGTATGATTCTATTTTTTTGTAATGATTTAAAGTTTGTTTGATTTTTTAAGGTTAAATAGATTGTTATACTAGTACCAAGTATAAAAGTAGATAATTTAAATGTTTTTTAAAATGTTTTTATAATTTGATTGTTAATATAGTGGCCAGAAATATATAATATAGTGGTAGGAGGGAAACTCTTTATAAGTGGGTTTCTATTGGGGGGGGGGGTAAGTTGATTTGGAGGTTTATATATCTGCTTATTTTTCTTTATATATAATGGGGAAGAAGCAATTGCTCTTACTGATTTCTATAATGCCTATGGGATGATTTATAGAAATAATGTGATCTTGGTTAGATTTAGAGTAAGGGACTAATTATTTAAATTGCTGTATATTCTTTATGTTGAAAGTCATAAGTCATCTTGTTATATAATCTTCAAAAAAATCTTTTTTTCATTTTCTGTTTTTTTCTTTTCTTGTAGTTTCTTTAATTTTACTTTTTGTAGTTTTTATCTTTGTTCTAACTTTAATAAAGCTTAAAAAGAAAAAAATGATAGGATGAAACTTTGAAGGTTGGACACTAGAGGGAACCAGAAGGAACTAAAGATTACAATTAAAGAAGAACACTTAAATTTGACTTACTAATACAGAATGGAGCAAAATACTTTAACATTGGATATATTGAAGGATACAGTATTTGTGAACAATGAACCCAGAAGTTAATTTTAAAAGTGTCTGCCATTATAGATAGACTATATCTAAAAGATATTATGGCAGAGGAACAAGTTTTACTGGAAAAGACTCAGACTAGTTCTAGGACCTTATTTGGATTAAAGATCAAGATTGTTAAAAGTAAAAGGAATGAATTTAAGGTTGGTTTATTTTATCCAGGTTAAAATAGATATTTTGTTATCTCTGGTAACCCTAATGGACTGATCAGGACAAATGATGAGGTTTTAAGGATTTGTTTATAGATAAGGGATGAGATATGGGAAGAAGATCATTTGTTGTATTTTAAGAGAAGGTGATAAGTTACTAAAATTGTTTAAGCTTGTGATGAAGGGGGCAGTCTCTCATATATATATATATATATATATATATATATATATATATATTCTCTTTTCTTTACTATATTCTTAGTTTTTCTTTATTTTCTATTTTTCTTTCTATTTTTTATTTTTTCCACTTTCTAGTTTTTCTTTTTTCTTTTTCTTAGTTTGTATTAGTTTTTATATTTTTAATTATAAATAATTTTAATAAAATTACTATTAAAAATAAATATGACTTTAAGTTGCCTCTACAGTGGGCTAGGAAGGAGTTGAAGACAATTTCATGTAGACACATCCTTTAAAAATAGTTATTGGGACATTTTTATGCTGCATTTAGAAGGATATGAAGATGACCACTAGGTCTCTCAATCTTTTTTTTTTAACTGAATGGTTGAGAGATCAAAACTAATGTTCCTTTCTCTATACTCCTCCTCAGTTAATGTAAAAGTTCTCCTTTGAGTTTATTCTCCAAAGGAAATAGATCTTTAAAAGAGAAACCATCTGTACTCCTTGCTTAGGAGGCCTCATCATCAAAGTCTGCCCCTTTCTAACACTGCAAAGGACTATAGTCTCATTTTGATTTTCAGACATGATTATTTTTAATACACATGTATTCATATCCTTTTGTAATCTTTTGAGCAATTCAAAGTTGCAACAACAAAGAATTCCTGCTGAAATATCTTTCATTTATCTTCTGAATATTGATATATATTTCCTGGTTATTCTGATATGATTCATTGTCTTTTGTATTTCACATAGACAGGGTGAGAAGGAACTGACACAGATATCTGTAACTTGCTATTCCAAAACTGTATGGTAACTTTCATGTTTTTTTTTAAAAAAAACAGGGTGTGTTTTATCAGGAGATCATTATAAAAGACTATTTTATCAGACATTTTTTCATTATTAAAAGCTACACTTTTAGGAAAAGTGAAGGCAGTGAAATTAGCTGTGACAAATGTATATTTGTGTATTGTCAACAACTATCACATTTTTGATAGCAAACATTTAAGGGTAGAATCCTGATTTAGACACAGGACTTTTCTGAAAGATAGTTGTTCTTATATATACAATCAGATGCTGAGGTATACCCATTGCTTTGAGAGACTTCAAAAGTCTTGAATGATCAACATTATCAAAAGCTTTGGAGTAATCTAAAAAATAGAGTTCTCTTTAATATTGTCTTGATATTTCTGTAATCTAAATATTATTAACTATATGTTCTTGTGTTCCAATGTTCTTTCTGAAGCCAAATTTTGCAATTAACATTTCTCTCTCCATATAGAGCTCTAACCTCTTCTGCAGAGTTTTCAACAGTATTTTGCTGGCATGTGGTATTAGGGCTATTGACAAAGGAATGTAAGGAGCATTCCTTTAAATCTTCCTTTTTTGGGATTATGATATAGGTAGGCCTTTTCTAGTTTTTGGGACATACTGCTTTTCTCTAAATTTCTTGGCAGCCGGCAGTCATATTCTTTATTGTTTCCACACCAGCCTCCTTGAATATTTCTATAGGGCTTTCCTATTTGCCAATTGTTTTAGAGCCCATCTGACTTCTTTCTACCTCATATTCTTCTTTCTCAAATATGATGTCATCTGAGTTGGTCTTCCTGTACAGGTTTTCCATGGATTCCTGTTTTACTTCACATTACAGTATGTTCCAACATTAACTCCTGTGCATGCTTGTTCCTTATGACATTGACATGAGGTTGGGATTTCATGATTTACCCAATTTTCTTAAAAAGATTCTTTGTTCTTCCCATTCTGTTATTTTCATCTATTTGTCTACACTCTGACTTCATATATACCTCTATATCTCTTCTTGCCTGTCATTGTAACTTTGCATTAAGTTCTCTAGTTCTCCCTAAATTTCATCTGGCTTTTGCTAGTCTTCCTTTCTTTACTATTTTTATAGCCTTGTTTGATAGCCTGTGGTGTTCTTCACTTCCTCCTGGCTTCAGTTATGTGCTTTCTGGCCTCATTTTACCTTCTTCCTACAATTTATTGGGCTCTCTGTCCATTAGGTTCAGGCATATGAATGACTCTGTTTCTAATTCAATCTTATTGTCACAATGTGAATTGAGAACACAGCAGACAACTGGGTTTGAATTCCACATCCTGCCATTCAGTTAAAGGTTAGATACATGTAGGATTGCGTGGGGAAAAGGGGGTGGACTGGGCACATTCCAGTCTAGTTGTTAGAGAAACAGAACTGAAACAGTGTCAAGATCAGCACCATTCTTATCATCTGAGAATGTCTGCAAGTGAACAGAAAATGGGAGGTGAAATCAAGGAGGAAAAGTACTGGAGATTGATGATGCTGGAATGGGCTGGAATGGTAGAGAGTGGGCATGATTTAATTGAAACTTTGTGTGGGCTTTTTCATTCGTAACTTCAACTTGGATTTATGCATACTTGTTTTAATAAACAGCTTTTCCCTTTGGCTTAAATGGCTCCTGGTGAAAGTCACTGATATTAGGATTTAAGGCTACGATCCTCACACTTATGGGGTTTTTTGGCATGGGCTCTAGATTATACAATATTTTATTGGGATTGGATCTTTTCTAGTCTTTTTCAGTCTGATGTGTATTCCTGTGATTATTAGCTGATGGTCTGATCTACAGTCAGCACTCAGCAGTGTTTTGCAATTCAGCTGTCCATCTGTTGCCATATAAGATGTAATCTACTTGATTACAGTATTGTCCATTTGGAGACGTCCAGCTGCAGTGCTGTTGCTTGTATGGCTGAAATAATATGTTAGTGATGCACAGTCCATTTTCTTTACAGAAGTCTGACAATTGTCCTGCATCATAGCAGGTTCCTAGTCCAAATTTCCAATAATTTTCAGTACAGGTTCCACTCCAACTTTTGCATTAAAGTTGCCAGTAATGATTAGAATATCCTTTTTGGAGTTTAATCTACTACTTGTTGTAGTCATCCATACAATTTTTGAAGTTTAATCTACTACTTGTTGTAATTATCCATACAATTTATCAACACTTCTTCAGTGTCCATCATCTGTACAATCATTTTGTCACTGATTGGGTTGTATCCCATTACATATGCATATATATGTTTTGGCACAATAATTGATACTCCATTTTTTCTATGTATTTCTTTTCTAGAATAGAACATTTTGAATGCATATGATTGGGAATGTTCCATTCCTATACATTTTAGCTCATTTATTCCTAGAATTTCTGTCCTAATCTATATTATTTTACTTTAATAATATCTCGCTTTACTAGTTTCATACGTGTATTTCAGTATTCCTATCATAAGTGTTTTCTATAAGGTCTAAGCTCTTGTTCATTTATTCATTTGTTCATTCATTCATTCTGGCTACATCATCAACTGGACTTGGTTCAGTCACATCATGCTGCCTAGATTACTTGGTAAAGCTGTTTGCTCTTTCCTCATAGATAAATATAATTGTATATGTATGTAAGCCGCCTAGAGTCCTCCATTAGGGAGGGGATAAGCAGGGTATAAATATCAATATAAATAAATAAATAAATAAATAAATAAATAAATAGTTATCTTCCTATCTGAGGGTCTCATTTTTCATCAACATGATATATTCTTGTTGTTGTGCCTTATGTGTTTCTGGCTAAGCATGTATATTAAAAAAAATCTATGTATGAGATGTTAACAAAAATGAATAGTTTTTGAAAAGTGATGTGGAAATGAGAGAAAAATCTGTACAAAAAGAAAAAGAAACAAATAGAAAGAGAAAGAGAGAAACTGAATAAAAATAAAACTGACTGATTCATCCATGTCCATTAGTTAACTCCATAATTTATCATTTACCTTTGTGCTCTCTCTCTTTCTCTCTGTTGACAGCTATCTTCCTGTTCAATGACAGTAGACAAAGTGAGGCTCCAAGGCTTTATGTGATTCCTGAAATAGTGTGTGTTTCAGCACCCTTACACACACACCATCACATACACAGAAAACCTAGGAAAAGTGAAAATCTCATTCCCCCCTCCATCTGCAGAACAGCCTGAACATATGCTTTTGCATACTCTTGCTCCTTAAAAATATTACATGATAAACTACCAAAAGGCTTTCCACTATTTCCCTATTAAAAACAATAAATGAAAAAAGAATAACAAATGCTTCAAGTGACATAAAAAGAAGGAAGTATATGATATATATATATATATATATATATATATATATATATAATATTAATATAATATAATATAATATAATATAATATAATATAATATAATATAATATAATATTATATTATATTATATTATATTATATTATTATTATATTATATTATTATTTATTAAATTTATATTACCACCCATCTCCCCTATCAGGAACCCTGGGAGGTTCATAATATAATATAATATAATATAATATAATATAATATAATATAATAATAATATAATATAATAATAATATTATAATAATATAATACAATATAATATAATATAATATAATATAATATAATATAATATAATATAATATAATATAATATAATATAATATAATATAATAATATATATTATATTATATTATATTATATTATATTATATTATATTATATTATATTATATTATATTATATTATTATATTATATTATATTATATTATATTATTATATTATTATATTAATTGGAGAGACAAACAGGCGAACATCTAGACATAAAGATTCCATAAGTGCTGTCTTCTGATTACATTGCTAGTCTTAAACTTTTCCTACATAGTCCAAAGCTGGCAATAGTATGTAGCTTCACATTCCCTCTTGTAACATCACCATAAAATATAGATCAATTGTCTTCAGCTATGAATGTTACAATAGGGATTTTACAATTCAGGCTGGTAATATGTAAATTAAATCTCACTTCTCAGAAGTGGCTCCTAATCCTCCCTTTGCTGGCTAACATGAAAATTTACATTTTAATTCCTACTCTCATCAGCTGTATGTATCCAAATGAGGATTTCCAATTTAGATGCAATGCAGAATGAGGTAGACACCTACCACAAAGGTGATGCAAGATACTAGTTACAATCATACATTATTTTACAAAAGAATTTGGAAATATGCTGGCTAAATTGAGTATAGTAGAAAGAGGCTGAATAGAATTATTTGTTTGTAGTACCACTGCTACACTGCTTAATTTATATCTTTTGTTTGAAGATAGCCAGTGGCATGCAAAATATATGCATCTTACATTACCAGGTGTGGTAAATGTGTTGGCTGAAAACCTGCAATACACAGGGGCAGAGTTTTTGGTCTTAGGCATTTTTCCCCACATATTTTGCCAGGAAAAAAAAGAAAAAAGAGGAAGGGGAATTGAGAGAGTGGTGAAGTTACAGCCCCTGCATAATACTTATCATCTGAATCTATTTGAATTGGATCTTCAAACAAGATATTGTTATGAACTTTTGATTAGCAGATAACCTATGCCAAGACTATAGACCTCTAAATTATCCTGCATGTCCCAGTGCCTTATGATGCTACTGACCATCTGGTAGAATTGATCTTTGGGCCATTTGCCTGCCTGCCTGCCTGCCCGCCCGCCCGCCTGCCTGCCTGCCTGCCTGCCTTCCTTTTCCAGATTTACACTGTTCAACGTTGATGTAAAATTGGAAGAATTGGTGGCTCCATTGTTATTAACATCCCTTTGTCTATTATTTTCTTTTGTCTATTTTAGTTCTGCTTTTATAGTTTTTATAGTTTTTTATACTTTTACAGTTTTTAATGCTTTTTAATATTTATTCTATAATGGTTTTAGGTAATGCTTATTTTATATATCTACTGTTTTGTTTTGTTTTTTGGATTGTTGTACGCCACCCAGAGTAACTTTTCATGAGATGGGCAGTCATATAAATTAGATAGATACATAGATAGATAGATAGACAGACAGACAGACAGACAGACAGACAGACAGACAGACAGACAGACAGACAGACCATTTCAAGCTTTGAACTGGAATGCTGTCAGTATACTTATAACACTCAACTCTACTGCTCTTTAGTATTCAACTCTAAGGAAGCAATTGGTCACTTTGAGTGTTGCCTAAAGTTGATAATGGGCTGGATGGGAAAAAAAATTCTGAAATTAAATCCTGAAAAGATGGAAGTTGTATTTGTAAATCAAAATTTGCACTTGGGGAATGATATTCAGCCTGTTTGAAACCTGAAGGACAGGTCTGCATTCTGAGAGTCCATATTTGTTAGATTTATAACTTGCCTTTCCTCCATGAGTTCCATTCCTTCCAGTTTTCCCCCACAACAAATCTCTGTAGAAGTTTGGGCTGAAAAACATGACTGGCCCAAAGTCTTCTAATAATTACCCAGGTTTACCCAGTTCCAGTCCAACACCTTAAGTACTGTATTGCTCTGGCTCTCTCCTTGATCCTCAGCTGTCACTAAATTTCCAGATGGGAACAGTTGAGAGGTGTTTTCAAACAATTAAGGTTTGTGTGATAGTTGTGCTCATATGCAGGAATGACCTTTCCTGAACAAGCCATTCATATTTGGTGACAGTGATCAGTGCTGTGACTGTTGCAATATTCTTTTGTAGGGTTTCTCTGAAAATTCTACAGAGCTTGTTGTTGGTGCAAAATATAGCAGCAAGGCTGCTAATACCTGAAGCACAAGCATCATAGGATGTCTGAACTAAAAAAAATTGGACTGCTTGCCATATGCTTACTGAACACAACCTAGGACATAATATTTTGTGGCCTAAGTATCTGAAGGACTATCCTTTCCATTATGGACCTGTACAACCATTACAACCCATAAGAAAGCTCTTCTGTAAAAGAGGCCTGTCTTTCTGGCACATAGAACAGGCATTCTGCTGCACTGCCACCAGATTATGGAATGCAGTTTCTCAGGGCCAGGGTCTTTGGGGGTCAGTAGTAGATGGATGAACCATTCAGTTTTCTATAAGTAAGTTTCATAAATAAAGTTCCTGACACAGTTTCCAATGATCAACTTTATAAATAAGCTTTGGGAGTATCCTAATGGTCACTTCAACAGCCATTAGAAGACCACAAATTCATCTTCTTAAATTAAAATCTGATCTAGAAAAGATGTTCACATTGTATGCTTCATTTGAAGCCTTCCCCTCAGCAAAGCTGATCAGTTTTTACCTAGGGCTTCAGAAACTGTATCAAATATATTTATTATCCAATATTTTCTATGCTGCAAAGTACTTTGATAATACCCCCAATGCACAGTCCAACACTTTCATCATCAAACGTGAACTATCATGCATAAGTTTACTCACTTGAAGTAAGCAGTTTTTCCCCAATCGACATGAATAAAATATGTTTATTTACCCCCAATGCAATCATAAAAAGAAAGGTGATTGTGTCTGTACAGTACATTTTTTGGCCATACAACTGTAATGTTTATAACAATTTTGCAAGCCTGACTGTACAAAAGCTTTTGTGTAGAATATACATCAGGCTGATGTTTCTATACATATACAAATAATTCTGTAAATTGGTGGTATAAGAGTAGTGTCAGGATCTGCTTCTGAGTGTCGATTAACATTAATGTCTCTGCATAATAATAGTCACTGTTTTCAGATGAAATGCTGGGATGTTTTATTCTATTGGTTTGGCAAATAAAGCCAGAACAGGATTGTTGGCCACACAGTGCTTTTACCAATGGTTCTAGTAAATGGAAATAAAGGTTTAAATTTTTGTAGTAGTAAATGATGAAAGTGGTCATTTGATCAATTCAAACCCAAAAATGTACCAGTTGCATTCCTCGGAGGGCTGTGGAATATAATTACCTCACTGTAGCCATGCATGTAGTCATGGAGTCATGTTTATGTATCACACATGTGCATACACAAACACACAAAGTTGAGTTAGCTAAAGACCAAGCTTGTTGATATCAACTAAATGAATTCTGTGGAGTCCTTGGTGCTCTCTGAGCCTTGCTGTTTTCTTGCAGACATTTCATTGCCAGACTAGGCAACATCTTCAGTGTGAAAAGGGAGTGGGACTTGCTCTCTGTTTTGTATACCATTGCTTGTCCTGCCTGTGTTGGTGGGGGTGTTGTTCTCTCCTTAGGAGTTCCTTGATTGGGCTGTTGTTTGCTGCTTGGTTGATTGACTGAGTTAATAGTTCCTTGATTAGGGTATATTGTGCTGTTTGATTGTTCCTCTGGTGCTAATCCTGGTGTTAATCTTTGCATATCTGGGTGTTGATTGCTGGCAAGGAGGTGTTCTGGTCTTTTTGCTTTTCTATTGTCTCTTTTGGATGGCATGTTAATGTGGTTTACCTCTATGTGTCTGTTGATGGCTGCTTTGTCTGAGTGCCAAGCTTCCAATAATTCTCTAGCGTTTTTGGACGTGGCTTGGTTTAAGATGCTCACAGTTTCCCAGTTGAAAGTATGGTTGAGTCTGTCCATGTGTTGTGAGATTAAGGAGTTTTCATTGTGTCTTCTGACTGCTAGTTGGTGTTCATGGATGCGTTCTGCTAGTCTTCTGCCCGTCTGTCCTACATAGTGGCTGCTACAATCCTTACACTGTATGTTGTAGATAACTCCTGTTTTTTCATCTTGGGCTACTGGGTCTTTTGGGGTACTTAAGATGTTCTGAAGGGTTTTGGTTGGTTTATGTGCTATGGTGATGCCATGTGGTTGTAACAGTCTATTGGTAGTTTCTGAGATGTTTCTGATATATGGCAGTGTTATCCTTCTCATAGCTTCTGTTGGTTGTGTTGTAGTGGGTTGGGTGGTCAGGTACTTTTTGATAAAGTTGCATGGGTATCCATTTTGTTTGAAGATGCTGTATAGATGATCTGTTTCTTTTTTCTGGTCTTCTGGGTTGCTGCAGTGCATTAGTGCTTATCTGAATAATGTTCTTACACAGCTTCTCTTGTGGGAGGTTGGGTTGTTGCTTTGGTAATGGAGCACTTGGTTAGTGTGGATAGATTTTTGTAGATGACACCTTTGTCATAATAAAAAAAGGAACAACTGGAATAAACAGATGAAACCATCAACAACATCTTCAGTGGAATAAAATTTACAAGAGAAGAAGAAAACAACAACACACTACCCTTCTTGGACATCCTCATCAGTAGGGGAAATGATGGCATTCTAGAAACAGAAGTCTACTGGAAATCTACCAGCAGTGGTTCTTCTTTCTGTTGATAATGAATACTATTTTCTTTACTGAAATGCCTCCTGCTCTCAGCCTTACATCTTTGGTATAAGATGCATTATAGAAATGGTATGGTTTTATTTCAGGGACATCATCATCAATAAAAACACTAATAAAATGAGTGTGCTTCTGGTGCAGCTGTTCCAACACTGAAATACACCTGTTCCAAGTAAATTTTCCTCTGTTCCCTATAATTAATTAATGGAAAGTAATGTATATATCACATAAACAAATAGCTTGGCCAATAATTCTGGAGCGAATTGAGTTTCCGATGCAAACAGAGGCATATAATCACTGAGTGTTTCATTTTTTGATTTTATGGGTGGAGGGTAAAGTAAAAATATGGTTAGTCCTGTGAACAGAATTTCCATGAAAAACTTATCTCATAATGGAACTATCTATGTAATCAAAGGACAGAGCTCAACCTATTCCTACACCATGCAGTATCAACCTCCATATAGTAGAACATGTGGGGAACTAAAGAGCACCTCAGAAAATCTAGAAAAGGAGACAGAAACAGGTCCTAGACCGCACTCCCATTAATGCCAAAATGCCAGTGTGTGAAACAGGCCTACTTTTCTCTTGCAATTCCTTTGTAAATACATGGGAAGCAATGAACCTACTGGTAATCAAAAACATTGGGCATTCTTTGGTGATTTTGGTTTTGCTTTGATTTTTAAAAAGATGGTTCAGATGCCAGGCTTGTCGACCAGAAGGTTGCAAGTTCGGCGGTTCGAGACCCGAGTGCCTCATGACAGAGTGAGCTACTCCACTCGCCCCAGCTCTTGCCATCCTAGCAATTTGAAAGCATGCAAATGCAAGTAGATAAATAGGTACCACTTCGGCAGGAAGGTAACAGCGTTCCGTGACTGTCATACTGGCCACATGAACACGGAAGCATCTTCGGACAACGCTGGCTCTTAGGCCATGAAACGGAGATGAGCACCACCCCCTAGTGTTGGACACGACTAAACGGAAACCTTTAACCTTTTTTAAAAATATTGATTTAGTCTTAATTATCTGCATTGTATTAATATTGTGGGCAATTCTCTTTATTATCAGTGAAGTTATCTCACAAAAGCATCCTGGATGCTTGAAGTAGTCACTTTCTCCCTTTCTCCTTGGAATAGGTCAGTTTGTCATGTGCAGTTTCCATCTCATACAATAGGGCATTGTCCTTATGTGGTCTTTACAAGTGTACTCATCAACACAAAATTAGAACATAATTAATCATAGAAATGAAAAAAAAAACCTCCATAAAATCTTGTAAGGAACAGAAAGCACTGAAGTAGTTTCAGTACAACTAATGATAAGCATTAGCAATTAGATCCACAAAGAAATTGCAAACTCATACATTTTCAAGGTGAAAAGTAGACTTTCAAGTAATGCAGAAGATATATGTTGTACTTCCCTGCTTCCCTCCCTCCTTCTTTCTTTCTTTCTTTCTTTCTTTCTTTCTTTCTTTCTTTCTTTCTTTCTTTCTTTCTTTCTTTCTTTCTCTTTCTTTCTTTCTTTCTTTCTTTCTTTCTTTCTTTCTTTCTTTCTTTCTTTCTTTCTTCTTTTTTTCTTGTGTTTCACTGCAGTTATGATACATAGAATTTCAAGCACTGTCAATAGAGCCTCTTCTTTATGATATACTGGCTATCAAGGAGTACATGCTGAATGTCATGATGCAGCATCTCCTTCTTCTCATGTCAGTTCAGAGAATACAATATAGGACTACCATATCTGGGTTGAAAAAAATCCTAATGACCACTAGATAACAACAGGGAGTTAGAAGTTTACAGATGTATTTTGTTGACATCTAGTGGATGGATGTTTGGATTTTGCAGCCCAGATACGGTAGACTAATCCAATAACCTGTTCACGGAGTGCTCTTTAATTTCCTCTATCCTATTCACTCTGGTGACATAAATGAAAAAATGGCCTCCATGCTTAAAGCATGTCTGATTGCTGAAATATGGTGGCAAACCGCCCCACCAATGATTTGTATTGTAAAAGGGAGGGGAGTGCTTTATTTATTTATTTATTTACTTATTTATTTATTTACTTATTTATCCAACTTCTATCACTGCCCATCTCCACCCAAAAGGGGGACTCTGGGCGGTTTAAAACAAAGTCAGCAATTAAAATATATAAAATACAATATAACAACCCTAAGAAAAAATAAATTAGATATAAATATAAAATCCAAGAGGCAATGAGGTCATATATAAAAGAGCTCTACAGCGCAAGCCAACCCCAAGAGGAGCTATTACCCTTCCCGTCCCAGGCGAGGTGGCAGAGCCAGGTCTTCAATTGTTTCCAGAAGGTCAGGATTGTGGCCTCACCTCCAGGGGCAGAATGTTCCAAAGGGAAGGCACCACTGCTGAGAAGGCCTGTCTCCTGGACCCCGTCAAGTGAAACTCCTTTACCAATGAGGTCCATAGCATGCCCTCTCTGCATGACCGGGTGGGGCGGGTCAATGTTCTGGGGATAAGACGGTCCCTCAGGTAACCTGGTCCCATGCCATGTAGGGCTTCAAAGGTGATAACCAACACCTTGAATTGGACCCAGAAGCAAACTGGTAACCAATGCAGCTCACGCAGCAGAGGTGTCACATGTGCCAATCTTGGGGCACCAATAACTGCATGCGCAGCAGCATTCTGGACCAGCTGAAGCTTCCAGATATTCTTCAAGGGTAGCCCCATGTAGAGCACGTTGCAATAGGCTATATGGGAGATGATAAGGGCCTGAGTGACAGTACGGAGGGCATCCCGATCTAGGAAAGGTCTAATATGCTCACAGTTTCCCAGTTGAAAGTATGGTTAAGTCTGTCTATGTGTTGTGAGATTAAGGAGTTTTCATCATGTCTTCTGACTGCTAGTTGGTGTTCGTGGATGTGTTCTGCTAGTCTTCTGCCAGTCTGTCCTACATAGTGGCTGTTACAGTCCTTACACTGTATGTTGTAGATAACTCCTGTTTTTTCTTCTTGGGCTACTGGGTCTTTTGGTTTACTTACAATGTTCTGAAGGGTTTTGGTTGGTTTGTGTGCTACAGTGATGCCGTGTGGATGTAACAGTCTATTAGTAGTTTCTGAGATGTTTCTGATGTATGGCAGTGTAATCCTTTTCATAGCTTCTGTTGGTTTTGCTGTGGTGGGTTGAGTGGTCAGGCACTTTTTGATAAAGTTGTGTGGATATCCATTTTGCTGGAAGATGCTATATAAGTGGTCTGTTTCCTTTTTCTGGTGTTCTGGGTTGCTGCAGTGTGTTTGTGCTCGTCTGAATAGTGTTCTTACACAGCTCCTCTTGTGTGAGGTTGGGTTATTGCTTTGATAGTGGAGCACTTGGTTAGTGTGGGTAGATTTCCGGTAGACTTGTGTTTCTAGAATGCCATCATTTCCTCTACTGATGAGGATGTCCAAGAAGGGTAGTGTGCTGTTGTTTTCTTCTTCCCTTGTGAATTTTATTCCTTTGAAGATGTTGTTGATGGCTTCATGTGTTTCCTCCAGTTGATCCTTTTTTATTATGACGAAGGTGTCATCTACATACCGGATCCATACTTTGGGTTGTATGTGTGGGAGTGCTATCCTTTCTAGACGTTGCATTACTATCTCTGCTATGAGTCCTGAGAGTGGTGATCCCATAGGTGTTCCTTTGATTTGTTGGAATATTTGTCCATCAAACTGAAAGTAGGTGGTGAGGCAGAGGTTGATGAGGTCCATGATTCTGGGTATTTTGATCTTGGTGTATCTTGTTAGGTCGGGTGTGTTACGTAGAACTGCTGCCATGGATTCAATCGCTAGTGCTTGGTCTATGGATGTAAAGAGTGCAGTGACATCGAATGACACCATAATTAAGGAAAATAATTAAGGAAAATAATAAACACCATAATTAAGGAAAACTCCTTAATCTCACAACACATGGACAGACTTAACCATACTTTCAACTGGGAAACTGTGAGCATATTAGACCAGGCCAAATCCAAAAATGCTAGAGAATTCCTGGAAGCTTGGCACTCAGACAAAGCAGCCATCAACAGACACATAGAGGTTAACAACATTTACATACCATTCATAAGAGACAATAGAATAGCCAGAAGACCAGAACACCCCTGGGCCAGCAATCAACAACAAGATATGCATAGATTAACAGCAAGATTAGCAGCAGAGGAGCAATCAAACAACACAATAGACCTTAATCAAGGAACTATTAACTCAGTCAATCACCCAAACAGCACACAACAGCCCAATCAAGGAACTACCAAGGAGAGTACAAGACCCCCACCAACACAGGCAGGACAAGCCAGGGTATATAAACAGACAGCAAGTTCCACTCCCTTTTCGCACTGAAGATGTTGCCTAGCCTGGCAATGAAACGTCTGCATGAAAACAACAAGGCTCAGAGAGCACCAAAGACTCCCCAGTTCAACCCTGAGCTACAAATATTCTCTTCGATTGATAATTGAGTAACATCAGCATATTGATGATACCTCATCCCATGTTGATGGATGATCTCACCCAGTGGTTTCATGTAGATATTAAATAGGAGAGGGGAGTGAACCGAACCATGTGGCACCCCACAAAACAGGGGCCGAGGGTCGGATTTCTCATTTCCTATTACCACTGATTGGGACCGGCCTCAGAGGAAGGAGGTGAGCCAGCATAACACTATGCCACCCATCCCCAACTCGTGGAGCCATCCCAAAAGGATACCATGGTCGATGGTATCAAAAGCCACTGAGAGGTTGAGAAGAGCCAGGCTGGATACACTCCCTCTATCCTGCTCCCACCAAAGATCATCCATAAGCAGGACCAATGCAGTCTCTGCCCCATATCCCGGCCTGAACCCTGACTGAAAGGGGTCTAGATAATCTGTATCATCCAGAATCCTCTGGAGTTGTAACGCCACCACTTTTTTAACCACCTTCCCCAAAAAGGGGAGGTGGGAGACAGGATGAAAACTGTCCAACACCGTATGGTCCAGTGATTGTTTCTTCAGGAGGGGGTACACCAGCGCCTCCTTAAAAGCAGCCGGGAACACTCCCTCTCCCAAGGATATAGTAATCATCATATGGGCCCAACCACATGTCACCTCCCTGGCTGCTTTCACCAGCCAGGAAGGGCATGGGTCTAGATTACACATAGTGGCCTTTACAGCCCAGAGGATCCTGTTCACTTCCTTAGGTCCAACAGGATCAAACCATTCCCAGATAACAGGGCAAAGACATTCCCTCGGCATCTCCCCAGAACATGCTTCATGCTTAGAGTCCAACTTAGAACAAATCCGAGCGATTTTATCCTGCAGATGCTCTGAAAATTCCTCCGCATGGCCCTGAAGGTGGGTCACTGGCCCCACCTTACCTAGGAGAGATTGAGTAATCCCAAACAGGACCGTCGGGTGGCATTCTGCGGACGCATTAAGAGCGGAGAAATATTGGCTTTTTGCCACTCTTACCGCCACAAGGTAGGCCTTAACAGCAGCTTTAGCTTGTGTTCGGTCAGATTCGGTCTTTGTCTTTCTCCAGAGGCGCTCTAGAGGTCTCTTAACCCTCTTAAAAACCCTTAATCCCTCCGTGAACCACAGGGAATGTCGGGTCAGGTGGGGCAAGAAAGGCCGCACAGGCGCGATCCTGTCCAAGGCCTTATTCCAGGCTGCAGCCAGGACCTCCGCTGGACCATGCGGTCATACCCATCCTTGGGTATGACCCCCAGCTCCTTCTGAAACCCCATCAGGTCCATTAGTTGTCGGGGGCGGACCAATCGAATGGGTCCTGCTTCCCTGTGGAGTGGGGCAGCATATGAGAATCTCAGAGCCACCAGGGCATGATCTGACCATGACAATGGGTACAGATGTAGCATTGCCCAGATCACATTGCCATTGCTCTGACAAGAAAACAAAAAACAAAACTTTAAGAGTTTTGCAGTCTCTAGGGGAATTATATTCAGCCATATCTGTTGGCTGTCCATTTTTTTAAAAAAATGTCTTTGAGTTTCTGTCTAAGTTTGTGGAACAAGAAGTTATTGATATGTAGTATGATTTTATTTCAGAAATAATTCAAACAAAGATAGTTTTGCAGTATTTGAGAATAAAATACATATTGTTTTGGACAATTATAACTCTTCTTGCATGTTGAAAGCAAGCTGCCATCAAGAAAAATAATAAAAACTATGCCTTCAAACAAGACTTTGTTTGACTTTTCATATGGTGACTGGATTAGTCTTTCATAGCAAACAAGGATGTGCTCCCCATCTAGGGCCATCAGCTGTCATGTTTGACAGTTGTTATATGTGACAGTTGGACTGTGGTCAATTATTTCATGAAATTTGTGGGAAATTCAAACATTGCTTTTTAGACGTATATCTACCATAGCTGAACTCTGTCTGGCCCCTGCTTCCCACCACTGCCAATTACAAATACTGATTTACTGAAATGCATGAGTAGCTGTAAAGCTTGCAGAAGCTGAATCTTAGAGTTCTGTAGGGATTTGGATTACTATCCATTAAAAAGAGAGAGAGAGAGTTTCATCTTCCAAATATGCATCTAGCATGTTTGGAATGTAGGTTTATCCTTATATGAATAAGAACAAAAAATATAAAGCAATCTTATGTGGAAAATACTTAGAAGTTCCATTGACTTCAGTGAGTTTTATTCAGATATGTAAACAAAGGTTTCTAGTTTTCTTTGCTATATATTTACTGGACAATTAGAAAAGATATGATTAGGCACATAAGCTGCTGATGGCCTGATTTATAAATGTCAAGTCATTACTTGTGCCATTTTCATAGTGGAGGGCAAAGAGAAAAAAAGATGCCAGCTAGAAAATATGAATAGGGCGTTATAAAGTAAAATATTCTATGCACTTCATACAATAATGCTTTTAACCTTCCTTCCTTCCTTCCTTCCTTCCTTCCTTCCTTCCTTCCTTCCTTCCTTCCTTCCTTCCTTCCTTTCTTTTTGCATGAGTAAACCAAGGTGACATTTTGTATATGAAATCATTAAAAAGTTAATACTGTGCAATTTAATACAATAAAATAGAATGCTAATGCTAATTACTAATTACTAATACCAATACTAATAAATATTGCTGAATCTTTAATAGATCATGAAGTATTCCAAATTCAAAGGTTTGCTACTTCCCATGTATCAGAAACAATTTGTAAATAAATGTGTATATTCAAATTTGAACCCTACCAGTAGGAAAGACAATTGATGTGGAGTTGGGATAGGAAAAATTGGGAAGAAAACCAGTAAATTATTTTTTTTAATTCCACTGAAAGTGGCTTCTTTTGTTCTAAGTGTATGCTTATATGAAGTATGCCAATAACCACTGGGACCACCACTAATGATTTATGCCATAATCTTTCAACTTCAATTTTCAGATCTTGATACTTTCAGATCTCCAATTCTTTGTCTTCTACTGTCTACTATTCAACTCTCCCCTGGTATTGCCACATCAATTATCCACACTTTCTTTTCTTTTTGGTTTAAACTTAATTAATTTTCAGAGTATAACTAAAATACGAAATAGAAAATACAGACTTCCTGGGGAGGAGCTATGGTGGAATGTCAACTCTAGCTTAGCTCCATAGCTAGAATCACAGCGTGGTGTTTTTCTGGTGGCTCACGTAATATTTGAGCCCCGAAATATTCCCCGGAGTAAAAGGGAACTCAGTGAATTGCCCCTCAAGTCTTCTGGACACTGCAGCTCACTGGAAGGTTGTGAAATCGGCGATCGAATGGTGAGTGAACAGCTGAGAAGCGGGGATTTCTTCTTGTCCAAGCTGCTGCTGAAGTCTTTTAAACACACTTTCTTCTTTTCAACCACAGTTAAATCTGGTGTGTTATGCACCAAGACTTTATCAGTTTGTAATTGGAAATCCCACATTTTAACCTGCTGATTTTCAACTACATATGTTCCCACCATTTTTTAATTACTGGCATAATATTTATTATTATTATTATTATTATTATTATTATTATTATTATTATTGTAATCTACAATTAGATTAATAGTCAAAGACTGGTGAAAACTTAATAATTCATGCCCTAACCAAGGACCTAAGAATTATTAAGGTAGCATCTGAGGATATAAGCAGTTCCAAGCAGGGATTTTTTTTTTTTTTTTTGTAAAATTAGGGTGTTCATGTCTGATAAATTCAAAATTTCCACATATTGAGGGAATCATTTAGGTATTGCTCCACGGGCTCCAATCACAATTGGTATAACAACAGATTCTTTTCCCCATAAGCATTCAACTTCGATCTGCAAATCCTGGTATTTTGTAAGTTTTTTCGGATTGCTTTTCCTAAAATTACCCGGTACAGCAACATCAATGAACCAGATTTGGTTCTGCAATGTGAACTGTTGAGACAATGCTCTAGAATTCTTTCTAACAAGCATATGCTACTGGAAAAATTTCTCTGTACAAAAACTTACTCTGAAGGTAAAAAAAACATTGCTAATCACTGTCCCGAAGAACTGCCTAAAGTGATTGCTTATTGATCATCTAGCAGACATCTTGTTATTATGAGGTAAGGGAATTCAAATAACTCAATATTATTTCAGAAGAATTCCTTTCTTACTTAGAGTAAATAATTTGGACTGATAAAGTAATGTGTCAAATAGGGTTCTTCTGACACTTTTTTCCTGAATTTTTTACCATTCTTATTCAATTTAAGAAAAAAAGAAAATTATTTTGTAGAACCTACCTGTGTTTTCCCATGTATTGAGTACTTAAGAGGTGTCTTTGAATGTCCCATTTTCACTGTATAATTGTCTCACCAGATAGTAGTGGCTCTGTGGGTTCTAGGATTCAATTTATTCCCCAGGAAAAACATAATTTAATAATTTGACCTCTGGAGCATTTTCCAAAGCAGAAATTTATATGGCTGGATTAGGAGTGGGAAGACCCAAGTTCTAATCCTCCTTTAGGCATGGAAACTGGACGGATGACTTTGTCCCAGTCACTGTCTCTCAGAACTGGACAGAAAAGTTGAAAAAGATTCTGCACTGGACCAGCATGGTAAATTATGGCCCATAAGCTTCCTTGAAGAGGCATTCATCTTGCAGTGGATTGGTTCAGGCTGATAGTAGTAGTAGTAGTAGTAGTAGTAGTAGTAGTAATAATAATAATAATAATAATAATAATAATAATCCACACAAACACACCTCTCACACACACATGTAGATTTTTTTGCTATTATTAATACTTTTCTGTATAAATGCCATAACTTATCACAAGAAGAATTAATGGCTTTTTCTATCATGGTTACATTTATTCAGATGCCCCTTAGGCTCAGCCAAAGCAATTTATTAATCCACTGCATGAGCAAAGCTACTGTCATTAATACAATGGTATCTTTGTTCAATTAATTTTTCCTCTGGGCAAAGCAATGCATGAATTATAAAAACACTGTATTCTCAAATAAAATTTATGAAACAAGCTAAGTTTAGCTGCCAATTTTAAAGTTTTATAAACTTTTCCTCATAGCTTTTCTCTTTGACAAAACATTAAAAAAAATATGGTATTGGGAGAAGATTATTAGAAGAAAAAGAGACATCCAGTTCGTCTGTTTCTGACATTTCTATGGCTCTCCACTCCAAACATCTCTGAGTGGCATACAGCAAAAATAAGTATTAAAAATAACAGAAGAAACAGAAAAAAGTATATACCATGATATATTTGTCCAGCAGGGACAAATTCCAAACTTAATGTCCCCCAAATGCTAAGTTTTAATATCCCCTCCCAAGCTAAATTTTCAATTCTCTGTGGAAGCTTATCTGGTAGGTACTGGGCTGCACGTACTGGACAAGATATTCCACAGGAAAAGTGCCACTAGTGAGAAGGCCCTAGTACAGAATCCCTGCAGGTTGAACTCCATAGAGGATGGGATTCTCAACAAGGCCATTAGACCAAATCTTAAAGGACAGGCAGACTCATTTTGGACCAGACAATCTTCAAAATAACCTGGTCCTGAGCCATGCAAGGCTTTAAATATAATAACCAGCAGCTTGAATTGAAGCCAGTGGAGCTCCCAGCAGGAAATAGGGAAAATGCAGATGTACCCATCACTTTCTGAGCTCCTGAGTGATTAACCACTTTAAGCTTCTAGATAATTTTCAAGGGCAGCATTATTGCAATAATCCAATAATTAGCAGATAAGGGCATGAATGACCATCCACAATGCCTCTTGCTCCAGAAAAGTTCACAACTGGTTCACAAAGATACAGTTGTGTAAAGGCTCTCTTGGCCACCATCTCTCTACCTGCTGCTTAAAGAACAGCGACAAGTCCAGGAGAACCAGACATTTTACCCCCAATTAAAGAATCAATTTCAAAACAAAACAAAAATCAGCTTAACATTGCACCCTCAGCCATTTTGAATATAACTGGGCAATTCTTTAATTACAACATGCAAAATGTTGCCAAAAGCTAGATATAAACATATTGCCACATAAGAAAAATATCTATATCACAGTATAAAGCTAAGTGTTTTTAAGTCCAATGGATTTCAATGAAAATTAAATGCTTATTTAACATCTCTCCTACTGGAATCTATGATACTTAGAGTGTTTACCCTAATCTTCAGTATCACTTTCTTCCATTTCATTCAGGAAAACAGTCTATAAATTATCAGGCTATAGACAGATAAGAGGTTTCTTTAATTCAGTAACCCTATTTTGTAATCAGTCTTTATGAACGGCACTCACTTATGCTGTTATTCATTTTATTCTAACTTCTAATATACTTTTCTACACATGGAGCACAAGGTGGCAAAGAACAATCACATAACAGTAAAAAACAAGTTAGAAATAAATTAAGTAGTACAGTAAACTAATCACTAAAACAGTCACTAATTAAGGCCTACTAAAAATCAGAATCTGATCAATTCGTAGGACAAAGATATGACTAAATAAAAATGTTCTTTCGGAAAGTGGGGTGTACCAACCTCTCTAGGAACAAAAGAAAGAAACCATAGCCAAAGAAGTTGGGTAAACAAGAATCTTAACACATTCCAAGTACTAAATCTGGAATACCTGAACTAGCTCTTATTTCTTTACATAGACTGTACACAGACATCATAATATTCCAAGAAAAATAGAAATTTCAGTTGCACATTTTTATTGTGTTGCATCTACCTATGATGCAACATGGTTGTACAGCTTTCAGTTTATGTCTGCTGTATTTTAAGGATAGGTTAGCTCACATCATAATGACTAAATGGCATGTTCTTCAAATAACAAAAGACTGTTCCAAATGCTTAAAACAGAGAATTATGAAACTCAGTATTCTGGAGTTCAGCATTATTTTTAAAATTCACATCAATCAATAAAAGGCTGACAAGCTTTCCCTACAACATGGCTCACAAGGGCCAACGATGGCAACAGATTTGGGTGTTCATAGATAAGTGTGACTTTATGCAAGCAAGCAAGCAAACAATGAAAAATATAAAGTATCTGTTTGTTCAGAAGGTATTTCAGTCATTCTCATTCAATCTGAAGGAAAAAAGAAATTATTTTTCTTATTTTTTTCCAAATCAAAGGAGAACTTTTTTGTTTTTGTAGATGGAAGATAAATATGGAAACTTGATTTTCCCACACTTCAAAGAAATTCCAAGGGATATTATCATGAAGGAAATAATGATTCAAGTTTTTTTTATAGATCAGGAAAGGAAAACAGGCAGGAAAGTTGCAAAGTGATGCAGAAATATATAATGGAAAACAATAACAGTAATATCTTGTGCCCACCCTGCTGTTATAAAATTATTTTAAAAACTATCAAAGTATGTTTGAAAGCATCCTCAAACAGAAACTTATTTTACAGGGGAAAACAACTTTTTACTGTTTTGTATATTAAATGGATACAGGTATAAAGATAAAGGTACCCCCCGCACATTCGTGCAGTCATGTCCGACTCTAGGGGCCGATGCTCATCTCCATTTGTTAGCCGAAGACCCAGCGTTGTCCGAAGACGCTTTCACAGTCATGTGGCTGGCATGGTGTGCATGGAATGCTGTTACCTTCCCACCGAAGTGGTACCTATTCATCTACTTGCATTTGCATGCTTTCGAATTGCTAGGCTGGCAAGAGCTGGGGCTAGTGCGGGAGCTCACTCCGTCATGCAGGGATAGGGATTAGAACCTCCAAACTTGCGATCTTCCGATTGACAAGCCTGGCATCTTACCCGCTGAGCCACCACGCCCCTGGATACAGGTATATTGTTGCCACAAATAAATATACTGTAACAATAAGCCATTTCCTCCTATGATGTCTTATAACATCTTTTTGCATCATCCAGCTATTGTTGAAGCAATATAAAGCCTGTCTTCATTAATGTTACATTGGAACAATGGTGGTTGGATGATTTCAGAAGATGCTATACTGTAAGTCAGTAGCATAGCTCCTGCCTAAGAATATATTTGTCCTTTAAATTAAAAATAGCTATAATCTTAATGAACTAAAGATAGGCAAAAGCCTGTCATCATAAATCCTGTGCTGAGAAAGGCTATTATGTCTCAGTATGAAAAATAATTTAAGCTAAATAGAAATAGTCTGATGTATGTATTAATTACAGAGTGCAATCCCCTAAGATATCTCCTTTTTCTCCCTTAAGAGATCTTTTTTTCCCATTCACTTTTTTCACAACTCAATGAAATTATTTTTTTATTGCTCACTTGAGGACATTGTTCAGGAAGAAATTGTTAACTACAAGCCTAAAATTATTTAGATTTTCTGGGTCCAGATGCTTTTCAAGAAAGGTCTCACTATGGTATAATTTAGTGTGGCAGAGATCTTGTAAGAGGAATTTTTACCCTGGACTCAGCTGAGCACACTATTTCTATTAGATTTAATAAGCCATGAGGAGTAATGTTTGAGCAAACAGATGACTGGACAAAGTCTTCCAAGCACCTTTCTACCTCCTCAGGCCTTAGAAACTAAATGCCATCCAAAAGAGAGACTGGGGTTGGATAGTGGAACCCTTGTCAACTGCAGCAATGTTTAATACCAACAATCATGGTATCCCCCTGGAACAACTCCATAGGATTAGGGGGCACTGTTTGACAGTTCTTCTTCTCCTTCCTAATGCAGGAACTTCAGTTGGTGGGGGGTGGAGAAGAATTCTGCCCAGAGAAGGTAGACAGGACCTCAGGGTGCTCTACTCTTTCCACATCTCATAAACAGCTACTTGTAATTGCTGGGAAATGTAATCTGTTAGCACAGGGCCTGGTATCATCAATATAGTGATTATACCCAGTTATGCAAGAGCCAGTTTGGTGCAGTGGTTAAGGCACTAGGCTAGAAACCCGTCCTGCTTTATGCACAAAGCCAGTTGAGTGACTTTGGGCCAGTCACTCTCTCTCAGCCCTAGGAAAGAGGCAATGGGAAACCTTCAGGGGCTTGTCCAGGAAACCTGCAGGGGCTTCTCCAGGCAGTCGCTAGGAGTTAACAGTGACTCAGAGCACCAAAACAACAACAACAAAGAAAAAGAGTTATACATCTTAGCCCCAGGCCAAACAGGAATATGGTAGAAATGCTGGGTATGGAAAGGGAGGAAAAACAGAATGAGTGGCTTTGTGTTTGTGGGCCAAATGATTTCAAGGAGATACCATCTTTGACTTTGAACAGTGCTACAGTCCCTCATTCAGTTGCAATTTGAGGGTGCTTCTCGACTCCAAACTCCTGCCCAACCAGCAGGTAGCAACTGATCTTTTGTTCAGTTACACCTTATGTGCCAATTCTGGCCATTCCTTGATTGGGAGACCCTGCTCACAGTCACTGTCTTGATCACTTTTGGCTTGGTTTATTGTAATGTGCTGTACATGGACTGCCCTGGGAAAGCATTCAGAAATTATAGCTGGTATAAAATGCAGTGCATTGGGCAGTGATGGATGTATCCTGATATACTCAGACCTGCATTAGTTGCCAGTTGGCATAGAGAGTGCAATTCAAGGTGCTGGTTGTCACTTTAAGGCCCCACATGGTTCCAGACTGGGTTAAATGAGAGACCTCCTTCTCCCCTACTCATCCACTTATCAGGTCTAATATAGTCAACACCACCCGGTCCTGAATTTGTAAGAATGTCATCTGATGAGGCCTTGGAAGTAGGTATTTTCTAATTGCTGCTCCCAGACTCTGGAATTCCCTCCCACAAAAATCTGTTCTGTTTCTTCCCTTCTGGGTTTCAGGAGAGCAGTTAAGATCTTGTTATTCCATCAAGTACAGTATGAGAGCATGCTGTTATTGAAGATGTGAAGTTGACAGACACATATTTTTGTACAGTTTCTTTCATTTAATTTTTGCTTCATATAATTTTGATACTTTCAGATTATTTTGGTTTAGTTTAAGGGTGGAGGATTTATTATTTACTAGTTTTTGAAAAAATGATATTTTTTATTGTTAGCTGCCAAGGGCTCTATACAAATGCAGTGAATGAATGAATAAATAAATAAGTCTGACCAGACAGTATTAGATAAAAACAACCACAAACTTTTATTGTGGCCAGCAATCAGAACTACACAGATCAATAACAAAATTAATACTAAATATGAACAAAATAAAAGCAGGTACGGTCATACTGTCAATGTGATAAAATCACAGTGAGTTCTACAAATAACAAAGCAGAATCTTGCCTGTTCAAAGAAACAGAATCATGCTGATCAGACAGTAGCAGGTATATATAAAAATGAACTGAATAGCCTAAAACATTTATTAAAAATGTGGTTATAAAATATAGTTGTGCATCTTTATAAAAGAAGCACTATAACAGAACATGGGCCATAGATTTAATGCCTTCTTTGCCACAAGGTAAAGTCTTAATGCATATAGTGCTTTTCAAAATTCCTGCCAAAACAGCTGTTGGAAGTATATTAAACCATGCTAAGGTTAGAGCTCTTCTAAATATGGAGACAGTTACTTTATTTATATACCTTGCTGACCTAAAAAAGAAAGATTGACTACTAAAATATACATCTCTAAGAAGCACAAATTGATCTATTTGCCCTCCAAAATCTATAGCACGTTGCTTAAGCACTGACATCATCTGCTCATAACCTATCATCAGAAGTACATCTTGTGTAAACTTATAATACTGCAATTTCTGCCTGAGTGATATTCTCCAAGATTATTCAGAATTGTCAACCAAAATCAAAAAGCCTAAAGCCACAAAGAAATATAATAACTTTAGCCCTAAGATAAAGTACACATTCATCCTCATTAACAGCTGCCTCATTTAGCAACTGTTCACAGTTACGACAATGATGAAAAAGTAACTTTAGGATCAATCCTCACATTTACAACCTTTTCAGGTCTGTAAAGCAAAGGAAAGCTGAAGTAAGATTATAAACACAGCCGTGGTTTCACTTAGTGACTGCTTCACTTAACAACCTATTTCCTGGTCCCAGTTCTGGTTGTTAAACAAGGATGACATGTACTCTAGCTTCTTTATTTGTGTTTTCTGATATATATTTCTAACCCGAATGCTTTAGTTTATATTAGCATTTTCCATTCAATCTTAATATAAGGTGATTGTATGCTGGAATTCTAGCATAAATCACGCTAACAGTAACCCTGTTCATGCATTCAGATCATCAATACAAGGAAGGAAAAAAAGGGACATCCTAGCTTCCCCTGCCCTTTCTCTTGGGGTAAGCTGTCTAGCTTCTCTGCCAGCTAGCATTAGATTGTGAAAGACTATAAGCAACAAATTTCCTACATACAGACTTAAATCAAACTTAGAAATTTGCCAATCAGGTTATCATTTTTATGAGTTCCTCTATGAGTTTATGAGACCCTCTATGAGTTGAATTGGCTTTCTGTGGTAGAGCTCTTCTCCAATGGGGATGCAACAGAATGGGTGGGGCAAGTGAATATGTCTCAACTTTCCTTCATATGATTCTAATCAGGAAGAATGTACAAGATTTCAATGTGTCACACTTCTCATAATTTTAATTGCATTTTAACATTTAAATGTAATTTTCTCCTGCTCTCATTCATTCTTCATCCTAGCCCTGTCCATTTGTTGAAGTGTAGCTTCTAACACACGACTTGAAAGCCATATATGGTCTTTAATCCAAACAGTCTGTGGGCATGAGACCATATTCATGGACCATATAAACACCATAGATGCCAACATTAGGTTCACCAGAGAAGACACCAAGGACAACAGACTGGCATTCCTAGACTGTGAAGTCCTCATTGGGACCAGTGGCAAGCTAGACATAGGGATCTACAGGAAACCCACACACACAGATCAATATCTGATGTTTGACTCCCACCATCCACTGCATCACAAACTAGGAGTCATCAGGACATTGTCACACAGAGCAGAAACCATCCCCACCTCCATGGATTCCAAAAAGAATGAAAATCAGCACCTGAGAACACCTCTGAAGGCCTATGGATATCCAAATTGGGCCTTCACTAAATCTAAGTCTACCAGACCTAAAACAGCAACAGACAGGGCTGAGACTCAGAGTAAACGGAAGAACCTGGTCATTCCTTACATGGCTGGCATGTCTGAAAAGATAAAAATGATATTTGGCAAACACCACATACCTGTATATTTCAAACCCACCAACACACTGAGACAGAGGCTTGTACACCCCAAAGATCAAACTCCAAAACACAAGGAAAGCAATGTAGTGTATGCAATCCAGTGCAGTGAGGAGTGCTCTGAGCTCTACATTGGAGAAACCAAACAACCTTTGTACAGGAGGATGGCCCAACACAGGAGGAGTAACACCACAGGACCAGAGTCAGCAGTTTACCTTCATCTAAAGGAAAAAGGACACTCATTTGAGGACATTAATGTTCACATTTTAGACAGGGAAGATAAGTGGTTTGAAAGAGGGGTCAAGGAATCCATTTATGCCAACTTGGAAAATCCTTCTCTGAATAGAGGTGGGGGCCTCAGGCACAATCTTTCCCCTATTTTCCTTCCTTCTTTGTCTTCTGTGCCTAGGAAGATTAAGACCATTTCGCAATCTCAACAACAGCAAGGTAATCTTAACGATCCCCCTTTGGATGATAAAGGGACTGAGAAATAAACATCTCAAATAACCATGACCTAGCCCCAGGTGCAAGGTCACACAGCCACCCTAGAAACATATTTAAGGATTCCCTTACAAACTTTGCTCAGACTGAAGAAGCTTCTTGGATAAGGAGCGAAACGTTTCCACTGAGAAAATAGAAATCCAGTTGACATGATTCAAGCTACAGACAATTCCACCTGGATGACTGAGAACCTTCATTGACATGTGGGGATGAGAATTTAATGTCCAAATAGGATGTTTCTGCTGAATTAGTGCCCTGTTGATAAAAACTTTCTTTTCCAACAAGAAAATGAAGTGGTAGTTTGCCCTGAATATAACCCAAAATTTAGAGTAGTTTGGGTTCATGGATGAATACTACTTTGTTTTTTTCATGCATTCTTTTCACATTCCCATGCTTTTTTTTCTTTTCCCAATGGTATTACTCCTGCTCATCTAAAACTGAGATTTCATGAGGTTTATTCATTTCTTAGAAAAAGGTTTGAGGTAGGGACCTATTTCATTATAAATCTATCAGAATTGAATTTCTTTCATTTGTACTACGTAGAAAAGAAATAGGCAACTATTTCATCTGATATTTTATACAGCAACTTCTGTTACTTTGACTATTGGCTGTGCAGGGTGGGCTAATTAGAGTTATATTGAAAGTCAACAAGTTGTCTAATTCCAGTACAGTCATTGAAAAATATATTGTACATTGTATAGATATACTGTATTTTTTTAAAAAAAAATATTATCATTGTTTTTGCTTTCAATGCACAAAACAACCATACATTAAAAAAAAAATTCCCTTCTCCCCCCTATGGTTCCTCAACCTCAGGTCCTCTACCAGAGGCCTGGGAGTTTGAGGGTTCTGCAAAGTATCTTAGCTGTTCCTAGCATTGCACTCTTCTGGACAGAGAGCTCTGATCTTGCTCGTGGGATCTATTGGAGCCACTTTCCCAGCTTAGGAGTCACAGCCCCGGATGCTCCTACCAAAACTGGGACCACTTTGGTCTTCACTTTCCACATCCTCCCTAGTTCCTCTTTCAGGCCTTGGTACTTCTCCAGCTTCTGATACTCCTTCCTCCTGATGTTGCTGTCACTTGGCACCACTACATCTATCACCACTGCTTTCTTCTAGTCCTTGTCTACTACTGCAATGTCTGGTTTATTGGCCATCTGGATCTGGAAGTCCCACAGTATCTTAGCCCTGTTATTCTCCATTACCTTCTGTAGAATCTCCCATCGGGACTTGAGAGGGTCTAGCCCATACACTGTGCAGATGTTCCTGTACACAATGTCACCTACTTGGTTGTGCCATTCAGTGTAAGCTGTTCCTGCCTGCATCTTACATCCTACCACTATGTATTGGGCTGTCTCTGAGGCCTCTCTGCACAGTCTGCACCTCTGGTCCTATCTTGTGTGGTAGACCCCTGCTTCTATGTATACAGTGCTTAGTGCCTGTTCTTCTGCTGCTATGATTGGTGCTTCAGTGCTGCCTTATAGTCCAGCCTTTCCAGCCACTGTTAAGATTTCCCAATGTCAGCCACCTCAGCTATCTTCCGATGGTATATGGCAGGACACAGTGCCATGACACTTCCTCCCATGTCTGCTGCTGGGACGTTTCTAATGCTATGAGATTTTTACTACGCTCTTCAGGGACTGAAAATGATAGGTAGTTTTCTCACTTTCAGTACCTATATGAAAACTCTGGAATGCAATCACATCTTCTGATAATATTCATCTATCATTCTGAGAATATTTGTGCTTTAACTGTTTATTTTGCTAATCAGGGATCATTTAGTTCCCAACTTAACAAAATACAGAAGGGGCTGTTTTTTCACTGACATTTAATATTTGTAATTTCTGTGTGCTCTCTGTGTGTGTGTGTGTGTTGTGTGTGTGTGTATGAAAATACACATACACACACACACACGAGACTGAAAGCATAGCAAGATTTTGCCTACAGTGAAATGCAGTCATTGGCTGTCTATATCATGTAATATTCTAGTTATGAGTGCATAGTCTGGGGATTTCTCTGAAGTTTCAATATTATTTAAATTAAAGATGGATGACTTGTAATAAAGTTTAACATGACTAATTAATTATCATTTATAAATTACTTACAAATTCTTCCCTGGCCTTTCATACTGAATAGAAAGGCAGCTTACAAAATGGAGAAAAAAGGAGTACATTCACTAATGAAAACTGCCTTAAAACACATTAAAGGGAAATATATTTGCACTCACATCTAGAAGATAAAATCCAGGAATTTAGAGATCCAACTCTTCAACTTTTACTTCTGTTTCTACTAAGTCTTCAGCAAATCCAGAAGACATGCAGGATTTAGGGATTATCTTCATGTCCTGCCAATGACAGCGTTAAATCAGTTGTAAAAGGTATATCCTTTATATCCTTAGCATTAGACATATCTTTATCATTATTCCAGGGATTTCTTTTGCAGCTTCATCTCTTGAAGTTCCTCAATGTACCAAATACCCTCCTTGGTATATTGAGAAAAGAATATCTGGCTGCAATCCTGTCAAGAGCTATCTCTGCCTATGTATTCCAGAAGTCAACCAGGCCCCCAAAGAACCACTGCCAAGGCCTCATAAAATTTCTCTAGACTGCTATGGAAATCAAATGGAGCCGTTAGGCACCTGGGATGGACCTACTGAATGCATTCATTCTCCCAGTGGATGCCAGTGGCATCCAGTAGCTCTCTCACACTCAGATCACGTCTCATTTGCTCACTTGCTCTAAGATAAAAACCAAATATCACATGTGGCCATCTATCTAGGCTGGGTGCATGAGAAGCTGGGACAAACCCATGGTTGTCATGGTGGCTGTGAATGCATGATTTACCTTTGATTCCTCTCCCAAGAAAAATACAGGAATAATCTAGGATGAAAAAAAACATGTCCAGTAGTTTGAGCAGATGAAGTTGTGTAACAGAGGGGGTCCTGGTGGGTGGGTAAGGATAGAAACTAATACACACACATGTAGGGCTGAGGTGTTAATTAAACTGCAGTTTATTAAAATTTAAAATAAGTAGATGCTGGTGAAACGTTAGGAACCACAACTTCCAGAACATGGCCACACAGCCCGGAAGAACCACAACAGCCATCGAACTCCGGCCGTGAAAGCCTTCGACAATACATTGAACAGCCCGGAAGACCCACAACAGCCATAAAATAAGTAATTTGTGGTGTTTGTGGTCAAATGCAATAACCCATTCCTATTCAAATGTTACTGTAAGTAACTTTACTGAAAGTATCCTATTTGTATTTATTGTCCCCTTTCAAAAGTTTCTTAAAGTTCAGACACATACTTCTTCATTTCTCCCATAGGTGTAGGTTTTTTGCTAACCCCTTCATAGCTTAGCTGTTTTCACAGTCATGGGGCAAAAGCCTTTAGCAACACAAAAAGGGGGTTAAAGAGAAACAGTTCACATTCCATTTCTAATCCTAATATTAGCATATTTTCTAATACCGGCTATAAAGTTTACTAAATTTCCCTCTTCTTCAGTTTTGGAGATATGGTTGGGATAGTTGAGACCCTTGGAGTCTGAGAAATTAAAGCATTCGCTCATCTATCAGTGACTTGGTCCTAGTACCCTTTCTAGGAGCATCCACAGTGGGGCCATGAATGTCAAAATGGCAGGTATGACCAGATGATCCAATCCCTGCCATTTTTGAATGTGTCTGATGTGTTGCATGCACATAAAAGGGATGGGACTTTGAACACCCAGCTACACCCACTATTTTGACCTTGTGGACACACATGGTGGACATCCCTGCCTCTCCCCTTGCCCTTTCCTGACATGAGTTCAAAGAATAGAATGGAGAGGAAAGCTATAGATATTCCTGCAGAAATTGGAATATGGAATAAAAGATCAAATGTCACCCTTCAAAATAATATCTCTCTCTTTCTCTTTGTGTTGGAGAGGAAATAGGAAATGCTTCAAGGTCCATGGAATGCCCTTCCCAGGACTATAGACCTCTAGCCTTAACTATCTTCTTCAGTTGCATATGTGGTCTTTAAAAAGTTTCAGTTTACACTACAGACATTTAATGTTTATCATGGTAATAAAAGCTTGAAATTTGCAGACTTCCATATTGATCAGACAAGAAAGAAACCAGAAAATGTTTAGATTTTCCATGACTAAACTGATACAGCAATAGCTATGATTGGCATGCTGGATTCCATAATTATTGATCTAGAAGAAAAAAAAGTGACATCCAATTAAGGTACAGTAGCTGGAAATCTCCTCGAACCAAGATATAAGCTGTTTTTAAATAATATATAACCTATTGTCATACAAGGAATAGATGATTGGTTAAATCTCTTAACCAGATAGTTATGAATATTTAATGGAACATGATTCCTATATTTAGCTGTTTTCAAACATAAATTTGACTTTAGAAATATGCAAATGTGGTACTTCATATTTATCATATATCCCAGTTCACTAGAGACTTCTTTGTCACCACATTGCACACCAGTGCCCTTGGTATACCAGCAAAGCTAGAAAAAATAAGAAATTTAGTCAATAAATTCAGGGGAAAAAGTAGAGATGCACTCCAATATTTATGTTTTCTGTTTTGATGTTTAATGCATCAGGCCAATGAAAACATAAGGAAAAACTTAATATTTGAGAAAGTAAGCTAATAGGGATGGAAAATAGATTTGTTAGGCTTTTATATTAATGCAGACTTGGATGATTTGAAGTTCCTGAACTATTAGAGGAATCAATGCATACTTATATACTGAGCTTTACACTTTTCCATTTTAATACAATTTATTAGTTTAAAAATTTCATATAAAATTAGTTAGGAAGAAGCTGCACAAAAATATGTATATTCATAAAATACTGGACCTAATGTACAAAACCATTTTGTGTTAAATTGATGACAGAAATGTACATATTAGAAAAATGCATTAACTTCACACAGGAGAAATGCATGAAATGTTTTGGAACAATGGAAATGGGGCATAACAAGTGAAATTGACAGATTAGTCCCTTCCTATAAATTGCTAAGAGATTTTCTATCTAAACACCAATGGAATGCAGTTTTTACTTGGTCTGATAGAGGATAGAAGAGGGTAGGGTGGAATAGTCCATATTGGATAGAGGCCATACAGAGATGGTTTTACAATATGAATAAGGAATTTTTTTGAGGAAAAAAAAACCCTCCTGAAATTTATTTACTGGAGCTGTGCACATGGTGTTTGATCCAGCTAAATCATCTAGAGTGTGTGGAAATACATTAATGAAGGATGAAGTGCCCAATCATATAAATTGCTGTTGATGATGTTTGGTTTTAAAGGTTTTATGCTACAAGGAATGTAAGTGCCCTTTGCACTAGATTAAAGATTGGATGACCAGTGGTGCAGAAACAGGTAGTTTTAAGTGCTATGCTGTTACACTTACTTTCCAGCTGTTGGGTACAAGAGGCCAGAAAGACCACAGGAATGTTTTTTAAAAAATTAAAAATAAATAAATAAATAAACAGAATTTTTCAGTAATGTATCAGTTCAGAAGACAAAAGGTAACAGCATAGTAAGTTAAGGATTAGTTCTACAAAGCAAGTAGACCCAGCCACCTTTCTTATTATGCTCATTCTGTGCTAAATTAGTAACAACAAAGGTAAAGGAAGAGTCTCAGTGGACTATTTCTTCACAAATAAAGTTTTTATGATAACTTTTGTTAATTTTAATCATTGGATAAATCCAGGGAGGATGGAAAAGAAAATAACTCTATATCTACAGTATATCTAATGCTCTAAACTTACTTTTTGTTTTTGCTCTTTGTTTTTGCTCTTTGTTTTTGCTCTTTGTTTTTGCTCTTTGTTTTTGCTCTTTGTTTTGTTTTTGTTTTGTTTGGGGGAGACGATAAAGTGGTAAATACTTCCTTAACTCTCCCAGTAGCACAGAGATACAAATTTAAGTAAATAAATAGCTTTGGTGAGGATTCTGAATCAGTTTTATAGAGTACTTATTAGACATGTGGGTTTTCCTGCTGTTGGGAAAATATTGTCCTACCTTCTAAAGAAGAGATGCTGTTCATGGACAACTCAAGTACAAAAGGATAGCAGGTGCCAGAGCACGATCCCTTTAAAAGATTAATACTTATTCCAGCATGATGGTTTATTGCTTCCTGGGAAATTTGAATATATCCTAAGGCATTATAAAAAGATACAAACCTTCTCAAAGCTCACATTTCTGGATTAAACATTGAATTTATAAGGATCTACATATTTTATGAGGTACAGTACAACGTATTTGTTTTCTTTCTGAATGCTTCTCAACAATACACTGGTTTTACCTAGGACAAAACAAGGCACTGGGGAAGCATTTGTCTACTTTATGAGTAGCTGCAGAACTGTAACCTTATAATAAGTAGCATTAAGAGTTAGGGAGTGGCAGAGAAAAGTGAAGGCAGAGTAGCTAAACTCTAGTCAAGAGTTCTGAGTCATCACCAAATAGCAGAACTAATGGGTCTCAACTTCTGAGAGCTTATTGCCTGATTGCCATTCATGGTGTCTAGGCTGATAGCAGCTTCTTTGAGAAAGCCATCTGGAATGTATCACAGAAGCAAAACTGAATGCCTTGAGGCATTTGTTGGCGTTCATAGCCAGTAACAAGTAAGAAGCAAGTGATACTTGGGAAATAGATAGCTCTTCAAAATAAATGAGCTGGACTGAGTAGATTACTCTCTGTGCATACCACTGCAGAGCTGTCCTTCCTATGTATTTCTTTTAAAAATATGTATCTTCATTAAGCATGCTGCATTTGGCTATTGCATCATTCCCCATACACAAAGAGATAAGTTTAGAACTAGTTCCCTTTATGATTGTGGTGAATCTTCTGATAGTACTAATGAAGACATTTTAATTTATAAGGTATCTCTAATTCATTTAGGGACAGTAATCCAAAAATGTATTAACTCCTGTCTTATTAATATAGGCAGTATGTTCACTGATGGGCACCCGCATATGTTTTCTCATTTATTTCAGGTGAAAATAATCCATACTCAAAAGAAAATAAATAAAAATATAAACAAAGCTCTTTTTTTTCTTAAAGATGTAGGAATTCTTTTGTAGCTCATCTGTTCTCTGTAATAATTAATATGTCTCCAAAATGCCATGGATATGAAAGAGCCCAAATGGGATACCAGTACTATATCCAAAATCCCATGTCTTCCATGAGAAGCCCAGGGACTAGTCTTGACAATGAAGCCATGTTTAGCTCCATCCATTGATAGTAAGGGAAGATAGAAATACCATAAACAAACAAATAATTAAATGCCAGTCTGCAGTTGGCATAATTATTTCACCCTATTGATTTTAATGGAGAAGGAATTTAAAATACCTTGGATCTTTTGGAGCTATTTTCAGAAACTAATTGCCTATTCCTTGCTGACACCTCAGTGATGGTTTCTGCCTGAAATATAACCATATTTCAGGGGGGGAAATTAACACTGTGAACACAATGATATTTACTTTGGAGTAAGTATAGGTTTGTATTATAAATCACAGCATGACATCGGACACTTTTAAACCTTTTAAGCAGGTGTATATAAAAAAGCAGAGATGTCTTTATTTATTGGCGCTTTGGAAAGATGGAGAACAAGAGAATTTAGGTGGATGGATCAGGGTCAAAAAAATACAAATATTTGTCAACATTCACATGGTTCTTTACATCCACATCTTTCCCACCTGGTATGAGGTATATGTTGTACTGCAATTCCCATAATCTCCAACTGAATATTTATGCAAGACATCTGGTAAGGGAATGCTGTATAAGCAAGTTTCCTATTTAACATACATAAAATCAGTAATAAGACTTGAAATTTTGTACTAATGGTACAGGTGTTTTCTATCATCCATCCATCATCTATCTATCTATCTATCTATCTATCTATCTATCTATCTATCTATCTATCTATCTTTCAATCTATCTCTGCTGAAATCCAAATATCTACTTTGTTTATTTGTTAATTTTGTAAAGCTATCAAAAAACAACCACATGTGCTTTTTAGGGATTATTAGTTATTCACAATTATTTTATTCTTATTACTGATTGCTTTAAAAGAAAATATATTATTTGCTTATTATGACAGAAGATCAGCAAGTCAAAACAAGTAGGACTTGTAACAATGAATTGAAGGAGTATTGCTTTTAGAAACTAATGAAAGACTTTGTATATTGTCCTTGAACATGCAAATTATTTTTAAAAATAATTAAAAATTAACCATATATATATATATATATGCAATTCACAAAAGTATTAATAATTACAGCCAATCTTTTATAATAGAAATGTAATCTGTATAGAGATGGTTGTTGTGGGTCTTCCGGGCTGTGTGGCCGTGTTCTGGAAGTTTTGGTTCCTAACGTTTCGCCAGCATCTGTAGCCAGCATCTTCAGAGGGCAGGAGCACAGACAGAAGGCTCTTTCTGTGCTCAGGTAGAGTGGCAATGTTTGTTTTCTATTTATAGAGCTAAATTATAGAAAATAAATAGAATATATAAATATATTGCCACTCTACCTGAGCACAGAAAGAGCCTTCTGTCTGTGCTCCTGCCCTCTGAAGATGCTGGCCACAAAATGTTAGGAACCAAAACTTCCAGAACACGGCCACACAGCCCGGAAGACCCACAACAACCATCGAACTCCGGCCGTGAAAGCCTTCGACAATACATTGTATAGAGATGTCTTCTGATAACTTCTCAGGGAGAGCCCGAGTCAAATGGAGAATATTCCTTCCCTACTGAGAGAATAAGAAGGGGAGCCCTTCTGTACTTTAGAGTTAAAGACATTCCAGGTCATGTTTGGGGATATTAGGGAAATAATAAACGTTTGGAGTTTTGGGAGGGTGTTGATGCTTATGAAAGTGACTGGCTGGTGTTGGATTTCTGCCCATCAACAGTGACTGGTAGTGAGAGTGGGTTATGTAGGAATAAGGCATTACTTTCTTGGTCTTATTAGATTTCTCAGCTGCCTTTGAACCCACTAATCATGGTATTCTTCTGGACTGCCTACAAGGGTAGTGGATTGCAGGCACTGTAGTTCCAATCTGTGGTGATAGGAGAGGTCAGCCCAGTTGCCACTGTCTTTTGGGGTGCCTCATGATTTGGTCATCTCTCCCCTACTTTTTAACATTTGCATAAAGCCTTTGGAAAAGACATATTTCAGTTTTGGATGTGATATCATCAGTATGCTGATGAAACCCGACATCATTCCTCTGGACTAGTCTAAGTGTTTGGAAGTTGCTAGGATCTGGATGAGATAAAATGGGCTAAAGATGAACCCAAGCAATTTGTGCATTGAAGCTCTCTTAGTTTCCATTGCTGTTTCTTGATGGGGAAACACTATCCTGAAGGAGCTAGTCTGCAACTAGAGGGTCCTCTGGATCCTTTTCAGTAGCAGCACTTGCCTTTTGGAAAACCCTTCCACTTGACATCAGACTTGATGCTGTTCTGTCTTTCTTTCAGAAGATCCTCAAGACTGAGCTCTTCTTAACGTGTTTGATGCTATCTTGTTCTGAATGCATTGTTGGATAGTGTTGTTTTGTTGGATTGATTGTTCTGTTGCTTTTATAGATTGGATGATATTAAAGATAGATGATAGATAGATAGATAGATAGATAGATAGATAGATAGATAGATAGATAGATAACATTATTTATATATTTTAACAGCAATGGCCAATGTCTGGTGTAGTAGTTAAGATGTTGGCCTATAAACCAGGAGTCTGTGAGTTCTAGTCTCAGTTAGTACTGACTTAGCACATTGTTGTTGTTTTTCTTATTGCTTGTGTAAGTGTGGGCCCAACCTACTATATCACTAATTTCCCTTAACATGGTTTTCTCACATGTGGTAATAGCATAGATTATTTATTTTTTATTTATTTATAATTCAATTTATATCACCACCCCATCTCCCCTGAAGGGGACTTTGGGAGGTTTACAAGGAGTCAATAACTAAAATAAATAAAATATAATACAGTACAGCAATCATCATATAAATACAAATAAATTAAATATGAAATCCAAGGGGTGATAAGGTTGTATTTAAAAGGGCTCTATGGCACCAACCATCCTCAGGAGGAGCTGTTACCCTTCGCATCCCAGGCGAGGCAGCAGAACCAGGTCTTTAAGTTTTTCCGGAAGGCCAGGAGTGATGGGGCCTGCCTCACCTCCAGGGGTAGAATGTTCCAAACGGTGGGCACCACTGCAGAGAAGGCCCACCTTCTGGACCCTGCCAAGTGAAATTCCCTTACTGACAGGGTCTGCAGCATGCCCTCTCTGCATGACCGAGTGGCACAGTTCGATGTTATGGGGATGAGACAGTCCCTCAGGTAGCCTGGTCCCATGCCATGTAGGGCTTTAAAGGTGATAACCTACACCTTGAATTGGACCCGGAAGCATACTGGCACCCAGTGCAGCCAGCGCAGCAGAGGTGTCACATGAGCCGATCTAGGGGCACCAATAACTGAGCGCGCAGCTGCATTCTGGACCAATTGAAGCTTCTGGATACTCTTCAGGGGTAGCCCCATGTAGAGCGCATTGCAATAGTCTATATGGGAGATGACAAGGGCTTGAGTGACTGTACGGAGGGCATCCTGATCCAGGAAAGGGTGTAACTGGTGCACAATGCGAAGTTGTGCAAAGATTACCATCAGAAAATGCTGGGAATAAGGATCTTCCAAAAGTTATAAAATCAAAAGAGTAATTTCAACATCTGCAGAAACAGCACATTTCTTATACCCTGGTCAGGGTTGAATTACAAGCAAACAAACCTTATCAAGAAGAGATGGTGCTTCTAAGCTACTCAAATAAACCAGGGAATACCTGCATATCATAAGTTTGACTTAGCACATGAAGACAGTTGCGACAATTCCTGTTATCAAAGATTATATTCTAAAAATAATTTACCAAAGATAAAAACTTTGATACAAAATTGAAGTTCTGGTCAATTTTGTCCAGGCTGGGTAATTAAATTCCTCTCTATATTCTATAAAGTATGTCTATTTCTTATCTTACTTATTTATTTTATTTTACTGGTAGTCCTTGCTTAATGACCACAATTGGGACAAGAATCTTTGTTGTTGAGTGAATTGGTCATTAAGCGAGATGTCCACATGACTGCTTTGCTCAGTGACCACAATCCCAGCACTCCCGGTTGCAGTCATTAAGCGATCTCTTGGATCATTAACTGGACGGAAAGAGCTGCCTGCTGAAGGGTTTCCCCTTCCCTCCATGCACAGAGGGGAAATCTCTCGTGGGGCTGCTGGATCAAAGCAGAAATCTTAAGGATTTGATCTCTGTTCCTTCAGCATTCCAAAGGGTTTCCCCTCCCCTCCATCCCCTCCACTTGCAAGCTTCCCTGCTGGCTTCTCCATTGACTTTCTGGGGAAGCCAGCAGAGAAGATTGCAAATGGTGATCACATGATTGTGGAGCACTTGGCAACCACTTGTAAATGCGAGCTGGTTGCCAAGCGCCCAAAATGCAGTCATGTGACCACAGGGGGTGATGTGACGTTTCACAACAGCCGGAAGTGCTTTACGGGCCATAAAGCAACCTTTCCAAGGCTGTTGTAACTTTGGACAGTCATTAAGCGACCAGTCGTTAAGCGAAGACTACCTGCATTTTATTTTATTTACTTATTTTTATTTATTCAATTTATATAGCTGCCCATCTCACATTTGTGACTCTGGGCAGTTTTCAATAAAAACATAAACAGTACCAAAATATCAAAAAATAAAACAGCCATACAAACAATTCAAACTTTAAAAACAATTAAACAATTAAAAGTCATACAATACAGTCACCAGGAGAGCACAGACATTCAAGAACAGTACAGCCATTTTATGGGTTCCACATCCCTCTCTGATCCCCAGGACAAATGGCAAAGCCAGGTCTTCAGGCCCTTCCAGAAGGCCATTGAGGTCGGGGCCAGCCAGACCCCAGGGGAATGATGTTCCATAGGGCAGGTGCAGCAGCAGAAAAGGCCCTTCTCCTGGTCCTGCCAGATGACATTCTCTAGTGAATGGAACCCGCAATAAGCCTCTTCTTCTGGACCTGTTGGAATAAGTAGATGTCATTGGGGAGAGGCGGTCCCTTAAATAATCTAGCCCCATGCCATGTAGAGCTTTATAGGTTATTACCAGCACTGTGAATTGGACCCAGAAGCAAATTGGTAACCAATGCAGCTTACAGAGCAGAGGTGTATTGTGCACAGATCCAGGTGCACACATAACTGCCTGCGCTGCTGCATTTTGCACCAACTAAAGCTTCTGAATACTCTTCAAGGGCAGCCCCATGTACAGCACATTACAGTAATCCATACAGAAGGTACCCAAGGCATGAGTGACTGAACACAGAGCCTCCTGATCCAGGAATGGGCATAAGTGGTACACAACTTGAAACTGTGCAAATGCCCTCCTAGCCACAACTGCAACCTGCTCTTTGAGCAGGAGTCATGAGTCCAGAAGGACCCCCAGATTGTGCACTGGGTCTGTCTGGGGAAGGACAACTGCATCCAGAACCAAAGATAGTAAATTCCTAGATCCAGGTGGCCCCCAAACCCAAAGCCACTCAGTCTTGCCAGGTTCAGCCAAAGCCTGTTGTTTCCAAACCTGTACAGCCTCCAGTAACCAAGATAGGACATTGGCAGCATTACTTATTTCACCAGGGGTGGAGATATGTAGCTGGATATCATCAGCATACTGATGATACCTCAATCCATGTCTACAGATGACCTCACCCAGTGGCTTCATGTAGATGTTAAATAGGAGTGGAGAGAGTACCGAACTCTGTGGCACCCCACAATTTAGGGGCCAAGAGTGGGACCTCACACCCCTGATCAACACTGACTGAAACCAGCCACTGAGGAATGAGGAGAACCACTCAATACAATGCCGCCCACTCCGAAACCCACAGAAGGAAACCATAGTTGATGGTATTGAAAGCCACTGAGAGATCAAGAAGAGCAAGGATGGACACACTACCCCATCCCATGCTCGCCAGAAGTCATAAAAAAGCATGACCAATACTGTCTCAGTCTCATATCCAGGCCTGAAACCCAACTGAAAGGGGTCCAGATAATATGCTTCATCCAAGATCCTCTGAAGCTGTTGTATGACCACCTTCTCAACAATCTTCTCTAAAAAGGGAAGATTGGTTAGTGGACAAAATGGTTCGGTCCAGCAATGGCTTTTTGAGGAGAAGGCACACCAATGTCTCTTTAAGGGGCACTGGCATCATCCCCTCTTTCAGAGAAGAATTTACCCCCGCTGAAACCTAACCATATGACACCTCCCTAGAAGCTTTTGCCAACCAGGAAGGGCATGGATATAATAAGCAGGTGGCTTAGCTCACAATCATAATGACCCTGTCTGCTTCCTTGGACCAAACAGGTTTGAACTCCTCCCAGATAACATGGCAAAACTGTGCCCCAGGCATCTCCACAGGAGATGTACTAAGGCTGGAATCCAGCTTGGAATGAATCTGAGCAATTTTATCCAACATATGCTCTGCAAACTCCTCTGTGTGGCCCTGAAGGTGTATCCCAGAGTCCCCTCTACCCAAGAGGGCTCTGGTCATCCTAAGCAGGACTGCTGGTTGGCTATGCATGCACACAATAAGGGTGGAGAATAACTGATGCTTCTCCATCCTTACCACCACAAGGTAGGCCTTAACAGTGGCTGTCACTCATGTTTGGTCAAGTTAATTCTTTGTTCTCTGCCAGCGGTGCTCTGGGCATCTCTTAATATGCTTGTTCTCCCTCAACTCTTCCATACACCATGGAGAGTGACAGGATCCACAAAAGGAGAGAGGCCGCATGGGTGCAATCCAGTCCAAGGCCTCGGTTGCCCTCCTATTCCAGGTGACAACCAGGGCCTCAAGCAGACTGTGCAGCAGACCCTTAGGAATAAGCGTCTTACTTATACAGTATATTCACCAGATCCTCTGGAATAAGAGTCTTACTTATTTTCTATGCCTATAATTTTATGTCTTTTCTTTCTTATAGCTCTACTATATTATAATCCTACAGATTAGATTAGATTAGATTAGATTAGATTAGATTAGATTAGATTAGATTAGATTAGATTAGATTAGATTAGATTAGATTAGATTAGATTAGATTAGATTAGATTAGATTAGATTATAGCCTATATCTCATACTATATTTTATCTCAGTTCTGTCCTTTCTACTGTTTTCTATATTTCCATTATTTTACTTCAGCCAACCCCAGCCACCCGTGATTAAAATCATTTGTATGCACGGATGGATTGTTGCATTTAAATGTTGCACTGCACCAGTTGGACTTGCTATCAGAGGTAGTACTATGGCTAAGAATCTTAGCAGTTCCTTACTGCTAGTTGCTATAGGCTGATCTGTTGCTTTTGGCCTGGCATTGGGTCTTCACACTCTTTTCAGATGCTGCCAACGTCCTGGATTTTCTGTAGAAATACTGGCCAGGTTGAAGTTGTCAATGCCTTGGGGCTCTTTATACAGTTTCCAGTGCTCTGAATTCATCTGGGGTATGGATAGCATCTTCCAAAGTATTCTGCCACCGCTGTTCTTTTCCATTTCACTGCTGCCTTTCCCCTATATTGTCTCCATTGATGCTCTTTTTCATTAAGACTTTAGTTTTTTTATTATTATTATTTGCTTCTCCAACAACTCCCCATTTCAGCTCATTTCCTTCATAATGCCACACTTTCTGCTTTATATAAAGCTCCTCTTAAAAGGGCCAGCATTCCAAGATCCATTGGCAGGGCCTACAAAAACAATGGGGGAAGAAGGGGCATGGACATTTTCTGTTCCTATGCATTCTTTGATCCCTATTTTATTCAGAGTTTATTGATGGAGGTGGACATTTGGAGGAATAATTTATAATGAGTCAATTAATTGGTCTGGTCAAATTAATACTGTCTATTTTAGAAGCAAGTCAAAGGGTGTCAAGCAGAGCTCTGTTTTATCATCTGTTACTTGACCTTTTTAACAAGAGAGAAACAACTGGAAATTCTGCTGGGATTACAGATCCAGAACAGAAAAGAATAAAGACTGAGAACAGATAGAATTTTTCTATCCTAAATTCCCCTGATGAGGCTAGCTTGCTAGTGAATGGGATAAGATACTATTTTATATATTTTCAGTCAAAACCCTAAAATATTTATTTGAAACTTGAAAAGCACATGTAGCTATTTATTAAGAGTGCACCCTAAGAGAAAAGGCAGATCAGAATGCAAAGGCTTAGCTATAAAATCCAACGTAAGTGGATTAACCACCTCAGCAGTTTTGAGTAAATCCTTTTTTATTTAAAAATATCTAAATCAAGAGTTCAAATACCTCCTGATTTAGATTTATTCTCTTGAAGAAAGAAACTGGAAAAGCAGTTATTAAGATAAAACTCTGGCAAGTCAGCTTTGGGAGGAAAGCAGTACCACTCAATATAAAATTAGCTGCCACAAATTTAATGTGAATTGCTGCAATCATTTAAGTCATTACAAAAACATAACTTGTCCTTGAATTCAGTATGGATGTTTGAGGAATTTAATCTTTGCAAAATTAATTTATAAAATGCTGTAAACTTTATCTCTTGGTCTAATATGCAGATCCAAAATAGATGATAGATGATGATGATGATGATGATGATGATGATGATGATGATAGATGACAGACTATCTTTTGAATTGAAATGCATATTTACAGCATATTTACAGTAGTATTTGATATTACTTTCCCCTCAAAATACTGCAGGTTAAGATGGACATGAAATCAGAAATAGACAAATTAATGCATCTCTAGATTTCAGTGAGATTTACATTTGAGGAACTAAGTAATCATAATAGCTACTTTGAAGTGGGCAAAGCAGATAATTCCTTATTATTAGTCCTTATTATTCCTTATTATTCCTAAACATGTAGAATGACATCTGGGTATTGCACCTTGACCTATAGTTGAACCCACGTGTTATATTTTTTTACTGTTGTTTGCTTTTTTCTCTGTCTCTTTGATAAGAGTCACAATACTTTGAGTCAGCATCCATGTTGTTTCTTGACAACAGCGTGGAAATGGTTTCTCATTGCTTCTTCTGGGATTTTTTAAAACATTTCTCAGTCAAATATATAACATTATAGAACAATTCAGAAAAAAAAGCCCACCCTTCTTTAATATTTATTTTTCTCCACTTGTCAAGATTCTCAATTCTCAGTTATTAAATTTGCAGAATGCCAAGTTCTAAAGAAAAGTGAAATATCAATTAAAGAAAAGTTTAAGTTTAAAAATGTGCTCTGCTTTAAAAATGTTGGTCACTAGTGATATAAAACATACAGATTAAGTTCTTCCCACCCACCCCCCATGCCAGTAAACATCACGCACAATTATAGCCTGTTTTGAAAGATTTGATATTGTTCCTATAAGAGCAAGTTATCATATTTTAAATAATAGAATCCTCTCCAGGTCCTTCATTAATAGATTAAACCAGGTGCTGAATACAGATTACATAGTAGTAAAAAGGTCATATTACTATGATTTTAAGAAACTTTTGGTTGTTAAACTTGGATAACAATAGATGGGAGGCTGAAGAAGCATGGTTGGAAGTTAGATGATTTATGAACACAGAACAGTATAGATTGCCATGGCCTGAACCTGCTGGATCTTAGCTGCTCTGGGATGTTCAGAGTAGCAACAGATACAGTATATCTCATATTATTGTTTTCCTGTAACTGCTATTTGGAGGTATGTCCTTCCCACTCCATCTGGAGGTAATACGAGTCTTCAAGATCAAGTACTGATTATTCATGACCAAAATTTTTGATAGAATTCTCCTCCATGAATTTATCCAACTGCCTTTAAAAGCCATCTAAGTTAATGACCATTACTAAGTCTTGTAAAAATGAATTCTGCAGTATAACTATGTGCTGTGTATGTGGAGTTTGTTTAATATTGTAGGTAAACTAGAAAACCCTGATAAACTATGAAACTAAATAATTCATTATTAAAGAGTCTCTGGTGAGTTTAACTTCTGCTTAAAGTTGAATAAGGTAAGGTAAGGTAAAGTTTCCCCTTCCAGTCATATCCGGCTCTAGGGGCGGCACTTATCTCCGATTCTCGGCTGAGGGAGAAAGCGTTGTCCATAGATGCTTCCGTGGTTATGTGGCCAGCATGACTAAACGCCAAGGTGCACAGAACGCTGTTACCTTCCCACTGGAGTGGTACCTATTTATCTACTTGCATTTGTACATGCTTTCGAACTGCTAGGTTGGCAGGAGCTGGGCGAGAACGGGAGCTCACCCCATTATGCAGTGCTTCCGGGTCTCTAACTGCCGACCTGCTGTCCTTTCATTCGACAGTCAGTAGTCTTAACCGTTATGCCACCGCGCCACGGTGTTGAGTAGGTCCATGCAAAATAATTGTCCTGCAGTTTAAGATAGTTAAGGAAAGCCCTTCAAAATAACTTTTTATGTTAAAGAAACAGACCAGGACCTCATAGAAAAAGTTTGCAATTCACAATGATCTTTAATTTAAGAGTTTATTTTGCTTAGCCTCCATATGTTGATCAGATATTGGATTTACTATTCAATACAGTATTATTTCAAGTGAAGATGCTATTTATATTCAAAAAAGAAATGAAGACATACTGTATATAAGGGTTTGGAGATATTCAAGCTATAATCTAGAAAATATAAAGTGGTACCTTAAATAAAATGAGAGAAAAGCTGTTATTCCTTATTAACAAAACTGTAAGATGTCTGTGTGTCCCAACCATGATTGTAAATGACTCTTATTTGGATGCTGTGATAAGTATACCCTGCAGCATCCTCCTCAATATTCTTCACACAAGCGGAAAAACATTAATTCAGCTTAGAGAGAATCTGGCGTCCTCTGGATGATTTGGGACAGCAATACCCAGAATTCACAGCCAACATGACTGATTTAAATTAAGGTTAGAGTTAGGCCAGTGTTTCTCAACCTTGGCAACTTGAAATTTGTGGACTTCAATTCCCAGAATTCCCCAGCCAGCAAGGCTGGCTGGGGAATTCTGGGAGTAGAAGCCTAAACATTTTCAAGCTGCCAAGGTTAGAAACAGTTAGGCTAAGACAAAGATTTTCTTTTGTATCTCCCTTTTTCTCAAAAAGTGGCCATTAAGGCATCTGGAAATATGGGAAGCAATTTACAAATGCTCTTCAATTAGGCAGCGAGGCAAATAATGTTGTCCCAATTATTTGAATCTTCAGGGAACTGAAGCAATAAGCCTCAGGGAATTTCTGTTCTTTTGTTTCTGTTCTTCTGTAAAGGCCTTCTTACTGACAATACACTGTGAAAGCAATGAAGCCGGAATTCCGTTGCACTTTGTAAAATGTTATGTAATTGCAATTTTAAAACTAAATTACTGTTTAATGGAATAAAAAAAAAGTATGAAACTATTTCATTTTAATTTTCCCTTCATTTAAAATATGGTATCCCTGAGGTAAGATCAGTAACATAATTTTAAGCAAAAAAATGTCAAAGATGTTATATTGCATCAAAAGCCTTCTGAAACTATTATATCTGAACAGATGTATATTATATTTAAATTATTTAATTTTATTTTGTTGATAAGGTATGGAGTCAGAGCAAATGTGACAAAAGAGAAGTCATTTTTTTTCTTTCAACATATGCTAACGTGATTAACATCTTAATGAATTTCAAAATCCATATTTGTCTTGTTCCCTGTCCTACTACATGCATAAACTGCAGATTCCATCAGAAGCCCAATGGATTTATTTGGAAGTTGTAACCTCTCATTGATCACTGATCAGATACAAAGAAACCTAGCTTGTTAGCTGAAATACAGGACTATAGGAAATTGTATGCTTGGCATTATTTCTTTCCAGAAGAGTACTGGAAGATTAGGGAAAATAGGAAAGTTCTATATAACTTGGCTGATCATAAAAAAGTAAGCAGAGTCTGAACTGATTAGTTCTTGGAAGAAAAACCACCAGAAATTATCAGATGGGAAACTCAAAATAAGATCCCCAAAGAAGGCGTCAGGTTCTGTATTATCTCCAAGAAAACTACATGGATGTTTCTGTGAAATCACAGTGAGTTAAGCTTTATTTGATAATTGTAATTGTAAGTTATTGTTTTTATCTTGGTTCACACTCTAAAGCCCAAGCATAATATGAGACATTCACCTAGAAACTGAGGCACAAAATAGTTGTAGACTTCTTTTGCTGAAAATTCTGGTATTCTCCTCCCCTCTCAGTTGCTAATTATCCTTGAATATATAACTACATGTTATATATGTAGTATGTATGTATGTATGTATGTATGTATGTATGTATGTATATATATATATATATATATATATATATATATACACACACACACACACATACACACACACACACACATATACACACACACACATGTATGTATGTATGTACTGTATGTACGTATGTTGTATTCTATCCTCTTTCCCTTTGCCTTTTATTTTTTTATTTTTTAAAAAACAAATTTTATTTTACATAACAATACATTATAAAAAGAAAAAAACAATACCAGTCATAACATAACATAGCGTAACATAATATAACATAACATAATTTAACATAACATACCTTAACCTAATATAATCTAACATAACATTTTTAAAACAAAAAATAATTATAATTCCTCCTATTAACAAACTATCCAACCTCCTCGCTTTCTGATTTAATAACTCCTTTCCTCTTCTCACCCTCCCTATTCCTCTCATTACTTCCTCTTCCTTCTCTAACCTTCTTTATCTCCACTTCCTTACTCCATCTACTTTACCTTTCCCCTTGCCTACTCGTCTTTCCACCCCAAAAATAAAAATTAAAAAAAAAGAAAAGAAAAAAGACTTCTTACTTCCCATCTAACATTTCCGTCACATATTTATTTACCATTTTATTCTTTGTCTTATTTACATTATTTACCTCAATTTCCTAATTGAATATTTTGAATCTTTTCAATAAATTTAAAAACAGGACTCCAAACTATATTAAATTCATCCATATTCTTATCGCTAAGTTGTTCCGTCAATTTCGCCATTTGCATCAAGTCCATTATTTTTATAGTCCATTCTTCGTTCGTAGGTATGTAATCCTCTTTCCAGTGCTTGGTGAAGATGATTCTGGCAGCAGTTATTAAGTAAAATAATAATTTTCCATATTTCTTATGCAAGTCTGGTCTTATAAAACCCAGTAGATAAAATTCTGGTTCTTTGGTGATATCTTCTTGTATAATTTCACTTATAATTTCATGTATTTTGTCCCAATAATTCTTTGATTTTCGGCAAGTCCACCATAAATGAAAAAAGGTACCAGTTTCTTTTTTACATTTCCAACAATTATTTGGTATAGCAGAATTCATTTTTGACAATGTATTTGGGGTGAGGTACCATCTGTACATCATTTAAAAAAAGTTTTCTTTCATATTATAATTAAGAGTAAAATTTAAATCCTTTAACCTTATTTTCTCCCAATTTTCAATTTAAATGCTATGACCCACATTTTGTTCCCATTTGATTATACAATTTTTATAGGTAGATTGGACATTTTATTTTGTATTAAAATTTTATAAATTTTTGCAATCAGATGTTCCTCCTCTCTCCACAATACATTGTCCCAATTAAATGAATGACTTAAATTTAAATTTTTGGAGTCAATCTTAAATTGCTCTTTTATTTGTAGATATGTATACCAATTGCAATTGTGGCAATTCTTCTCTTGTTTTAAGTTTATAATTTAAGCCATCAAATAATAATAAATCCTTGTGTTTTAACCATTTACTCGTAGTTATAATGCCTTGCAGTGCGAATGCCTCATGTGGGGAGATCCATAATGGTAAATTTGGTAGTATCATATTTTTATATTTATCCCAAGTTTTTAAAATGGATTTCCTAATTGGATGATTTTTAAATGCCAAATTTGCTTTTGTTTTATTGTACCAAGGATACCCATGCCACCCAAATCTAAGATCATAACCCTCTAAATTTAGTAATTTTCTATTTTCTAATTTTATCATCTTTGTTTTTTGATTATTTATTTTAAATCCAGCCAGCTCTCCATAATCTTCTATCTTTTTTTGTAAATGTCCTATTGAATTGTCCGGATTTTGCAAAGTAATGACAACATCGTCTGCAAACGCCCTTAATTTGTAACTTTCTTGTTTTATTTTTACTCCTTCAATTTGACTATCCTTTCTAATATTTTCTAGAAGAACTTCCAAAACCAAAATGAACAAAAGTGGAGATATTGGACATCCCTGTCTAGTACCCTTTCCTATACTACAATTTTGAGTTATATCATCATTTACCACTATCTTGGCTTTCTGATTTGTATATATTGCTTGGATAGCATTAATAAATTTATTTCCATAGTCCATAATTTTAAGTGTTTTAATCATAAATTCCCAATTTAAATTATCAAATGCTTTCTCAGCATCTAAAAATAATAACATAATTTGTTTTTCATTATGATTTTTTGCATATTCAATTATATTTAAGATAGATCTTATATTATCTTTTATGTATCTTTTTGGTAAAAAACCCACTTTGATCCAATTTTATTGTATCTTGTAAAACTCTATTTAACCTATTAGCCAAAATAGTGGTAAGTATTTTTAGTCCGTATTTAGTAGAGAGATTGGTCTGTAGTTTTTACATAATGTCACATCTTGGTTTTCCTTAGGAATTAAAATAATATTGGCTTCTGTCCAGGAATTTGGTATTATATTTCCTGCCATTATTGAATTTAAAAGTATATTAAACGGAATTATAAGATGCTCTTGAAAGTATTTGTAATATAATGCCGTAAAACCATGTGGCCCTGGTGTTTTGCCTGATTTTTGTTTTTTTATAGCTTCTACTATTTCTTGCTTTGTGATGGGTTCATTCAAATTATCTCTTTGCGTTTGAGAATTTTTTTCCAATTTACTTTCTCGTAAATATGTTTCACATCTATCAAGTGATATTTGTTGTTTTTGATATAATTTGTTATAAAAATCATAAAACGCTTTTCTAATACCTTGATTATCGGTTAGTTCTTCTCCATTTTCTTTTATTTTGTTAATAATCTTTTTTTTTGCCTCTTTTCTTAATTTGAATGCAAGCCTGTAGCTTGAATCATGTCAACTGGATTTCTATTTTCTCAGTGGAAACGTTTCGCTCCTTATCTAAGAAGCTTCTTCAATCTGAGCAAAGTTTGTAAGGGAATCCTTAAATATGTTTCTAAGTGGCTGTGTGATTTTGCACCTGGGGCTAGGTCATGGTTATTTTTGAGATGTTTATTTCTAAGTCCCTTTATCATCCAAAGGAGGATCGTTAAGATTAGCTTGCTGTTGTTGAGATTGCAAAATGGTCTTAATCTTCCTAGGCACAGAAGACAAAGCAGGAAGGAAAATAGGGGAAAGATTGTGCCTGAGGCCCCCACCTCTATTCAAAGAAGGATTTTCCAAGTTGGCATAAATGGATTCCTTGACCCCCTTTGTGCCATTTATTTTCGAATATTTCGAATTCACTCTGTATATCCCTTCAATTTCCTCTTCTAACTGCTCTGTTTCCCAGTCAATCAAGTTCGCCAACATTTGTGTTACAGTTTTTTTAATTTCTAATTCTTTCCCTTCTAATAATCCTCTTATTCTTATACAGTACATTTTCCCTTTTGTTTGTGTTCTAATAAAGTAAGCTTGTCTGACTCCTCTTCTTTTTGCTTTTCTATTTTTTGTACTCTTTCTTTCACTCCCTTAATTTCAGTCTGAAACTTCTGCTCCATACTGTCTAATTTTTTATCCAAACTTTTTTCAAACCCTTTAATTTTTTCCTCTAACAAAGTGGTCACATTGGAAGTTATGCTCTGGATCACTTTTTTTGTGAAATCTTCGAAGAGTGATTTCATCCATTCTCCTCTATCATCCTCTGAGTCAGACCTCCTTCTCTGTATTTTTCTAGTATTCATCTTTCAGTACTTAAATTTAGTCAAATAACAATATATCTTTCACTTATATTTCCTATACTTATCAGTTTTAACTAAAGAATATATGATTAATATAAATTAATAATTAATATAAATATATATATGAGTGTATATATAATATCAGCCAAGTAGAATACAATTTATAAGCCGCTGGTTTCTTCTTTTGCAGGTCTGCTCTTATCTTAGCTTTCCTGCCACGGTCTGCATGACACGTAGGCTCTGCAGAACCAGCTTACATTCCCCGTTTAGAGATTGAAGATTTGACAAGCTGTTAGTCTGCACGCCCGCTCACCATTCTCCTACACCAGAAGCCTGGTGCCCTTTGCCTTTTACATTTACCTATATAGACAGACAGAGGAAATTTGCATCAGTTGGTTTTTATTTTCCAAAGCATTATATTCAGGGAGACAATATCTACATTTGGAAAATATGAAATTATTATACTGTGAAGTTCTTAAATTCCTGAATGAGATAAAATTTGATTTTTTTAAAATAAAATAAGACCAGATACCTATTCTTACTTTCTTGAGAATGTGTTCCATTTAACTTTAGACTGTAAAAAAAAGTATAGTTAGATTTCAGACTATGGGATAGGAATTTTTATTATTATTATTTTTAAGTCATAATGAAGTAATACACAAAAACAAAGGAACAAATTATAAGCTGTCTCAATAACTCCCAGTCAGGGTTAAGGCCTGAACATGGAATGTAATGATAAAAACCATCTGGTAAACCTTTGCTGGGACATACAGTATATGGAGGGAATGTACCTTCCTGGTTCTTTTTGACTGCTAGATGAGATTCAGTACTATAAGCAAGTTATATTATCTTCACCCCAGACTAGGCTGGATATACTGAGAAGGACCAGATAGAATTGAATCCCAGGAAGGCATACTTATTGATTGTCAGAGGGAGCGCGGATGGAGCGGCCTGCCTCTCTCCTAGGCACCAGTGATCCAAGTACTATGCAGTAAATAGACTCCAAACAGAAGTTATATCAAATATCCTATTTACTTTATATACATACATATTTACAGATCACTTCCACAAGTAACAAATGATACACCATCAACGATACAGCTTTCACGAGATAAAATGGGAATAATGGGAAATGAGAATGTCCCTGTATATATAGTGAACCTGACCAATCACATTATAGGTCACTCTCGTTATTCACCACACCCAACCTAACTCTAAGCACCTGTTGAATGAGTCACACATGACACATCATTCCTACAACAATGGCTGCTAATTGGGTGACTGTGCAGAATATTTCACCTTTTACCTAGAAATCAAGCCTCTCTGTATACTTTATATCTAGAAGTAAATTCCTGGGTTTATCAAACCCCAACACCCCTTCACTTTACAATAGATATTACATTCAATTGTACAGAATAGAAGACATACACATTTGAGATATACACATCCTATGTCTCTCTATGCTTAGAGGCTTTGTCATCACATCTGCTACATTACACTCAGATGGACAATATTGCAAATCTATCAGAGACTCTTTAACAGCATTCCTAACTTTATGATACTTGATATCAACATGCTTGCTTCGTGCTCTGACCTTATCACTCTTTGAAATCTGTATACATGCCTCACTATCATCGTATACACATATAGGCACTTTAATTGTTATATTAACATCCATTAACAATTGCCTATACCAAATTAATTCTGAACACAAATCAGATAATGCTGCATACTCCGCCTCTGCAGTTGACACAGCTACTGAACTTTGTTTACGAGACCTCCACCCAACCAAGGTGTTACCAAACATTATCAACCCTGTCATTGATTTTCTGTCATGTACATCGTTACCCCAATCACTATCTACATAGCATTTCAATTCCAATGGCTTACATGGTTTTATCAATAAACATTTATCAATAGTCCCCTTCAGATACCTAAACACACGTTTGATACCTTGCCAATGCCTCTGAGTAGGTTTGGTTACATATCTACTCAGAACATTTACTGCGTTCCCGATATCAGGACGCGACCATTGTGCTATATACAATAAACTTCCAATTATTGAATGATAGTGTTCTTGATCACATGAAGTTTGGTCATCATCTCCAGTCTCTGTTTTAACAAAATCTGTTGTCATCGGGGTTGGAACTTCTTTACACTGTTCCATATTGTTCTCTCTTAGCAGTGCTTCAATTTTCTTCCGCTGCTCTAGAACATAACCCCCATCAACCTTCTGAATACCCATGCCTAGGTAATTCTTAATTTCTCCCAGATCTTTGACATCAAAGTGCTGTTTCAGATTTTCAGTAAATTCAATTACCCTGCTTTGATCTTTCACTATAAGACACAAATCGTCTACAAAAATCAAAGGCAAAATCTGTTCATCGTTTTCACATTGCTTTACATACAGACATGGGTCAGCTATACTACACTTGAATCCCATTCTTTGCAATTCCTTATCTAACCTAAGATTCCAGCAACGTACCGACTGCTTGAGTCCATACAATGCTTTCTGCAACTTGTATACCCTTCCTGCAATCTTTGATTCATACCCTGGGGCTTCAATCATATAGATCTCTTCATTCAAATCAGCATGCAAATATGCTGTTGTGATATCATAATGCTGTACTACACAATTCCCAGCTGCTGCCATTGCTAAGGCAAACCTAAATGTCTCCCCTCTTAGCGTTGGTGCAAAAACTTCATCATAAGTCTGATTCTTTATCTGGGAAAATCCTTGTGCTACCAACCTAGCCTTATACTGAATATCACCATTCACTAAGGTTTTCTTCTTATACACCCATCTACAGCCTACTGGTCTATGCCCCTCAGGCAGCCTAGTAGATTTGAAAACCTTATGAGAATTAATGGCTTTCATTTCCACATCCATAGCAGCTTTCCATATACTCTGCTCGTGTTGTGGCAATTTCAATACGTCCCTGTAATTACGAGGTTCATAATCAATGAAACACACTTTTACATCACCTGGTGTATAACGTTGAGGTGGTATGCCCTTGTTAACTCTCTCAGATCTACGCAATACTGTAGCATCCTGCATCATTGGCACACTAGGAGTTAATTCCTCTTCCTTCTTAATCACATCAGTGGCCTCTCTCCGCTCTGAAAACTCAAAACTTCTCTGACTAGGAAGATAAAACTCACTACTCCCGTGTAATCTCTGCCAATTGCTGTGCTCACTAAAAGTTGCTGATCTAGAAATAACAACTTTCCTGCCATCAGTGAACCTATATCCCTTGGTCCCTGGCTCATACCCTACAAACGTAAGCTTCTGTGCTTTTGCCTGTCCTTTCCTATGTACCTCCTTATGCACGTGAACATAGGCAGTGCACCCAAACAACTTCAAATGAGCTAATGGTGGCTTCTTGCCATATAACATATAATATGGAGTTTGGGTTACAGATACACTCCATAACCTGTCAATTAAATAATTAATAATTAAATTAAATAATTAGCAGTTAATATTGCCTCTCCCCAGTATCCTCTTGATAACCCTGAGTCAGCAATGAGTGAATCCTTCACTGTCTGCAATGCCAAATTCCTACGCTCAGCCACGCCATTCTCAGCTGAACTATGTGGGTTAGTTCTCCTATGTACAATGCCCCTTCTACGGAGCCATTGCTGAAAACTCCCACTCAGAAACTCTGTACCCCGGTCAGTTTGTAAACTACACACTTTTGTGCTATACCTACATTCCACAAACTGCACCCAGTTTCTAAACATTTCAAAAGCTTGACTTTTGGTTTCAATAGGTAACAGAACCCAAATCTAGTGTAATCATCTACAATGACTAAAACATATTTAGCACCCCCTATTGAAGCTGGTAATGGACCAATTAAGTCAGCGTGACCTAATTCAAAACATTTATGTGACTTCCTATCACTGAATTTGCTCACAGGAAACACCTTTGGCTTTGCAACCTTACAAGCTGTGCAATCCAAATACACTTGGCACTTTTTCAATTCCATTCCAGAACTTGCTTCTGACATCTTTTCAATAACTTTGAAACTCGGATGCCCAAGCCTTCTGTGCCACAGGTGCGCACATGAATCATGTGTTGGCTTATTAATTGTAGCTAAACCATGATGGCTGCTGCTTGTCCTGGTTTGAACTATTTCATAAAGACAGTTTTGCAAAATACCTTTGCCACAAACATTGTTATCCTTCATAACAATACATTCATTATTACCAAACTGTACAGTATAACCCTGTTTATCCAATTGTGACACACTAATTATATTGTACTCCAGTTCAGGCACACACAACATTGATAATTCAATATTTAACCCTGGTACATATACAAATCCCTTACCAGTCACAGATGCAATGCTTCCATTAGCTAGAGTAACATGATCTCTATCAGTCTGCCTAAAACTCTTAAACATCTGTCTGTTATTTCCTATATGCTGACAAGCCCCACTGTCAATTAAAAATGGTCCCTTTAAATCTTGTTCTACACTTGAACTAATTAAAGACAGCTGTGCAGCTTCTCCCGGCTTGGAAATTTTCAGCTTAGCCTTCGGCTTCCGTTTCTTATCACAATGTTTCAACAAATGCCTTTGCGACCCACAGTTAAAACATTTTCGTACATACAAAACATTCTCAGACTTATCAGAATATTCCTGAACAGAAACACTGTTTTGCTTAGACCTAATTAGGTTAGAACACTGCTGCCTTCTTTGCTCTTCTTCTACAAGCCTGCTAGATAAGTATCTTATGGTTAAATCTTCCTCAGATAACGAACCAAAGCTAATTGCCAAAGTATCCCACATTTCATTTAAAGAACTGAGAATTATATACACTTTGTTAGCTTCTGTAAATTGCATATCTCTCTGAGCCAACTCCTGGAACAACCCTGTCATATAATGCAGGTGATCCCTTATATTATCAGATACCCCTAATCTGGCATGATAAAGTTTCCGTGTTAGTAAAACTTTACATAACGGTGAGCTTCTTAGATAAACATTCTTTAAAGCTTCCCAACACTTATAGGCTAACTGACAGTCTCTAATATAACACAACTGGCTATCTTCCAGACATAAAATTATGCTTTCCAATGCTCTATCGTCCTTTAGAGAAACTTCTTCATCTTCCAGGTCTGGTTCAGGGCAAAGTACACTCCTCCAAAGCCCTTCACGCCGAAGATACATTTCCATTTTATATGCCCATGACGAATAATTACTGTCATTCAGTTTTTCCAGAGGAAAACCTCCCCCGACTGCCGGCAACATCTTCGCTGTGCTCATCTGTCTTCAGCCCCTTCTGAGCAGACACCGATGATTAAAGACACAGACCTTATCAGAATGTCCTCCAGCTGCAAAACAAGCGTAGGAGAAAAAACACACACACAGGCACGGAACCTGTTAAAGCTCCAAATCACTCCAAATAGCCACACGACTCCTGGATAGGCTTCCAAAGCTTCCAGCTCACAGACTCCACACGATCCACTGATCCACAGCCAGTGCAAAGCCTTCCGTCGTCTATGGCGTCTCTGCCGCCTCTGGGCCCATAACCCTGTCAGAGGGAGCGCGGATGGAGCGGCCTGCCTCTCTCCTAGGCACCAGTGATCCAAGTACTATGCAGTACATAGACTCCAAAGAGAAGTTATATCAAATATCCTATTTACTTTATATACATACGTATTTACAGATCACTTCCACAAGTAACAAATGATACACCATCAACGATACAGCTTTCACGAGATAAAATGGGAATAATGGGAAATGAGAATGTCCCTGTATATATAGTGAACCTGACCAATCACATTATAGGTCACTCTCGTTATTCACCACACCCAACCTAACTCTAAGCACCTGTTGAATGAGTCACACATGACACATCATTCCTACAACAATGGCTGCTAATTGGGTGACTGTGCAGAATATTTCACCTTTTACCTAGAAATCAAGCCTCTCTGTATACTTTATATCTAGAAGTAAATTCCTGGGTTTATCAAACCCCAACATTGATTATCCAGAAACATACTGGTTCCATTTCAGTTTCAGTAATTATTCTATACATGATCTCACATGGTCTGTGACTTGGATTCATGTTCACTGTAGAATAACAACTGGGAGCTGTGGCCATGGAATTCTTTGCCAGCTTTAACTTGTGTGTCAGTTCTAGCTCTTCTTGGACCCAGAAGCCCTGGCAATTGTGACTTGCCCTTATCACCACTACTACAATGTACTATACATACCTTTGAAAAGGAATCAGAAGCTATAGCTGGCATAGAATGCAGTGACCAGACAGCTAGCATGTGGTATGTGCTGCTATTGCAGTATAACACATTGACTCTGGTCATGTACTGCTTTCCAATGGCTTTCCAAGTACGATCAATAATGCAGATTTTAATATATAAAGTCCTGTATGGTGCAACCACAGGGTATTTTAGGAAGGGTCTCTTCCAGATAGATTTTGCCTGTTGTGATGTGTTCTACCCATAGACCCAAAGGCAGACATTTTGTCTCATGATTCCTGTGCTTTGAAACATATTTTTTCCTCTGAAGTTTGCCTGACTCTTTTGTTATTGGCCTTCTGCAAGGCAGTTAAAACAATCTTGTTCAGACAAATTTTGAATGTTAGTGGTGACATCAGACTGCTGACTCAGTTCAGGCTTTTATCTTTGATACTGGTTTGATCATGCACACATTTTCTATGGTTTGTTGGATGTTATTGTATTCTATTTTATGTTTACAAATCACTAGGAATCTTGGGAGTTGGTAGTATATAAATAAATTGAATTAATTAATAAATAGCTGTATTCCTTCTTCATATTCCTGCTTATGTCAATCCCTATTTCACATGTTTTATGGTTTAAATTTTTAACCATAGCTAAAAATTATTACAGGGAAAGCCTTTATATTACTTATAGTAAGGAATTATGTCAACCTTATAAGAAAGGTGGAACAGTAATGTACCATAGATACTCAAATCCATACAGTATGAAGTCTGCATTCTTTATAATCCTTATATCAGCCCCACACAGCTGGATGAGATCAAGAAAGCAAGAACTACACATATTTCAATAACCTATTTTTAATGCTAGTCTGGGGTAAATACAGAATCTTGGAGGAATTTTCCATGCTGTTTTATAGTGAGTTAATTAAGGTGGAGCCTTTGAACCATTTGAAATGGTTCTTCCTGTTTTCTTGCCATCTGTGCTAAGTTGCCATTTATGAGATAAACTGTCAGCTGACTCACTTGATTGTTTATTTTTCCCCTTTCTTCTTCTATTCTTTTCCCAGCCTCCCTACAAACTCTGGCATCTGAAATATAATGTGAAAATATTTGCAAACCCATTACTACACATCATATTTATTAAACACATCCTCCAGTAATCCCTCCCCCCCCTCCAGAGTTACTCTTCTGGAGTTGTATAATTTTTTTCACAATTTTTTACAGTCACAGACTGGCAACAGTTATATCATCTTTATCAGAGAGTGTAGATTTATGCCATTGCTTAAACAGTTCTCATATTCTAAATGTGGTGTCTAGTTCTCTCTTGTATTAAGGAACATTTGTATCTGTAAATGATAAAGATGTTTTGCAGTGGATAGTATTTTGGGCAGCATTAATTTAGGATGTAAAATGTTTTTGCAGGAAAAATGACTTATCCTATCCCAAGTGTCATTGCTCTGATAAATTTTGGAACCTTGATATATTCTCAGAAACAAAACACACATCTGAAAATTTCATAAATGGATCTTTGTCATGAAGTGGAATTTAATGATAAAGTGTATGGGTAATAATATTAATGTAGTCTGTAAATTTATTTATTTGTTTAATTCTATTTGGGTGCTGATCTTGCCATAGCAACTCAGAGTGGTTACATAACAACCAAAACTACATCAACAACAATAAACAATAATACATTCTATTTATTAATCGAATGTATATGGCCTCCCATAGACAAATCTCAAGTACATGACTCTGAGCAGCTAACAATACTTAAAAACTGAATAGAAACAATATAATAAAGTTATAAATAGCATAAATAGCAGCTGGGAAAGACAATCAACAACAATTAATAATCAATAACAACAGTTAATACAACCAAGAAACAGGCTGAAACCCCGGGGTTGACTATACAATCAGGTGTTCAAGGCCTTGAGAAATGCCAGCAGGACTGGAGAGAGTCTAATCTCCAAGGGGGTGATGTTCCACACAGCAGGCACCATGACAGAAAAGGCTCTCTTCCTGGGTCCACCAGATGACACCCCCTAACGGATAGGACCTGGAGTATGCCTTTCCTGCTGGATCTAATGGAATGGGTAGATACAACTGGTAATCCTAAATCCATAATATACAAACCTAAATTGCTACCACAAGCAATACCCAGAACAACAATTAAAAAAGCAGAATATTTCACAGCCTGAAACTAACCTCCTGACCTCCAAGCTCAGGAACATAACCAGGTCTTTAAGGATTTCCAAAAAACTGGTAGAGTCAAAGCCAGTCAAATCTCAAGGGATATGGTGTTCCAAAGAACAGTGGCTGCCACAGAAATGACCTGCTTTCTGTATCCTGCTAGATAACAATCTTTAACCGATGAGACCAGCAGCATACTTTTAATTGGATCTTGTGGATTAAGTAGAAACAATTTGAGAGAGGCGGTCCCACAAATAACCCAATACCATGCCATGTAGGACTTAGTAAAAACTTAGTAGGTGATAACCAATACTTTGAATTGTACACAGAAGCCCACTAGGCTTCTTAGGATAACATGGGTGTACCTAAGTACCTTCATAACTGTCCATGCCACTGCATTCTAGACCAGTTGCAGCCTCTGGATGGTCTTCAATGGCATCCCCATGTAGAGTTCATTGCAGTAATCCATTTGGGAGGTGACTAAAGCATGAGCAACCATCAGTGTCTCCCACTCCAGGAAAGGGAGTAGCTGTGCACAAGATGAAGTTGTGGAAAAATTCTTCTATCCAGAGATATCACCTGTTCCTTGAACAGGAGCTACATGTCCAGGCAGACCTTCAAATTTCATGCCAGTTATGTGTGCAGTACTACAACCCCATTTAGAACAAAATATAGAAAATCACCAGAACCCAGAGGCTCTAAAATCCAAAGCTACTCTTGCTAGGATTGAGTTGAAATCTCTTCTTCCCCATTCAGTCCCCACAGTCTCCAGACACTTAGACAAAACCTCCACAATATTGCTTGGTTGGCTAGGGGCAGAGATGTACCTCATACTGTGGCATTGGATAACTTCACCCAGCAGCTTTATGTATATGTTAAACAGGAGTGTGGAGAACATCAAAAACCTGAGGGACGCAAAGAAATGGGGCTATGGGCTAGATCTCTCTGCCCCCCCACCCCATGTCAGCCCCACTAGGTAGACCAGACCAGAAAATCTATTTCACAGGAAGACTAAAACTACCTTTATTGAGATTGACTATAATAGCATAAACTTGCAATATGATTGTGCCATACCTCCTTCTCCCTTCTTATAACCCAAGGAATTGAGGTGCTAGCTTAAGATACCTCTGAATATTATCTCATTTTTAAAAGCTTAAATAATGTTTCAGCCCCTTTTGCCAAACTAATGGTTCTTGCATATTTCTGTCAAGATAATCTTCCTTATTCTCTACATCCATCAAGAATGACTAGAACCAACCTAGATGAAGGAGGAAAAGCAGGACAACCACATGCCCTACTCCAAATTCTAACCTCCAATCAAGTCTAGAAATATAACATGATCAATGGTATTGAAGGTAACTGAGAGGTCAAAGAAAGTGAAGATGGATGCACCACCCCATTGTGCTCCTACGAGAGGTCATCCACAAGCATGATCAATGTTGTTTTAAACCTGTACCCAGGTCTGAAACCTGACTGAAAGGCATCCAAATAATCTGTTTTCTCTACTGGAAGACTTGAGCTATACTTTATTGAGATAGGCTATAATAACAGAATCTTGCAAGCCTGATTGTGCTTTACATTTCTTCCCTCTTATACCCAGTTAATCAGGAAGGAGCCTGCCTGAGACTCCTCCAAATATTACCTTGTTTCCCTGACTTAAGGAGTGTTTCAGCCTTCTTGCTTATATAATGGTTCTCACCTATTTCCCTCAGGGTCATCTCCTACAGATGAACTCATTCACAGTTCCAAATACCCTGTCTACTTCTTCAGGACAAACAGATCAGAATGATCTCAGATAACCAAGCCAGACTATGCCTTGTTTAACTCCACAGGACCTGCTTCAGTGCCAGAGTCCAACTTGGAGTGGACTTTAGCTGACAGATGCCTAGCATATTCCTCACAGAGACCCTGGCTCCAGCTCCCCACCTCTACCCTCACCAAGAAAGACTGGATTATTATAAATAGGGGCCCTGGGGGGCCTGTACTTCCTTTCTCACCAGGATACAAGGAGTGCCAACTTATTACCACTGTCATGAAGATGATTTCGGCTACTGATCCCCTTCTTTCTCACACCCAGGAAGAGTCCCCAGCAGTGCCGCATATGGTATGTACCAGCCTCCACAATCCAGTCCCATCCAATCCTCAATGACAGTTTAGCACTTCAAAAATCAGTCATCACCAGGGTAGGATGAAAAGTCCACAGAGGCAGACTGACCACTCCACACACCTCTGGTCACAGCTATTTCTGTTCCAGATCTGGCTAGTTCATGGCTGAGCCAATATGGCTACCAACCTCTGGCAGGGGACTAAGCTGCAGCCCCAGGACTTCAATTGGCCCAGCAATAGGTCTACTCACCAATAATGCCAACAAAAGAGGACTGCCACCACCTGAACTTCTGCAGCAACCTCAATCCACATGGGCATTGTGAAAAGATTTTCCAAGACTGTCAACTCCATCTTAATTACTGCACTATGCTGCCAATCATCAAACAGCTGTTAGCAACAGCAGCAACACAACTCCACACAAAGGTCTCAACAATCCTCAATCATGGTTGGATGATCTCTATATTGTTCCTCTAGAACAGCAGTCCCCAACCTTTCTCGCACCAAAGAACAGTCGTGGAAGAATTTTTTTCCATGGACCGGGGGGGCGGGGTTTGCAGGCGGGAGTCCCACGGCCCACTAGTGAGCTGCAGCCCACAGGTTGGGGACCCCTGCTCTAGAAGTCTTTTTTACCCCCTCTAACACATAGCTGAAATGGATCTACATAACATGTTACCTTAAATATAAGATTATCAATTTTGATCCTACTGTATTAATTGGGAACAAATTATTTTAGAATAAATTTGGAAATAAATTCCTGTTGTTTCTTGAGTTCTTGATAGTATTTTTGCCTGCTTACAATATAGAAAATTGGCATAAAGACGAGTATACTAATTAAAATGAAGTTTTTTAATATGTGTGTTACCACAACATTTTTTATCTTAGTTGTCAAAATTGTAGAATTGTATAATGGTCTTTAGAGTACTACATTTATATATTATTCATTGTTCTTCTCTAAATTACTCTGGTACATGTATTAACATTTGTGCTTTTATAATTACATAAGCTGTGATCTGAACTTTTCTTTGTATTCTTTGCAGACACATTTGTTGCTGAAGATATCCTTTGACAATCAACTGAAATTTTGACACTTCATTGTAGTAGATAAAACATTTAGCAGAACACAACTATTTCAAGATTGTGTAAGCAAAATCTCTGAAGGCTAGTCATAGCAACAGGAAGAACGTGCAAAAATAGGGGGCGAAAGGAGCGAGAAGGCTGCAGGAGACCTCTGTTCAACATATGACTCATCTAGATCATGACTCAGACAACTTTAATTTTAAAGCATTATCTTTAACCTTTTGACTTATTTGGAGAAATCTATAACTATTCACATCCAATTTTGCCTTATTAAATAAGGATATTGCAAAGTATTAGACTTCGTCCAATTATGAGTCACTTTTGACCTTGTTGAAACTAGCTTTCAGAAAAAGGGGAAGCTTAGCACTCAGTCATTCATTATTGTTTCCTGAGCTAAACTTCCCAACTAATTAACCTTTGTAATGAAGAAAAAGTTACATATTAATGGATACTGTATAACTCCATTGACTCATTGTTATTAAATTCTCTTCCCCTTACAAGATTCTCAGTCCTTCATGAAATCTTCTCACTTCTTGACAAAAGCCTTTTTACATACAGCACCTCTTCCTATAAAAACAGAATTATAATCTCTTTTGCACACACTTGTACAGAGATAACATTATAACAATAACATAAACATGACACTAGGAATATTCCGCCAGGTTTAGTGGTACAACATAATTTTTAATACACAGAAGTTCAAACATAATTTATTTTCAAGTCAGTCATCTCTATAATACATTATCTAAAAATATAGAAATTTTGAAACTGGGCCTGACCATTTTTGAAAAGTGTAGATACTGTTACATGAACAGAAAATACTTACAGTGTTCTAATGGTATTGAGTCACTTCTAAATCTGACACAATATCATAGAATGACCTAGAGTTTCTGGAAGTATTACCAATAAGATTCTCAAATTGTGATTCTGTGTTTCTGTATATCAGTCATACAAATGTATATAATGTAAAAACAATGTAAAATATAACAATAATCAGCATCAAATAACAATACAAGAGATTTTATAGCAAATACGTACGTACATATATTGTTAAATTCAAGTGATTTAATTCATATAACAAAATCACTTCAAAACACTTAATGAATTTTGAAAATGTTAAATAAAGTATAATTAGATTAACTTAGAAAATTTGTATCAAAAACAAGGATGTCAGAGAAATTTCTTTTTGAGAAAAATGATATAATATTATGAAATGAAGGGACATGTAATGAAAGAAGTTGTCTAGTGTTAATTTCTTGATTCAAAACCAGAATATTTGGGAAAGTGACATGCAAAAATGTATTTTAGGGATAATTATATGTAAAAATACCTTGCTTATTTTCATCATCTTTAAGAAACAAGACTTAAAGTCTAAGTATTTCTAAGCAGATCCATTCAGCTCTTACTTTCATTTCCTTTACAAATTTGTTTCTTCCACTTTAAGGGGGGAAAAAGGGGGGGGGGTGAGAGGGATGGTGTCTGCCAACTTTCCTGTCCAGAAGCACCAATTGCTTGTGCTGATCACTAAGCTTCATTGTTGGTGCTGTAATACATAGAATAATGCTTGTATTGGATCTGGAATAAATATTGTTTGGGAACAACTTCATGGACAAAATGAAAAGGGTTTTTTGTTTTCTTTTCTTTTCCTTTTTGATAAGGATAATACCTGGTGTTAGAAAAGGCTCCTGAGAATACCATGGACAGCCAGGAAAACAAACCAATGGATCATTGAACAAATCAACTCAAGGCTCAAATTACCAGGCTCAAATTATCCTAGTTTGAACACATTATGTAAAGACCTAGTTCTCTGGAGAAGGCTCTGATGCTAGGAAAGGTGGAAGAAAACAGAAGAGGATGACCAGCAGCAAGGTGGATGGACTCAGTTACAGTGGTGATGAGTGCACCATTGGAAGACCTGAAAGATCAGGTTAGGGATGGATCATTATGGAGAAAATCTCTCTATGTGGTTACTAGGAATTGAAAACAACTTGATGGTACATAATCAAAGGATAATTCTATCTATCTATCTATCTATCTATCTATCTATCTATCTATCATCTATCTAATTTATATGGCCACCCATCTCACACATAATAACTCTAATACCATAGGTAGCTATTAAATAAAGATTATATCAAGACTGGTACCTGTAAATTATGTATAATATTCACAGATGTCACTGATATGCCTGATTATTAGCATCTTACTCGATCTGGCTCCTTCATTTTATACAAAAATTATAGAATTTTCTTTTAAAAAGAACCAAGGAAATTGTCTCTGAATGTCTAAAATGTCCAAATACAATGTAACTTGAAACAAATTCAAACAATTGCAAGATATCATTAGCAAGGTTTACTTTGTAATGTTGACTGCCACAGTCAACATTTAAATAATCAGCATTTGCCATCATAAATGAGGGTTAAAAAATTGAAAGACAGAAGCTGATTACTTCAGGCTTAAAAACCATATGATTGAGAAATATGAAATGACTAAAAAAATTGAGCTGAACTGGCTCATCTCTTCCAACCAAATAGATTTTGTAATGCTTTCCTTGGTTGATGCATTTGGTAGACCACTCAAACTGTTCCTGGAATTAGGCTCAACCATAGGGATTGTAGTTCAAGGGATTTTTGTGGTTTTGCAGTTTGTTAGTGACTGTCAGTACTTGTTTTACCATAAAAATGGGGTATCAATCTAATAAATAAGGGTGGGCAACTTTACAGATATTTAGCAGTGTTGTTCATTATATCTGTTTGAAATCCTCCCATTCCACTACTCCAATACAACCCTGAAGAGGAATCAGGATTCTTTCAGTATAAAATGCCCTTCAAATGCATATTGAATAGTGTGGAAACTGATTAAACATAAATTACATTGATATAACTCCTTTGATGGAACTAAAGGAAGCTGTAAGAGATAGAAAGGCATGGAAAGCATCAATCCACAAAGTGACCGAGAGTCGGACACGACTGAACGGATAGACAGAGACATTGATGTGGTAGGGAGACTTGCCTGAGCTGTTCCTTAGCACAACAACCAAATAAGATAGCTGACTGGTTTGGGACCAGTTCTTAGCAGGGCCCAATAATATTTTTTTCTAATTCTTAAAAGTGGCTTTACAGCATGAAGAATCTCACTTGCTACTGAAGACCAAAGCTTTTCTCCTTTAGCATGCTTCATTCTACAAGGATTCTGACCTCTATATCAATATTTTTTTTCTCTTAATATTGAAACAAGCAAAAACCCAATAAAAGCAAACATTAGATTTGTTTCATCCTGCAAAACAACTTCATTCTTCTATTCCCATCACCACCTTGAACAGGCTGCCAAATTTTCTCTAGAGATCCTACAACTTGTCAGAGCAGATTTGGTTGAAGTGCATGAAGAATAAAGAAAACAATAACAGAATCAGAGCATTATAAAGATAGGGGGGTACTTAATCCATCAAATATAAACATAAGACACTTTGAACAGAGATCAAAGGAAATTGACTTTTTTAACTGTGTGAAAGAATTAGTTTCTCTAATCTTCTGATTATTCATACTGCCCTTCTTTGAACTTGTTCCTTACAATCCAGACAAACAGCCTGAGAGGATTATGTATTACTGAGCTGGCCTGACCCTTCCAGTTTTAATAGATAATTTTTCTTCTCCCTGGAAAAAGGCCATTAAGTAGAAGTTGGCATTATACGAGCTTTCCACACATTCCAAATTTCTTTAGGATATGACTAAGCCAAGCAACTGCTCACCCAAAGAATAAAGAATATTGGGTTCCAAGTTAATAGGATAGGTTGTCCCAACATGGCAGAAACAATGACACTTGGAAATCAACAAAATAATTACGAAACTTAACTTTCCCCAGGCTGAGGATGTTGTTGTTGTTCAGTCGTTTAGTTGTGTCCGACTCTTCGTGACCTCATGGACCATAGCACGCCAGGCCTTCCTGTCCTCCACTGTCTCCCGGAGTTTACTCAAATTCACGTTCATTATATCGGTGATGCTATCTAACCATCTCATCCTCTGCCGTCCCCTTCTCCTTTTGCCTTCAGTCTTTCCCAGCATCAGGGTCTTTTCCAGTGAGTCCTCTCTTCGCATTAGGTGGCCAAAGTATTTGAGCTTCAGCTTCAGTATCTGTCCTTCCAATGAGCAGTCAGGCTGATTTCCTTTAGGATTGACTGATTTGACCTCCTTGCAGTCCAAGGGACTCTTCAGAATCTTCTCCAGCACCACAGTTTGAGGATGGCATTTTTCAAAACTAAATGTAATATCTTACCATCCACATTGCTGCAAGGCAGATACTCCAAAACCCAATTAATTGAGCACACCTGCCCATGTGATAACAAGGAGATTGAATCCATTTCTCACATATTATTACACTCTAAATTCTACAGGGATATTAGGTCTACTTACATTCTACCCTTAATATGTAAATTCACAAGAAGCCCACAATATTTCTATGTGAATCATCTTCTAGAAGATTCTAAATCCTTCATTACTTGCTCAATAGCCACATTCTGTGTTACTGCAATGAAAATAAGACATAACTGGTTACAGGAATAACCACTTCTGTTTTATTCATCACTACAGATTTATTATACAAATTCTGCAACTGTGTTAGTTATTTTGTTTCTGGTGACATGCATTATTACTCCATAGATTGTAATATTTTAGACTTATACTTGCATAATTTATTAACATATATAATTATACTAGCTTACAGTAAGAAACACTTTTATTATAGAGACTCCTTGTTATGTTGGTATTTTATTTCATCTATTTGATTTGACTTTTGTGTTGTATATTTTATAAATTTTTTTGGTCATTGACTGAATAAACATTGCTGGTACTGGTTCCATTTTTGTTTGTTTAATCTTTTTTTCGGATTGTTGTATGCCACCCAGAGTCTTTTGGTGAGATGGGTGGCCATACAAATTTGATAAAAAAACAAATAAATAAATAAAGTGTGGTACTCAGACCTGGACACAACACTGTTGTAGAAGTATTTTTGCCAAGCCATTGTGCACATAGCAGTGCATTTATTCATTTTCCCACGTGAGAAACCTGTTCCTTACAATCCAGACAAGGGCCTAGATGATGATGAATTACTGAGCTGGCCGGCTAAATTTCTTTCTGCTAAATTCTTTTACTTTTAATATATTTCTTTAGCCTAAAATCACTAGATTTTTATTTTGATCTTTCTAGGATATTAGTAATTAGTGATTCCACCCATTCTTGCCATCCACAGATTTCATAAGCATTTCCACCACCTCTTCATCCAAGTCATAATAAAAATATTGAACAGCAGCATCCAATTGAACTTTGTGGTACCCCACTTGATTTTCATCTCTAGTTTGATAAGGAGCCGTTGATTAATGTCCTTGAATACTTTCAAGCAGGTATGCATCTTATCAACTTGCTAAGCAGCATGTTTGCGGATTGTTGTTGTTTATTCGTTCAGTCGGTTCCGACTCTTCGTGACTTCATGGACCAGCCCATGCCAGAGCTTCCTGTTGGCTGTCGCCATCCCCAGCTCCCCTAAGCTGGAGGTGGTGACGTCCATCACCTCCAGAATATCATCCATCCATCTTGCCCTTGGTCGGCCCCTCTTCCTTTTGCCTTCCACTTTCCCTAGCATCAGCTTCTTCTGCAGGGTATCCTGTCTTCTCATTATGTGGCCAACGTACTTCAGTTTTGCCTTTAATATCATTCCCTGAAGTGAGCAGTCTGGCTTTATTTCCTGGAGTATGGACTGGTTTGATCTTCTTGCAGTCCAAGGCACTCTCAGAATTTTCCTCCAACACCACAGTTCAAAAGCATCTATCTTCCTTCGCGCAGCCTTCCTTATGGTCCAGCTCTTGCAGCCATAGGTTACTACAGGGAATACTATTGCTTTAACTATGCGGACCTTTGTTGTCAGTGTGATGTCTCTGCTCTTAACTATTTTACCGAGCTTTGCCATTGCTCTCCTCCCAAGAAGTAGACGTCTTCTGATTTCCTGGCTGCAGTCAGCGTCTGCAGTAATCTTTGCGCCTAGAAATACAAAGTCTGTCACTGCCTCCACTTTTTCTCCCTCTATTTGACAGTTATCAATCAAACTGGTTGCCATAATCTTGGTTTTTTTGAGGTTTAACTGCAACCCAGCTTTTGCACTTTCTTCTTTCACCTTCGTCATAAGGCTCCTCAGCTCTTCCTCACGTTCAACCATCAAAGTGGTATCATCTCCATATCTGAGATAGTTAATGTTTCTTCCAGTGATTTTAACTCCAGCCTTGGATTCATCAAGCTGAGCACGTCGCATGATGTGTTCTGCGTACAGGTTGAATAGGTAGGGTGCGAGTATACAACCCTGCCGTACTCCTTTCCCAATGTTAAACCAGTCCGTTGTTGCGTGGTCTGTTCTTACTGTTGCTACTTGGTCATTATACAGATTCCTCAGGAGGCAGACAAGATGACTTGGTATCCTCATACCACCAAGAACTTGCCACAATTTGTTATGATACACACAGTCAAAGGCTTTAGAATAGTCAATAAAACAGAAATATATGTTCTTCTGAAACTCCCTGGCTTTCTCCATTATCCAGCGGATATTGGCAATTTAGTCTCTAGTTCCTCTGCCTTTCTAAACCCAGCTTGTACATCTTGCAATTCTCGCTCCATGAATTGCTGGAGTCTACCTTGCAGGATCTTGAGCATTACCTTACTGGCATGTGAAATAAGTGCCACTGTTCGATAGTTTGAACATTCTTTAGTGCTTCCCATTTTTGGTATGGGGATATAAGTTGATTTTTTTTCCAATCTGATGGCCATTCTTGTGTTTTCCAAATTTGCTGGCATATGGCATGCATCACCTTGACAGCATCATCTTGCAAGATTTTAAACGGTTCAGCTGGGATACCGTCGTCTCCTGCTGCCTTGTTATTACCAATATTTCTTAAGGCCCATTCAACCTCACTCTTCAGGATGTCTGGCTCTAACTCACTGACCACACCGTCAAAACTATTCCCGATATTATTATCCTTCCTATACAGATCTTCCGTATATACTTGCCAACTTTTCTTGATCTCTTCTTCTTCTGTTAGGTCCTTGCCATCGTTTTTTTTTATCATACACATTTTTGCCTTGAATTTACCTCTGATGTTTCTAATTTTCTTGAAGAGGTTTGTTTTTGGATACTCTGTCAAATTCCTTGCTGAAGTCATTTTTTTTAATTACTTGGTGTTTTTTTTCATTTAAGTATGTACGCACTGCTGACTGCAGTTAGACTCTGGCAAGTGTGTGTGTGTGTGTGTGTGTGTGTGTATGTGTATGTATATGTATATGTATATGTATATGTATATGTATATGTATATGTATATGTATATGGGTACCCTAAAACCATAAAGTATTAATTAAATGTTCTCATACATTATAATAAAATAAATAGTTCTAACATTACTTATGGATGTGACCCAATCAAAAAATAGAGTGAGATTAATCTTGAAACATCCATGCTGATTTCTTGTATTTATCACATTGTTTTGAAGGAGTTTACAGACTGATCTATTTATGATTTGCTCTAACCCCCCTCCCCACATAACAATGTCTGATTGCCTGTATTTCCCTGGAGATTATTTTTTATCCTTTTTTTTAATATAGGGACAACATTTTTCCTTTCCAGATATCTGGCATTTCACACATTCTATTCTCAAAGATAATCCATAAAGTTTTGGCTAGTCCATCACAAGAAGTTTCCTCAGTATCCTAAAATGCTATTGAGAGCATTTTGTTGTATTTGTTTAAGGCAGCAGGCTACAAACTGGGAGACTAGAAATTCCTGTTCAGTCACTCTCTCTCAGTCCTAGAAAGAAGGCAATGGTAAACCACTTCTGAAAATGTCTCCAATAAAACTGATGGGACTCAAACACACACACTCAAATAATGACTCAAAGGCATGCACACACACACACACACACACACTGTTAATCTGACTTTGCAGAATTAAATGCATTCAAAGTAAGAGAGTTTTCCTTAAGCACTTTCCTCTTCTGCCCCTTTATCCTGAAAAAAATATAAGTACTTTCTTGCTGGACAAGACAAGCTAAGTACAGGTAGTCCTCGACTTATGAGCACAATTGGGACCAGAACTTTGGTTGCTAAGTGACACAGTTATTAAGTGAGGCATCACATGACCGAACCAATTTTATGACCTTTTTTGCTGTGTCATGAAACAAATCTGGCTTCCCCTATTGATTTTGCTTGTTGGAAGCCAGCTGGGAAGGTCACAAATGGTAATCACATGACCCTGGGATGCTGTAACCATCATAAATACATGCCGTCATAAATACATACAGGTTGCCAAGAGCTTGAATTTTGATCATGTGACTGCGAGGACACTGCAATGGTTGTAAGTGCGAAGACTGGTCATAACTAACTTTTTCTAGCACAGTCGTAACTTCGAATGGTTGTTAAATAAATCGTCGTAATTCAAGGACTCCCTGTAGCCCTTTCCTTTGACCAATTAACATTTTATTGTCTTCACTGAGCAGCTCTTATACTGAGTCTTCTGTTTTATTTTGAATATATTTAAAGAAAATTTATTTATGTTATTGTTGGCACAGAATGGATCCTTTGGATAGTTAAGTACATGCATTGTTTGGTAATATGATACTGGAATATATTAATTAAACAAAACATTTTAAAAAGGAGTCCTTTAAAAATATTTTGAAATATACACATACAATGCAATAAGAAAGCAGTATTTTATTGTTGGGACTGCAGGTCATAACAACATACAATTGTGTCATATAAGATTATATAAAAGGCAAATTAACCACTTCTAGAATGTTTTCAGATACGTATTTCTAGAATCAAACATATTCTCTTTAATTCATGATCTGTGGAGGTACTTTCTTATCATGGCAGATTTTCAAGTTACCCATTGCTTTATATTTTTCACATAAAATATGAAAATGTTTGACAATGTATCTTTGACTCAGCTGTGAGGGAATAGGTGCCTACTTATTTATTTATTATGAATGCTTTTATGCTGCCTCAGTCATCTCAGCTCTAAGCAGCTCAAAAGAACAAGTGCAGGTACAGTATTAATAATACAGTAATGATAAAACTATCCAGTCTCATAAAAATATCAATAATTCAATAATCATTCAAAATTTAGAATTATGCAATGTATTCCTAAAAATACATTTCTATAGATATTTCAATTATTTTCCATATTCCAGTAACTATGTCTATTTGTATCTTACTAGAAATGAAATACTTGTTACCTTTATTGTGGTCTAATATATATTGTAAATGATTCAAGGGGATTATGTTCAATTCATGCACTGTGGAGAAAAATGTGATATTTTCCATTAGCAGCCAACTTATTATTTCTCCCTCTGTTATTTTACTTTTAGTGGCATAGCATATAATGCGTGGTCTTGAACCTGGCACCCCATGGTTTTTATATTATGTTTCTCACAGTTATAAGTACCATAACATTTTTCTTCACTGAATTCAGCAATTCTATGCATTTAATTAGAGCTGTAAATATTTAACTATACCCCTTATCTCCTTGGATATCATAAGTACTTGGTTGTGACTGGCATCCACTCTGTTGTACCAATTACTAGAAAACCTTGAAGACCATTAGATTTTAAAAATAAGACCAGTCTCCTCCTCATTTTTCCCCCAATGGTCATGCATATAAACATCAAGTATAAAGGGAAAAATACCACAAGGGATAACACAAAGGGAACTGAAAATTGTCTGATAGAAAAATTTAAAATGTATATTTCAGGTGGTCATTATACATATTACCTATAGATCTAATCAGAATTCATGAAAGCACAAGATTAAGCTGGTTTGTTTGTTTATTTGTGGTTCTCTTGCTCCGTATACAGTATGCTGCCAACCCAGCGATTCGAAAGCTATTTAGCAAGTAGATTAATGGGTACCACTCACGTGGGACAATTTGCGGGCGTCCAGCGGAGGGTCGTCCTCGATTCCAAGAAAGACCTCGGAAGAGCGGCGATGTCGGCGGAGGACGACGGAGGACGACGGATCCGGAGACACCAGCTTCCTGGACGTCAGCAGCCGGCGCGGAGCGAGGCATTCTGGGACTTGCAGTCCAATGCCTGCAGCGGAAGAGCCGGTTCCCTTCCTCTCTCCCTGTCGTGCGGGAATAAAATTGTAATAATGATGTTGTATAATTGTATAATTGGATTGGAGATATATAATACTGTAAGCCGCCTAGAGTCCTCCAGTAGGGAGGGGATAGGCGGGGTATAAATAAGACAAATAAATAAATAAAAAAATATGTTAATCTAATTCTAAATTTGTTTAGGCATGTATATTAATGATTTACTGTATGAGGTTTATGTGAACTGTGCAAACCAAGCTAACATTTCTTATCATTTTGAGAAAGCAAGTCACCCTTACTGTATTAACTGAGAAGAAAGAAATACCACTCACAAGTCTAATCACTTTAATTACTCTGGGGATTTAGCCCAAATGAATAAAGACGCTGCATTTGTGGAATGTCTTGCTGTCAAGGTGTTGCATGCCATATGCCAGCAAATTTGGAAAACACAAGAATGGCCATCAGATTGGAAAAAATCAACTTATATCCCCATACCAAAAAAGGGAAGCACTAAAGAATGTTCAAACTATCGAACAGTGGCACTTATTTCACATGCCAGTAAGGTAATGCTCAAGATCATGCAAGGTAGACTCCAGCAATTCATGGAGCGAGAATTGCCAGATGTACAAGCTGGGTTTAGAAAAGGCAGAGGAACTAGACACCAAATTGCCAATATCCGCTGGATAATGGAGAAAGCCAGGGAGTTTCAGAAAAACAACTATTTTTGTTTTATTGACTATTCTAAAGCCTTTGACTGTGTGGATCATAACAAATTGTGGCAAGTTCTTGGTGGTATGGGGATACCAAGTCATCTTGTCTGCCTCCTGAGGAATCTGTATAACGACCAAGTAGCAATGGTAAGAACAGAGCACGGAACAACGGACTGGTTTAAGATTGGGAAAGGAGTATGACAGGGCTGTATACTCTCACCCTACCTATTCAACCTGTACGCAGAACACATCATGCGATGTGCTGGGCTTGAGGAATCCAAGGCTAGAGTTAAAATCGCTGGAAGAAACATTAATAATCTCAGATATGCAGATGATACCACTTTGATGACTGAAAGCAAGGAGGAGTTGAGGAGCCTTATGACGAAGGTGAAAGAAGAAAGTGCAAAAGCTGGGTTGCAGTTAAACCTCAAAAAAACCAAGATTATGGCAACCAGCTTGATTGATAACTGGCAAATAGAGGGAGAAAAAGTGGAGGCAGTGACAGACTTTGTATTTCTAGGCGCAAAGATTACTGCAGACGCTGACTGCAGCCAGGAAATCAGAAGACGTCTACTTCTTGGGAGGAGAGCAATGGCAAATCTTGATAAAATAGTTAAGAGCAGAGACATCACACTGACAACAAAGGTCCACATAGTTAAAGCAATGGTATTCCCTGTAGTAACCTATGGCTGTGAGAGCTGGACCATAAGGAAGGCTGAGCGAAGGAAGATAGATGCTTTTGAACTGTGGTGTTGGAGGAAAATTCTGTGAGTGCCTTGGACTGCAAGAAGATCAAACCAGTCCATACTCCAGGAAATCAAGCCAGACTGCTCACTTGGGGGAATGATATTAAAGGCAAAACTGAAGTACTTCGGCCACATCATGAGAAGACAGGATACCCTGGAGAAGAAGCTGATGCTAGGGAAAGTGGAAGGCAAAAGGAAGAGGGGCCGACCAAGGGCAAGATGGATGGATGATATTCTGGAGGTGACAGACTCAACCATGGGGGAGCTGGGGATGGTGACGGCCGACAGGAAGCTCTGGCGTGGGCTGGTCCATGAAGTCACGAAGAGTCGGAAGCGACTGAACGAATAAACAACAATTTGTGGAATAGGGAGCACCCATCCTTTTCACCAGCATTCCCACATGTGCTGAGCGTGCTTCTTCTTTTGCAAAGGTTGGGAATTAAAGACATAGCCCTTGCATGCAAAATGATTTTAAGCATTTTGTGCATTCAAATGGTTAGAGTAAAAACAAATAATAGGGCTTAGAAATATCAGTGTCTGCGGAGGAGGCAAGGGGGGTGGGCAAACAATGAAAGTAATGCACCGATGTAATGCAAGCACTGTCTCTTTTGTACGTCTGTTATGACACTGTACACATGTACAAAAGGATGCATTGTGACAGTGCAGTGCTGTTTTTGTCATACTAATGAAAGTGCTGGATCCTATGGACGTGTGTGTGTGTGTGTGTGTGTGTGTGTGTGTGTGTGTGTAAAACAAAATCCCTTCAATGCAGGGCCAGGAACAGCTAAGATACTGCACAGAATCCTCAAACTCCCAGGCCTCTCGCAGAGGACCCAAGGTTGAGGAAGACACATATCACCCATAGGGGTGAGAAGGGAATTTTTTTTATTACTAAAACCCTTGTGTCTATTTGACTGTTTGTATCCTTCCATTGGGCAAAATGGTGCATCATGGGGCAACACTTTTTCAACCAAGGTACCTCAAATGGGCTAACTTACAGATTGTATTTGCAGAATGAGTCCAAACCCCCGTCCCAAAATTTGGCAAGGTAATGGCCGCTTCAGTGCCACTGTGCTTCTGCCGCTTCAGCACCACTGTCCTGCTGCAGTCAGCCACAGTCATGTGATCATCATTTCTAATGCTCCCTGACAGCTTCCCACAAGTCAATGGAGAAGCCGGCAGGAAGTATAAACTTGATCAAGATTGCCAACACTCCCTGCTGGCTTCCCACAAGCAAAGGCATTGGGGAAGCCAGCAGGAAGTTGCAAGTCCAAGGCCAGCAGGCAGGTAAGTGGCTGCTGCTGGGTGGGAGAGGGAATGAGCAAGTGTGCGAGAAGTGCTGCGAGGGTCAGGGATGGTGTGCGAGGGTGCAGTGTAGGTCAGGGATGGTGCAAGAGGGTGCAGGTCAGGGGACGTAAGTGGCCAGTGGGCAGAGGAACTGGGGGAGGGTGCATGGGTGAGGGAGGGAGGGTTGAGGGAGGAGGGAGGGAAGGAAGGAAGGAAGGAACAGGGAGGGAGGGGTATATTGTACTTTTGTATTGTTCACAAAATACAGTATAGTACAGTACTGTATCATACATAAACAACACAAACACTAATGTGACTGGCAAAAGGACAGCTGGTGAAGCATCTCATAGAATGTCTAGTAAAACATTTTCAGGTTTAGTTTCTAGTAGAACAGTTTTAGCTACAGTTTGTGAAACAGTGGTTTGAAGAAACAGAATCATTTATAAGGATGAAATGGAATATTCACAGTCTGTAGAAATGTTGCACTAATCAAATAACCCCATTGGATACAATTCAAGATAAAAGTCTTTTTTTCCTCCTTAAAATAAAGTTATTACTGGGGGGGAAAAAAGTAATGCCAAGGTATTGCAGTAAAATAAGGGCAGTTCACATTATTCTGAAAGGAAATGTCCTTGATCATAATAGCATCACAAAGGTTTTCATTACGTTTTTATTTAATATCTTTTAAGGTGCAAAATACACTTTTTTTTCAAGCTAAGAGCAAAGAAATGGATGAGGGTAGACATGGCAAAAATGATATTTTTTTAATTAAAATAATTTTCAATAATTACATGCATGTATATTCAATTAAACACATCTATTTCAGGGTTTTTTTCCCCCTTTCTCTCCCTGAAACTGCAATTTTGGACAATATTTGGTGGCTAGATCCAAGGCTTTGATAGTGTAGTAATCCTGGATATAAAAGTTGTGGACTCCAAAATTCACCAGAAACAGGCATTTTGGTGAAGATTTTGAATAAATCCTAGCCATAAACCTAATGAGATTTGAGCACATGCCTCACTGGATGATTCAGGGACAGCCAAGTTTAGTCTTTTATTGAATTTACCACTGTACCATACAAAGCCAGCAGCTCCATTTCCCTGATTCAGCAATGGCAGGATAAGCAAACATGCATTAAATTTTCAATTTCTGAGAGCATCCTTCCTGCTAATGTGACCTGAGTTCTTGCCCTAGTAAGCTTAATTGGCTATCCCTTGGATGGCCCTCTAAATTAATAAAATTGTGGCATTTCTGTTCATCGTTTCCTCCTACAGTGCCCACAGTGGCATATTTGTATTCCTTAGCACAATGGGACTCAGTCTTAATTGGATTTTTTGGATGCTACTCTAATACATTCAGTAATAATATTACTCATAAATATTGCAGATTTCACTAAATGTAGAATCACTTGAGGATTTCTAAGGTTTAACCACATGTTCTGACTGTATGAGAAAAGAATATCATACAATTAGAATACAGAAAGCATTCAGAAGGCCATGTACTGTAGTTAACCCTTTACTTAAAGGTACTAATAGCCACAATGGATTATGAAAGTAAATGTACAATCATAACATGATAGGATGTACACTGGTTTAAAGGGAAAAATCAAGGTTTGAGAATAAACAGACAAGAGTGCAGTGTTTATGGCTAAAAGTGTTTACTTGTAGCATAAGGCAATAAATGTATATATAGTTACATTATTGCAAAAAAGGAAAAACAAACCTATAAGCAGAGTAAATCTTCTCCAGTGTATTGCTTGTTAAGGTTATTTGGTTAAAGCATTCTATGCAGAATTAAACGCATGGCATTTTCTTCCACTGTGTCTGGCCAGAGAGTGGAAAAATACAAGTGAAAACAATCTACATTGTTTTCCGCATTGTAAGTTTGGTTCTCAAAACATCTGAGACGTAGATGGCAGGTGCTGAGATATCTCTAGCTAGACAAAATAAACCCGTAATCAGAATCGTTCTCAAAACAAAAAAAAAGGCCAATACACAACACTGCCATCGTGTGACGCTTTATAGTAAGTACAATTACTACCAGAAATGCTATACTAAAAGAGATGCTCATGTTTAAACCAATCACATGTGAGCTATGAACCATGGGTAGTCCTTTATACTTATGTTCTACACATATATGTCTTCTGTTCTTTATGTAGGCTGCTATCTGCATGTACTTGTATCTGAACTGTAACCATGCCTGGTCTTTGCCTGGTCTTTGCACAGACCATGATGTTTTTTTTCCTCACTTCTGGTGATGGAACTCTGCTTATGCTTTGATTTTACCTTTTTGCAATAATGCACTATACATCCATTATTGCCTTATGCTATCAATAAAGATATTGTTAGCCTTACAACACGTTGTTTGGATTACTTCATTGCCTGGAACCCCGCATAGTTAACCATCACCTAACAGGTTATGGTGGCCCAGAGAGAATTTTGTGTTTTTCTTTGCTGCACTGGATCTAGCTGTAACAACGGGGTTTGTTTTTAAGGCTGCATTTTGAAGTAAACGTGTTTTTCTTTGAGTGGTCAGCATGGCTGCTGCTGCAGGGCTAACCAGTCTGCCCTTTGAGCGTTTGAATGGCACAAACTATCGGACCTGGTGTGTGAAGATCAAGTCTTTCTTCCTAAAAGAAGGTTTGTGGAAGTATGTGAAAGACCCACCTCCAACCGGTGCTATTACTGAAGAAGTGCAGTTGTGTTTGGATCGTGCTTATGGCAACTTGATTCTGGGACTAGAATCATCACAGCTACTGCATATCAGTAATTTGGAGACCGCACATGCCTGTTGGGAAGCTCTTAAAGCCCTTTATTCCAAGCAAACCTCTGCTGCCATTGTTGGTATATCACGTCAGCTTTACAACTTGAAGCTGCAGCCCGGTGGAAACGTGATGACCCACCTCCATAAAGTCAAGACTTTGTTTCTTGAACTTGAGGACCGGGATGTTGTGATCCCTGATACCCAGAGAGCTTGTATCATCCTGTCAAGCTTGGACAAGAGCTTTGACATGCTCATCGAGGCAACTCAGACGTTGAGGCCCCAAGACCTAACTGTGGATTATCTTACAAATCGCCTGCAAGAAATCCAGCAAGCTCGTGATTTGGAGAGGATGCAGAGTAAGTCATCTGTTGCTGTTCCTGAGGCTTCAGCTCAGCGTTTTCCAGTTGGAACAGAGGCTGCGTGTGCTGTGAGGAGATGTTTCCGGTGCAACTCGACCCAACACTTCATGAGAGACTGTCCCCAGCCACCTCGCCCAGCTGGTGGAGCCAGTGGAAAGAGGTTCGTACGAAAGAAGGGGAAACAAGCGCCTAGACAACGTACCCAGGTGTCTGCTTTGCTCACGGCTGTGAGTAGACGTTCCCCAGAGACTTGGCTTTTGGACTCAGCCTGTAGTCAAATCATTGTCAACAATGAACAGTTGTTGTTATCAAAAAGCAAGCCTAACGTCCAACAGGTTGCTCTGGCTGATGGATCTATGGCTGATGTGTCCTTTCAGGGTGAAGTATACATTCCTTGTTTGGGGATAAATATGCAAAATGTGTTGTGTGTACCTACACTTGACTTTTCCCTCCTTAGCGTTCCAGCCCTGGTAAAGTCTGGTTATACTGTTGTGTTCAAGGGTACTGGATGTTCTATTGAAAAAGATGGGATAGAATGTGCTAGGGGGAAGTTAGTGAATCAATTGTATGAAATGCTTCCTAAGCAGGGGATTGTGTCAGGAAATTGTATTTCCAATGTTCCCCCACATAACAAATGCATTCACTATTATCACAGAGTTTTGGGACATCCCGGGTGGGGAAGTTTGTCCCAACTGGCCAAGGTGTATCCTGAGTTAGGATCCAAAAAGTGTGATGACTTTCTTGATTGTACTGTGTGCAAACAATCGAAAATTAAGGCTGCTCCTATTGCTAGAAAAAGTGACAGAGTGTCAACTAGGCCTTTTCAGTTGGTTCATGGAGACTTAGCCGGCCCCAATGCTCCTAGTGAGGGGGGGGCGCGTTTCATGTTCCTTTTGGTGGATGACCATACTCGCTATACGTTTTGTTATTTGCTCAAATCTAAAGCGGAGGCTTTTGCTCGCTTTAAGGAGTTTGTTGCAATGGTGGAAAGAAATTATGGCTATCAAGTAGGTCAATTTCAATCGGATTGTGGAGGAGAGTTTCTAGGCCATGAGTTTCAGAATTGGCTTCGTAGAAAAGGAATCTCCCATAGACTTGCCAATGTTGGTGTGCCTGCTGAGAATGGAATAGCTGAAAGGAAGATTGGTGTTGTTAATACCATTAGAAATAGCCTGATGTTAGATGCCCAGGTGCCAGCCCGTTTTTGGGGTGAGGCTACCATGACTGCAGTGTATCTGACTAACAGGGTGTGGAATTCAGCTGTAAATGAAGTTCCTTATTTCCTTTTGTTTGGCAAGCGCCCTTCGCTGAAGCATCTGCGTGTTTTTGGAACATTTGCATATGTGCATATTCCTAAGTCTCAGCGAAGGAAGAACCAGCCAAAAGCACAACGCTTAAGGTTTGTTGGTTATTCATCTAGATCTAAGGGTTACCGTTTTTCTGCAGGCTATGGTCGTGTAGTAATCTCTAGAAGTGCTAATTTTGAGCACCCTACTGGTTGGGATAGGTTGAATGCTAGTTCAGAAGTATTGTTGCAATCTAGTGTACAGCCAACTGTCCATGCTCCTGTGGCTGGACAACAACCAGTTCAGCTGCCTTCTGGTTCCCAGTCTCCTAGTGTGGTGAGAGGATCCCCTCAGGTGAAGGAAGAGGAAATTTCACCTGAGCAGGTTCAGGATCTGAAGGGGGATTCAGGTAGTGAAAAGGCAGAGGACAGTGATGAGGAAGAGGCAGTGGTAATTCCTCGTAGGTCTGCACGCTCCACAAAGGGTGTGAAGCCTGACAGATTTGTGATTCAGCAGGTGAGAGTGTGTCAGATTACCTGTGAACCTCAGTCTTTCCAGGAGATGTTGCATCTGCCTGTTGAAGAGCAAGAGAAGTGGAACACAGCGATGGATAAGGAGTTTGAGGCATTAGTGAGTCAAAAGGTGTTTGAGGTCACTGATTTGCCCCCATCCCAGAAAGCTGTTGGTTCCAGATGGGTTTTCAGAAAGAAGCTTCTTCCTGATAATACAGTGCAGTACAAAGCCAGGCTTGTTGCTCAGGGATTTGCACAGGAGAGGTTTTTGAACTATGATCTCACATATGCACCCACAGCTAGACCAGAGTCTTTACGTATGGTACTTTCTCTGGCTGCACAGCGTGGACTTGTTGTCCATCATTTTGATGTTGACACAGCATATTTGAATGCAGAGCTCCCTGAAACTGTGTACATGAAGCAGGCTCCTGGCTATGCTTGTGACAATTCTCAGAAGGTGTACAGACTGCGCAAGGCGCTGTACGGTTTGAAGCAGGCCGGACGTTGTTGGCATCAATGTTTAGATAAGGCTTTGTTAGAGCTAAAGTTTAAGAAGTCTGTTGCTGATCCATGTGTGTATGTAAGAGGTTCTGGAAGTGATTACACAGTGTTGCTAACGTATGTTGATGATTTTTGCCTAGCAACTGGTTCTTTGCACCTTGTACAAGAGTTTGCAACACAATTGAGACAGTACTTTCAATTGAAAGACCTAGGTGAGCTGAAATACTATCTAGGTGTTGAAGTCACTAGAGCTCAGAGTGGTGAGTTCTATCTGAGTCAGAAAAGAAAAATTGACCAATTGTTGAGTCAACTTGAAATGTCAAATGCAAAACCAACCAAAACACCAATGACTCTTGATTTCCTAAAGGGTGATGCATGTGAGGAACCTTGTCCTCAACCTGCATTGTATCACTCAGCTGTAGGAAGTTTGCTACACTTAACACAATGGACACGCCCTGACTTAGCTTACTCAGTTGGAGTGCTTAGTCGTAAGGTTGCCAAACCATCCATGCGGGATTGGACAGGTTTAAAGAGGGTCCTACGCTATCTTAAAGGCACAGCTGATCTTTGTCTCAAAATATCAGCCACCAAGGCTGAAATGCCTGTGATTTATGCTGACAGCTCTTTTGCAGAAGAGAGAGACAGAAAGTCTGTGAGTGGTTTTGTTTGTTTGTTTGCAAATACACCCATTGCCTGGAGAGCAAGAAAACAAACATTAATTGCCGTTTCTACCTGCGAAGCCGAATTCTCGGCCCTCAGTGAGGCAATCAATGAAACGTATTGGTTAAAACAATTGTTTACAGATTTATCTGTAAATATAAATACACCAATAACAATGTATGAAGATTCCCAATCCTGTCTATCTCTAGCTGCTTCGGAAAATGTCAATAATCGCACGAAATACATCCATGTAAAATACCAAAATGTGAGGCATGCAATTCAGGAAAAATTTATACAATTAGAGTATTGTCCATCTGAACTAAATATCGCAGACGTTCTCACGAAAGCACTTTCTCCAACAAAACATACAACCATGGTAACCAGATTGGGATTGGAGCAAATGTGTCTGAAATAAAATCATTTGTGTCTCTGTGTGCTTTTGAAATAACAGTTTTCCCCCACAGTGTTTCAAAAAAATCCATGCGGAAGGGGTGTTAAGGTTATTTGGTTAAAGCATTCTATGCAGAATTAAACGCATGGCATTTTCTTCCACTGTGTCTGGCCAGAGAGTGGAAAAATACAAGTGAAAACAATCTACATTGTTTTCCGCATTGTAAGTTTGGTTCTCAAAACATCTGAGACGTAGATGGCAGGTGCTGAGATATCTCTAGCTAGACAAAATAAACCCGTAATCAGAATCGTTCTCAAAACAAAAAAAAAGGCCAATACACAACACTGCCATCGTGTGACGCTTTATAGTAAGTACAATTACTACCAGAAATGCTATACTAAAAGAGATGCTCATGTTTAAACCAATCACATGTGAGCTATGAACCATGGGTAGTCCTTTATACTTATGTTCTACACATATATGTCTTCTGTTCTTTATGTAGGCTGCTATCTGCATGTACTTGTATCTGAACTGTAACCATGCCTGGTCTTTGCCTGGTCTTTGCACAGACCATGATGTTTTTTTTCCTCACTTCTGGTGATGGAACTCTGCTTATGCTTTGATTTTACCTTTTTGCAATAATGCACTATACATCCATTATTGCCTTATGCTATCAATAAAGATATTGTTAGCCTTACAACACGTTGTTTGGATTACTTCATTGCCTGGAACCCCGCATAGTTAACCATCACCTAACATTGCTTCCACTGACAGACATGACAGACATGAAGGAGCACCATGGCATCACTCACATAGCCAGGCATAGCTCACACTTCCCAGTCCACAGGAACAAAACACGTGAAGAACTACATGGCTAAAGACACAAAAAGTCAAGAAGCATAGAACACCATTTTGCATGGTTAGATATTCAGTTCTTCCAGCTTTCTGATTGGCTGGAAGTTAGGTGTGACACACACCAGGCCTAAAGCATAGGCTATAGCAGTGCTGCATCTAAGCAAGCATGTGATCTCCCCCCTCCCTTGCTCTAAACAGAGCAAGGCTTCCCACAGACGGAATCAGGAGGATTTGTTTTCATGGGAAGGTCCCATTGCTTGTGTAGGCACTAGCCATAACAATACATCACATGGTACCTTCTAGCTTCTTATCTAATGAAGATGTAAGCAAAGCCATTCAAAGTTATGGGAAGGCTTTTTATTATCTAGCCATCTGGCGTCACGTCATCATGAGAAAGCTTCGCTGGTAAAGGATGCAATTTGCCAAAACACTTTTCATATGGGAAATCTGACATAACACCTCATGCAAGTCATGGTCTATGCCTAGCGACTTAGGACATGGAGGTTTTTTAGGCATAGTTGAGAAGTGGTCTGTATTTTCTTCTTCCAGGGTAATTTTGACTTTCCAATCTAGCCTAGCATGACAGAAAATAGCAGAAAAAGAGACCATAGAAGAAAACCATATCTAGAGAACATTAATTCTGAGATAAACTGTATCACAAAATGTGTACCTACAAACAAGTATGCAGTTATAGAAATCGTCATTTAATTGTGATTCAAAAAAAGCAGGAGGCAGGATATAAATGTTCTCCAGGATTTTAGACCCAGAAAGTGTTGTAGGATTCAGACTATACAGATCTATTTAAGAGTAAAGCATTCAATCACATTAATGAACTGATAATCAGCTTTATTATCAGATTTGAGTGATATTGTCATGACTTTTTAAAGTGGCCAAAATCCAGTACACACACACACACACACACAAACAAAAGATTTACTTTTATTCCAAGAGGCAGAATCTATCCATGCTTCTATTTCTCACAATATATTCCAATGCAATAAGATTACATGATGATGTAGTTTTGTTCTGAAGGTATTGATGGGGGAAGCAAAAGCCCCAAATAAATATAGTAGTGGTATAACTGTTGAGCAATCTGGAACAAATGGGAGTGTCGATCAGATGTTTTTGTAAGAAGGCAGGCAGTCTTCTCCTTTTTTTGGTCTCACCATAAATAATCACAAATCTCCTCAGCAGTAATGTCATCAGCATAGTGCAGGTTATTGATATTTCTTCCTCCAAGAATCATGCTCCATACTTCTTCCTCCAAGAAACATGCTTAAAATCATGCTCATTTTCTTTCAACCCAGCTTCCCATAATATATATTCAGTATATAGGTTGAATAAATAAGGGGAGAGTATACAGCCTTGTCGCACTCCTTTGCCAACCTGGAGCCAGTCTATTTCACCATGTTCTGTTCATACTGTGGCTTCCTTAATGTCAGATCTGATTCAAACAATAGGCATTCTCTAATGTTAGGCATTCCATCACACAACCTGACATACAGAAAAATCAGCTTATGCAAGCTTATGACATGAAAACAACCAATTTCAAAATACTACTAGATTTTACTTTTCTGGTTCAATGTTATGCACTTATACACTTGGGAGTCCTGGAACACTTTCTTAAGTGACATCCCAAGCTGTGCATATATTAGTAAACACAGTTTCAATGAATGTTTTTTTCCAATGAAATTTATCAAATGTCATATCATAAGCAAAGCAATATATGCTTGTTTTATATATGGCTAACCTTCTCTGGACTCCAAAACTAAGCAGTGTAGACTGATTAATATTTGGATGGGAGACCATCAGGATTGAAAGCTAGACTGGTAAGTTTTTAAAAAATGAGAAAAAAGCATTGACAAATCATGTCTGTGTTGCTGTCCATAAAACTAAATGGACATGTTCCCAAAGTCACCAGAAATCATGCAAATATACTTTAAAAAATGGCCAGCAATGTTGCTGCTGTTACAGGGCTTCTTGTTACAGAAGTGTGCATTGTACAGCTCAAGATTTTTTTAAAAAAAATAGTATTTACACTGGGCTCTATAGTTGACTTAAGAAGCATTTCTCTCTCTCTCTCATATTCAACCTTATATTTTTAATAGGAAATTGTGGGTATTTAATAGGAAATTAATAACTCCTTGCATTACTGATATTCTTGTGGGTATTTAATAATAAATTAATAACTTCTTGCATTATTCATATTCTGGGAAAATCTGGAAGATAGCTTTATAGGATCAGAGACCTGGGGGAATAGAGGGTTGACTTCCCTCTCTCTTTGCTCTTCTCCCAGATTCTCCTGACATTCCAGAATAACATATCCCCACATCCAAAAGGAACCTATAAGCTGGTATCTGAAGTTGTCTGCACAAAACACTTGGACAAAACCAGAACAAGGTTTGACAGATGTTAAAACTCACCTTCTTCAACCCAATTCCACATTAAGGACAGAGATTGATGCATATTTACTTTTACTATTAATCTGCTGGTAATTTGCTGGGAAGCAAAATAAAGCTAGGAAAATCCACTGATCCTTTCCATTAACTTCTGCTCCATTAAACTTGAAATGATAGCCCAACACACTTCCTTGTTACTGAGGCAGAATAGGAGCTTAGCTGGCTGAACAGTAAATTTTATACTGGCATATATTTTTCTGAAGGACCAACGGATTGCTCTTTGCAAGACAGCCATGTGGAATAACTCCTATACTTTAATCTCATATGAAAATTTTTGAACATTATAATGCATCCAATCTATAAACTGTAGCTTCTTAATCTTATATTTGTAAAAAAAAAAAGGCTAGATTTTATATTTTCATGTATAGTTCTTATAGTTTGAGAAGTAGCACAGAAGAAAGATGCAAATAACTTCATTGTCATATGCCAGTCATATGACAGCCCACTCAGCCAACATGATTGGCATGCCAGTAAGGGTGTCTGACTTGGCCTTCAAGTGTTTTTTTTTTTGTGTGTTTAACTATCTTTATGTGATGTTCATTAGGACTTTAGGAAAAAAATACTGAAGAAGCAATCTGGGGTAGGTGTATGTATGCATGTTTTTGTCCTTTTATAAAGGTTGAAGATTTCTGGTAATGAAATCCTTCTTTAAAAGGCAGCAAAATTGATATTAATTCCAATTAAGGGAATATTCTTATGCTGAAGCACTCATTACCATAGTAACTGTAATGCCAATGCGAACGGCTGCCTTTCATAGAAATGAAATCTTGTGAATAAGACCAAGAAAGATTTTGCTAGACAAAACCATATTGTCATCACTGTATTTTAAATAAACTTCTCATACCAACATAGCATTTTAATTAATATAATACTGGCTTCCCCTCACATTCTTCTCAAAATGGCATCTAATTACATAAACAATAATAAATCACGTAAAATTAGCATCCTGAAACCTAGAATTTTATGTTTAATAAAAACCCAGCTCTTATTTCAGCAAGTGGATACTCTTGACTTCATAATCATATCCCACAATATAAATATTCAGTTTATATTATTATATTAAATGTATATGGTTAGACCGCATATTCCAGAAAATGTATATTCTTTTGCAACTTACCTTGCACTGCCCAATATTAATCTCTAAATTCAGAAATTCATAATGTTTATACATTTCATTGTATAATAATATTGTTATAAAAATAATCACAATTTCTATCTCAGTTTTTGAACTATATTCTCCTTCTTCCCCCCCCCCCCCAAGTAGAAGCTTTCTTTATATTTGATTTCATTGTGATGTGAGGGGGGGAAATGTCTAGACTATGATCTAGTTAAATTATTTTACACTGTTGTTCTCATATTGTTTTTCATATCCCCTGACAAAACCATTTGACTATGAAAAAATAGACAGTTATCTGAGCTATATTCCAAAGCAGAATGTTAACTGTGGTGCCCTAACCTGCTATTTCTACAGCTGAGATTTGTCTTCAGAGATATCTTCCTGCTGGGTTACATATTATGCTTGCCACAGTTAGTCTTTTCATGGCATAGGATTCTTTTCCTGACTGAAACAAAATCATTGCTATATTGCTTGTTGCTCCTAATCTATGTATACCAATGGTCCAAATCCCAAATGTCCAATAGTTTTTGATTTGGTGCCAAAAGAAAAAAAAGTCAGCACAAATCACAATTTCATAGAAAGATTTTCCAGAATAAAAGGGCTCAGTGTACTTAAAAGAGAACCTATTCCAGATAATGACTTTCACATGAACTATTTGAGCCAAATAATTCTAAACTTGCTAGCAAAAACAGGAATAAATTGCTCCAGGGAAATTGTTTCCCCATCAAATTTAACTAGTACAAGAACAAAAGGACAACTCCAGTTTATTATGGAGTAGAGTATTTGCTTTAGCTTATTAATGAATTTTATATGTACCGGAACAGTCTAAAGAGATATACATCAGAGATATAGTCATAGAATAAGTATTTGGGCATCCCAATTTTTTTAGGGGCCCAAAGATCGATTTTTATATATATCACTGTCCTTGGAAAAGAAATTATTTTATATCCACTTGAAATAAAAGATGCTATCCATCCTATTTCCTTCCAAGATTTAGAAAGATTGTTAACCATTTTCAGTTTATGATAATATGATAAATGAGTTTGGCATTTAAGCAGATCTATATGTATACAGAACAAAGATAGCTGGGGATATCTGTTTCATTAGCCAATAGATATGCCCATCTACTAATATATGAAGAAAGCAAGAGTTTCTTTAAGCACTCAGTATGTTTCAAGCAGATACACACTCATCTGAACAGGACCATACACTGTTTTTAACACGTGCTTCCCTGGGAGGAATGCTTTGCTGTGGTTTATTCATTCAGTCGCTTCCGACTCTTCGTGACTTCATGGACCAGCCTACACCAGAGCTTCCTGTCGGCCGTCGCCATCTACAGCTCCCCCACGGTCGAGTCCGTCACCTCCAGAACATCATCCATCCATCTTGCCCTTGGTCGGCCCCTCTTCCTTTTGCCTTCCACTTTCCCTAGCATCAGCTTCTTCTCCAGGGTATCCTGTCTTCTCATTATGTGGCCAAAATACTTCAGTTTTGCCTTTAATATCATTCCCTCAAGTGAGCAGTCTGGCTTTATTTCCTGGAGTATGGACTGGTTTCATCTTCTTGAAGTCCAAGGCACTCTCGGAATTTTCCTCCAACACCACAGTTCAAAAGCATCTATCTTCCTTCGCTCAGCCTTCCTTATGGTCCAGCTCTCTCAGCCATAGGTTACTACGGGGAATACCATTGCTTTGACTATGCGGATCTTTGTTGTCAGTGTGATGTCTCTACTCTTAACTATGTTATCAATATTTGTCATTGCTCTCCTCCCAAGAAGTAGACACCTTCTGATTTCCTGGCTGCAGTCAGCATCTGCAGTAATCTTTGCGCCTAGAAATACAAAGTCTTTCACTGCCTCCAATTTTTCTCCCTATATTTGGGGGAAAATGTACCTATTTGCTGAAACTTTCTAGCTAAAACAAATCTAAAAAATATAGCATTTAAACACCGTAGGGATGCGGTAGCTCAGCAGGTTAAAGTGCTGAGCTGTAGGCTGCAGATCAGAAGGTCTGCAGTTCGAACCCCGCGCAACGAGGTGAGCTCTCGTTGCTATTCCCATCTCCTGTCAACCCAACAGTTCGAAAGCTTTGCAAGTAGATAAATGGGTACCACCTTAAGTTGGTTAATTTGCTGGCGTCCTGTCGGGAAGTCGGGACCACCGGAGGAAAGGATCGGAGGAAGATCGAATGGCGGCGGTGACGACAGACCCGGATGTAACAGCTACAGGACATCAGCAGCCGGCTCAAGGCATCCTGGGAATTGTAGTCCAGAGCCTGAAAGAGTCGGTTCCCTTACCCCCTCCCCTCACATGCGGTTAAAATGGTGAATTGTATAACTAATGTATATATATATATGTTTGTATGCCGCCTAGAGTCCTCCATTAGGGAGAGGATAGGCGGGATATAAATACCACAATAAAAAAAAACATCAAAAAACACACAAAATACGTTATAAATTTTCCCAGATTAGACAAGTACATTAATAAAGTTATGGCCGATAATTCAGCTGTTTCACTGTTTTATTTCATCTTTCTGTATAGGTGGTGTCAATTATCTCCAGATTTCTTCTCTTATCCCTTAAATATGATATTCAATGAAACCCAAACCCTAGTTGTGATTATTAATTAGTAGGGTAGGTTTGTTGTCACAAATATTACTATTGTATCAATCGAAGAGAATTATTACTATTGTTTCTGAAATAATATTACCAAATCAATATGAAAAAAAAAATACGTACAGAGATTCTTAAGTTTAGAATTAGAAGACATTCTATTACACGATCACCAGTGTTACTAGATACATGTTGTTGTTGTTGTTCAGTCATTTTGTCATGTCCGACTCTTCGTGACCTCATGGACCATAGCACGCCAGGCCTTCCTGTCCTCCACTGTCTCTCGGAGTTTACTCAAATTCATGTTCATTACATCGGTGATGCTATCTAACCATATCATCCTCTGCCGTCCCCTTCTCCTTTTGCCTTCAGTCTTTCCCAGCATCAGGGTCTTTTCCAGTGAGTCCTCTCTTCGCATTAGGTGGCCAAAGTATTTGAGCTTCAGCTTCAGCATCTGTCCTTCCAATGAGCAGTCAGGGTTGATTTCTTTTAGGATTGACTGGTTTGACCTCCTTGCAGTCCAAGGGACTCTCAAGAGTCTTCTCCAGCACCACAGTTCAAAAGCATAAATTCTTCGGCGCTCAGGCTTCCTTATGGTCCAACTCTCACAGCCATACATTACTACTGGAAAAACCATAGCTTTAACTATATGGACCTTTGTCAGCAAGGTGATGTCTCTGCTTTTTAATATGCTGTCTAGGTTTGCCATAGCTTTCCTCCCAAGGAGCAAGCGTCTTTTAATTTCATGGCTGCAGTCACTGTCTGTGGTGATCTTGGAGCCCAAGAAAATAAAATCTGTCACTGATTCAATTTCTTCCCCTTCTATTTGCCAGGAAGTGATGGGACCAGATGCCATGACCTGGGTTTTTTTAATGTTGAGTTTCAAGCCAGCTTTTGCACTCTCCTCTTTCACCCTCATCAAGAGGCTCTTTAGTTCCTCTTCACTTTCTGCCATTATGTTGGTATTGTCTGCATATCTGAGGTTGTTGATATTTCTCCCAGCAATCTTAACTCCGGCTTGTGATTCCTCCAGCCCGGCATTTCTCATGATGTACTCTGCATATAAGTTAAATAAGCAGGGTGATAATATACAGCCTTGTCATACTCCTTTCCCAATTTTGAAACAGTTGGTTGTTCCATGTCCGGTTCTAACTGTTGCTCCTTGACCCGCATACAGGTTTCTCAGGAAACAGTTAAGGTGGTCTGGTACTCCCATCTCTTTAAGACTTTGCCACAGTTTGTTGTGATCCACACAATCAAAGGCTTTAGCGTAGTCAATGAAGCAGAAGTAGATGTTTTTCTGGAACTCTCTTGCTTTTTCTATGATCCAGCGAATGTTGGCAATCTGATCTCTAGTTCCTCTGCCTCTTCGAAACCCAGCTTGCACTTCTGGTAGTTCTCGGTTCACATACTGCTGAAGCCTAGCTTGTAGGATTTTGAGCATAACCTTGCTAGCATGTGAAATGAGCGGAATTGTACGGTAGTTTGAACATTCTTTGGCATTGCCTTTCTTTGGAATTGGAACATAAAGTGACCTTTTCCAATCCTGTGGCCACTGTTGAGTTTTCCAAATTTGTTGGCATATTGAGTGCAGCACTTTAACAGCATCATCTTTTAGGATTTTAAATAGCTCAGCTTGGATACTGTCTTCTCCGCTAGCTTTGTTGTTAGTAATGCTTCCTAAGGCCCACTTGACTTCACTCTCTAGGATGTCTGGCTCAAGCTCAGTGACCACACCATCGTATTTATCAGGAATATTAAGATCTTTCTTGTATAGTTCTTTTGTGTATTCTTGCCACCTCTTCTTAATCTCTTCTGCTTCTGTTAGGTCCCTGCCTTTTTTGTCCTTTATCATGCCCATCTTTGCACAAAACGTTCCCTTGATATCTCCAATTTTCTTGAAGAGATCTCTAGTCTTCCCCATTCTATTGTTTTCCTCGATTTCTTTGCATTGTTCATTTAAGAAGGCCTTCTTATCTCTCCTTGCTATTCTCTGGAATTCTGCATTCAGTTGTTTATATCTTTCCCTTTCTCCCTTGCCTTTTGCTTCCCTTCTTTCCTCATCTATTTGTAAAGCCTCATCAGTCAGCCACTTTGCTTTCTTGCATTTCTTTTTCTTTGGGATGGTTTTAGTTGCTGCCTCCTGTACAATGTTACGAACCTCCATCCATAGTTCTTCAGGCACTCTGTCTACCAGGTCTAATCCTTTAAATCTATTCCTCACCTCCACTGTATATTCATAAGTGATATGATTTAGGTCATACCTGATTGGTCTAGTGGTTTTCTCTACATTCTTCAATTTAAGCCTAAATTTTGCGATAAGAAGCTCATGATCTGAGCCACAGTCAGCTCCAGGTCTTGTTTTTGCTGATTGTATAGAGCTTCTCCATCTTTGGATGCAAAGTATATAATCAATCTGATTTCGGTATTGACCATCTGGTGATGTCCATGTGTAGAGTCGTCTCTTGTGTTGTTGGAAAAGAGTGTTTGCTATGACCAGCCTGTTCTCTTGACAAAACTCTATTAGCCTTTGCTCTGCTTCATTTTGTACTCTGAGGTCAAACTTGCCTGTTATTCCGGTTATTTTTTGACTTCCTACTTTAGCATTCCAGTCCCCTATGATGAAAAGGACATCTTTTTTTGGTGTTAGTTCTAGAAGGTGTTGTAGGTCTTCATAGAACCGGTCAACTTCAGCTTCTTCGGCATCAGTGGTTGGGGCATAGACTTGCATCACTGTGATGTTGAATGGTTTGCCTTGGATTCGAACTGAAAGCATTCTGTCGTTTTTGAGGTTGTACCCCAGTACTGCCTTTCCCACTCTTTTATTGACTATGACAGCTACTCCATTTCTTCTAAGGGATTCTTGCCCACAGTAGTATATATAATGGTCTCCTGAATTAAATTCACCCATTCCTGTCCATTTTAGTTCGCTGATTCCCAAGATGTCGATGTTCAATCTTGTCATCTCATGTTTGACCACATCCAGCTTTCCTTGATTCAATTATCTTACATTCCAGGTTCCTATGCAATATTGTTCTTTACAGCATCGGACTTTCTTTCCACTTCCAGACACATCCACAACTGAGCGTCCTTTCGGGTTTGGCCCAGCCGTTTCACTCTTTCTGGAGCTACTCGGAATTGCCCTCCACTCTTCCCCAGTAGCATTTTGGACACCTTCCGACCTGAGGGGCTCATCTTCCGGCGTCATATCTTTTAGCCTTTTGATACTGTCCATGGGTTTTCTTGGCAAGGATACTAGAGTGGTTTGCCATTCCCTCCTCCAGTTTTGGACCACGTTTTGTCAGAACTCTCCATCATGACCTGTTCTTCTTGACCTGACTTCATTGAGTTACGCAAGCCCCTTCGCCACGACAAGGCAGTGATCCATGAAGGGGCATGTACTAGATACTACCACTATAGAAATGATTCCTCTGTCTATCTGGACATAATTTATGTCACCCATGCAGTCCCCTTAAGGATCAAAGTACCTTAAATTTCATACGTTTATATGCTGTGGACTAATAATGTTTTATTGTGCTATCTGGTAAATGATTGGTGGAGAATTTCTAGATGTATGTTCAGAGAACTGGTAACAAATAAGGTTTGTGCTCATGCTTCCTACACACTGTTTTGAAAATTGATCCCTAAGGGGCTAATTAGCTATTATGCAATTCTTTCTTTCTTTCTTTCCTCCAGAAAGAGAAAAATAACTTTTGTGAGGAAAATAACTAAGAAACCAAAATCTCCCTAAAGTTTCTGTTTTTCTTATTTTAAAAAATCACCAGAGAATTAAATCTACACATTTTTTACTAAAGGCTGCTATAAGATGAGGAAAGAAATATGGGCTGGGGACAAAAAGTCAGCAGTATTTCTGCACTTGATTATAAATACTGCAGTACCAAGATTCTTATGTTGCAATAATGCAAGATGACTTTCTGAAGGTTTTTTTCTAATTCTCCACTGATTTAATCTACTACAGCTTCAAGTAGGAATTAAAACTTCCTGCCCTTCATTCAGTTCTTTCACTCTCATTCTATCCTCTTGTTTGGACTATTGTAATGCGCTCTACATGGGGCTGCCCTTGAAAAGTATCAGGAAGCTTTTGTTGGTTAAAAATGGAGTGGCCTGCATAGTTTTGCACAAGCCTAGATTTGTGCAAGTGTCACCTCTTTTGCAGGAACTTCATTGGTTGCCGATTTGCTTCCGGGTCCAATTGAAGGTGCTGGTTATCACCTTTATTTATGAATGAATGAATGAATGAATGAATGAATGAATGAATGAATGAATGAATGAATGAATGAATTTTTATCCCATCTTTATTATTTTTATAAATAACTTAAGGTGGCGAACATGCCTAATACTCCTTCCTCCTCCTCATTCCCAACAACAGCAACCCTGTGAGGTGAGTTGGGCTGAGAGAGAGTGACTGGCCCAAGGTCACCCAGCCAGCTTTCTTGCCTGAGGCGGGACTAGAACTCACAGACTCCTGGTTTCTAGCCCAGCACCTTAACCAGTAGACCAAACTGGCACTCTTTAAAGCCCTACATGGCTTGGGGCCAGGTTATTTAGAGGGCCACCTTTCCCCAGTTACATCCACCCAGCCCACCAGGGCAGGAAGACAGGGTATTTTGTGGGTCCCTTCAGAAGTACATCTAGTGGGACCAAGGAAAAGGGCCTTCTCTGTAGTGGCTCCCTCCCTTTGGAACATCATCCCCCCCAGATATAAGATTGCCCCCCTCCTTGTTCCTGTTCTGGAAGGCCCTGAAAATTTGGTTTTGTCAGCGGCTCTGGGGACCCCAGGCTGCTTCAGAGTCAATCAAGCCACCTGGAGTCACCGTGTGTAAGTTGGGCGGCCTTATATTTATTTATTTGTTTGTTTGTTTGTTCAATTTATCCCCCACCCATCTCCCATACAAGGGACTCTGGGCGGGTTACAACAAATAAAATTTGTTTATCTACCGCGGAGTAGATCATGGTGCTACGGGGCCAGCCAACCCCAAGAGGCACTACCACCTCCGTCGTCCCAGGCCAGGCGGCAGAGCCAGGTCTTAAGGGCCTTCTGAAAGGCCAGGAGTGAGGGGGCCAGTCTCACCTCCAGGGGCAAGATATTCCATAGGGCAGGCGCTATCGCGGAGAAGGCACGCCTCCTGGACCCCGCTAGATGGAATTCTCTTGTTGAGGGGGTCCGAAGCATGCCCTCTCTGCATGCACGGGTGGGGCGGGCCGACGTCATCGGGACGAGACGGTCCCTCAGGTACCCTGGCCCTATGCCATATAGGGCTTTAAAGGTAATCACCAACACCTTGAATTGGACCCGGAAGCAAACTGGCAACCAATGCAGCTCACGTAGCAGAGGTGTCACATGTGCCGATCTCCTAGCACCCATAACTGGTCGCGCCGCTGCATTCTGCACCAGCTGAAGCTTCTGGATACTCCTCAAGGGTAGCCCCATGTAGAGCGCATTACAGTAGTCTATACGGGAGATGACAAGGGCATGAGTGACTGTTCGGAGGGCCTCCCGATCCAGGAAAGGGCGTAACTGGCGTACAACTCGAAGCTGTGCAAAGGCCCTCCTGGCCATGACTGCCACCTGCTCTTTGAGCAGGAGTCGCGAGTCCAGGAGAACCCCCAGATTCCGCACTGGATCTGTGTGGGGTAGTGTAACCCCACCCAAAATCAAAGATGACAACTTCCCGGATCCAGGGGGGCCATCAATCCACAGCCACTCCGTCTTACCAGGGTTCAGTTGAAGCCTGTTGTTCCATATCCAGACCCCCACAGCCTCCAGGCACTGAGATAAGGCATTGATAAGGCATTATAAATTTGTTTAATAAATAAATACATAATAAAATACTCCATAACATTGCTCATGAATTTGGTTAATATCTTCCATTTTTTTACAAAAGAATGTTCTTTGAGGCTACTAGGCCAGAGTCGGGAATCTCTGGGGGCTGGGGGGCGGGCCATTTGATTCAGGTGGTGACGGGCAGGGGACGGTATGACGGGAACCGGAGGGCGAGCCATTACCGGGGAAGGCGCCCCCGGTGTTTGTTACCGGTGGTGCGTTCCGGCCCCCCGTGTTCATACCCAGGCCCTGGTAAGCAGATCCTCGTGGGCTCCGGTCTCCGACTGTTGCTGCTGAACGCCAGGTCGGTGAATAACAAGGCCCCCCTTATAAGTGATTTAATCACAGAGGATGGGGCTGACCTGGTGTGTATTACCGAGACCTGGCTGGGCCCAGAGGGGGGAGTAGCCCTATCAGAAATGTGCCCAGCCGGGTTTCGGGTGTGGCATCAGCCGAGACACCAGGGCAGGGGAGGAGGGGTAGCAGTTGTCATCTGAGAGTCCCTTGTGGCCTTCAGGGGCGCTGCTCCACAAGTGGCCGGGTGTGAGACCCTGTTCTTCAAGTTGGGTTCACGAGAACAGTTGGGAGTGTTGCTGCTGTACCAGCCTCCCTGCTGCGTAGCGACCTCCCTGCCTGAGCTGCTCGAGGCTGTCTCGGGGTTGGCAGTGGAGTTCCCCAGACTCATGGTTCTGGGGGACTTCAATCTGCCGTCCCTGGGGCAGTCCTCGGAGGCGGCCCGGGAGTTCATGGCTACCATGGCAGCTATGGGCCTGTCTCAGATTATTCGTGACCCGACTCGTGACAGTGGTCTCACCCCGGACTTAGTTTTCTTGTCCGAGCAGTGGCAATGTGATCTGAGGGGAGAGTTACATCTTTCCCCATTGTCATGGTCAGACCACGCCCTGGTGACCCTGAGACTCTCTTCTGCTGCCCCACTCCGCAGGGAGGTGGGACCTACTCGATTGGTCCGCCCTCGGCGACTGATGGACCCAGTGAGGTTTCAGAAGGAGCTGGGGGTTATTCCCGAGGACTTGCTTCACGGTCCAGTGGAGGTCCTGGCCGCGGCCTGGAATAGGGAAGCGGCCAGGGCTCTGGATAAGATCGTGCCTGTGCGACCTCTCCGGCCCTGTTCGGCCCGCCACTCACCGTGGTTTACGGATGAGTTGAGGACCTTGAAGAGGGTTAAGAGACGTCTAGAGCGCCGCTGGAGAAAGACGAAGACTGAATCTGACCGGACACAATCTAGAGCCGCAGTTAAGGCCTACCTTGTGGCGGTAAGAGCGGCGAAACGTGAATATTTCTCCGCTCTTATTGCGTCCGCAGAATGCCGCCCGACGGCCCTGTTTAAGATTACAAGATCACTTTTGGGTCAGGAGCAAGGGGAGACCCATTTACAGGGCCGATGGGAAGAGTTTTCTGAGCATCTGCAGGACAAAATCGCTCAGATTCATTCCAAGTTGGACTCCAAGCGTGAGACAAGATCTGGGGAGATGCCAGAGGCCCGTACTTGCCATGTTATCTGGGAGCAGTTTGATCCTGTTGGGCCTGATGAAGTAGACAGGATCCTCCGGACTGTAAACGCCACCACATGCCAACTTGACCCATGTCCCTCCTGGATGGTAAAATCAGCTAGTGAGGTGACATGTGGCTGGGTCCAGGCGATTATAAATTCGTCCTTGAGTGAGGGGGTGTTCCCGGCTGCCTTTAAGGAGGCGCTGGTGCACCCCCTCCTCAAGAAACCATCCCTGGACCCTACCATCCTGGGCAATTTTCGCCCAGTCTCCCACCTTCCCTTTCTGGGAAAGGTGGTTGAGAAGGTGGTGGCGTTGCAACTCCAGAGGATTCTGGAGGAAACGGATTATCTGGACCCCTTCCAGTCAGGTTTCAGGCCGGGACATGGGACAGAGACTGCATTGGTCGCGCTTATGGATGATCTCTGGCGAGAGCGGGATGGAGGGAGTGCGTCCATCCTTGCTCTCTTAGATCTCTCAGCGGCTTTCGATACCGTCGACCACGGTATACTTTTGGGACGGCTCAAGGAGTTGGGGGCGGGCAGCGTGGTTCTGCGCTGGTTCGCCTCCTTCCTCCGGGGCCGTTCCCAGTCGGTGTTGATAGGAGAGGATAGAGCTGACCCAAGACCCCTGACTTGTGGGGTGCCTCAGGGGTCGGTTCTCTCTCCTCTCCTATTCAACATCTACATCAAGCCGCTGGGCGAGATCATCCGTCACCACGGGATGAGGTATCACCAATATGCTGATGATACCCAGGTATACATCTCCATCCCGGGTGAAGTAAGTGATGCGGTCAATGCCTTATCTCAGTGCCTGGAGGCTGTGGGGGTCTGGATGGGGAACAACAGGCTTCAACTGAACCCTGGTAAGACGGAGTGGCTGTGGATTGACGGCCCCCCTGGATCCGGGAAGTTGTCATCTTTGGTTCTGGGTGGAGTTGCACTACCCCACTCGGATCCAGTGCGGAATCTGGGGGTCCTCCTGGACTCGCGACTCCTGCTCGAAGAGCAGGTGGCAGTCGTGGCCAGGAGGGCCTTTGCACAGCTGCGAGTTGTGCACCAGTTACGCCCTTTCCTGGATCGGGAGGCCCTCCGAACAGTCACTCACGCCCTTGTCATCTCCCGTATAGACTATTGTAATGCGCTCTACATGGGGCTACCCTTGAAGAGTATCCGGAAGCTTCAGCTGGTGCAGAATGCGGCGGCGCGAGCAGTTATGGGGGCCAAGAGATCGGCCCATGTAACACCTCTGCTTCGCGAGCTGCATTGGGTGCCAGTTTGCTTCCGGGTCCAATTCAAGGTGTTGGTGATCACCTTTAAAGCCCTACATGGCATAGGACCAGGGTACCTGAGGGACCGTCTCGTCCCAATAACGTCAGCCCGCCCCACCCGTGCATGCAGAGAGGGCATGCTTCGGACCCCCTCAACAAGAGAATTCCATCTAGCGGGGTCCAGGAGGCGTGCCTTCTCTGCGATAGCGCCCGCCCTATGGAATATCTTGCCCCCGGAGGTGAGACTGGCCCCCTCCCTCCTGACCTTTCGGAAGGCCCTTAAGACCTGGCTCTGCCACCTGGCCTGGGACAACGGAGGCGGGAGTGCCTCTTGGGGTTGGCTAGCCCCGTAGCAACACTATGCTACGTTCCCTACGTCCCCCATCTTGTATTTTATTTATTTATATTGTATTTTTTAAAATTATTGTATTGTTTTTAACTTTGATTGTTGTGACCCGCCCAGAGTCCCTTGTATGGGAGATGGGCGGGGAATAAATTGAATAAATAAAATAAAATAAATAAAAATAATAAATGCAGATAAACTGATAAAATGCATGGGAGAAAAAAGAGTTGTGGTGGTGGTGGTGAAAGCAAATGTGATGTGATCCTACATATTCTTCCACCAAAATCCTTTAATTCTGGCAATTCACACTTCTTTTTCTTCTTTTGCTAGCTAAACCCAATAAAAGAATTTTGACACAAGTGCCCAAATGCACACAGTATATGTTTGTGTGTGTTTTATCAGTACATGCAAAAAGATGAATAAAGGAACAGAATAAGGAGAAGTGAAAACTGCAAAACTGTGCCTGTTCAGTGTTCTGTGCAAAATTAGGAAAAAATAAAACAAAGCATTGACAGATTTTTAATGCATCACTGCAGCTTTGAAAAGCAGACCATATATTTTAAAATTCAGATATAAGTCTCCCTAATTTCACATGCAGACAACCATGTAAGATGATTTTGTTCTGGATCACACAATTTTTCTTGCAGATTAGTTTTCTACATGTTCATTCATAAGTTTATTTTATCCCATGTCCATATTAATCTGTGGGTTTTAATATAAAAATAAATAAAATATGCATAGTAATTTAATGTGGAATTTTAAGCAAAAACTGCACTAAAATTGGGATAACTTCAGAATAGAGCTGAACACTGGTTCATGAGATGAAAACTGGGTGACTTTACTGTACTCTGAATTGAATTAAATCTTACAATATCTCTAGTTATAATCTTCCCTCCATATCTAAGGCCTTTCGGCAGGAATATGCAAACTAATATTTTTTTTTTAGTTTCTGTAAACAGCCTGCCTCATCATATATACACATACATACATACATACACAAACACAGACACACTGTACATAGACAGAAGGGGCATATATAAGTGATTTTTCCATTATATTGTACGTACATTTTCTATCCAGTCAAATGAATGCCTTTTTATTTTAAAATGGCTAAAGGTGTCTCCCACTAATAACAATGGTAAGAATAAAATAAATAAATAAATCCATACCAGATTGATCCTTGCCCTGTTGAATAAATACAATGTGAAGTATTGCAGTACCTTGGCAAGAATCCTGGCAAGAATAAAATCAAGAACTAAAACTGATTTAAAAATAGTGTGGTCATTAATTCATATGAACTAGTAGTTTTCTGTGGATATTACAATTTATATTTTCAAGATAAACTGCATAAAAGATATGGTGAATGTCATGAAATTTAAGGAAATATGTAGTCTTCACTTTTCTAAAAACAGTACCAAAATATTTGGACTTTATCAATATTGGTAAGAACATGAGCAATCAATAAGCATGGTATATCTTGAGCATCAACAATCAGGTTAGAAGTATTCAAAGTAGCTAAATTGAATTATCCGTAGAGTTTTCAGGGCTATTTTACACATGCATTTTCATCAGTTGAGCAGGGTTCATGTCATCTTCTTTGCTTATTCAATTATTGGGGCCACAAGTAATTTGAGCATCGAATAAAGATTTGTGTGAAGGAATTCACTATATACAGGTGTGCATACAGTATATCAGTTATATATTCAAGAAGTTACCCCAATTGAGTACAATGTAACCTTGAGTGTTGAAGTTTTCCACTAGTATTGTGAGGCTGATTAGCTTAGCCCCAGCTTAGCTGATACCATGGAGACAATGCAATTTGTCTTGATAAGTTGTTTCATGTCACTTCAAAGCCACAATCCACAGTTCTGATAGCTGGAGTAGGTTCCTCCACACATGCCCAATCCTATCCTTATGCTTCCAGTAAGTAAGTAGCTGCCATTTTGACTATTTTCACACACACGCACATATACACACACCCCATTGACCCCTCTGACTGAATAGAGGCCTTTTATGACAAATGTAGTTGCTGGAAAAAGCAGTTAGAACTGGTAAAATAATGCAGCCACTTCACTCTGAAAGTAAGTGGTTGTGTTGCTTTAGAAAGTGACATTGAGGGAATGTTTAGTTATTTGCATAACTCTACTTCCCACTCATACATATGGATATTTATTTATTTATTTATTTATTTATTTATTTATTTATTTATTATTTAAATTTATATGACCGCCCATCTCCCCCAACGGGGATATTATGGAGAACGTCTCAAAAAAACAGTAATAGTGAGTCACAATATCACCAGTAAGATAGGGGTTTTCAAACTTTTTTGTGCCAGGAACACTAAAATTTTAAATAGGACTGAGCATTTTTTTTATCACCTTGATATCATAAATTCAAGAATCTGCTTTAAATAATGCAATTTAACTAAAGTTAAATTGAAACCCTAGAGAAATACTGTGGATTGCAATGTAGGGCTGAAAGAAAACATCTTCCATACAGTATTAAGAATTCCCTTTGAGATGTATGGCTTTTTTTGATAACAAAAAGTTAGAAGATTTGTTCCTGGATGCTTTACTCAGAAAAGTAGACATAAGGAGAAATAATTTGATATTCTCCTTGAATGTGAATGGTGAAATATGAGTGCTTATAGATTTTTTTATTATTATTTTAATTCTCTTTTCCCTTGCATTTTGATATTGCTGATAGGGTACTTATCTAATAATGAAAACAATCTTAAAGCCTTCATTAGTTAAGAGGAACCAGCTGCAATCATAAACATACCGGCTACATTTTGCTTCAAACTCAGTTGATGTGTTATAATGTTGTGCCCAGACCCATACCTAAGCATACTGTATGTACATATAGAAATGAGGGATAAATTTTCATCCATGAACCACAATTTTGCACAAATTCTATTAAATAAAAGGAATCAGTAGAAGTTAAACTCTTCACAACTCACAGTGTTTTCAATATAATTAGAGCTAATATATAAACATACATTTCCCCCTTCTCTTCCAGGACACAGTGTCTTTCTGCAAAGTTGGGAGCATCCCATCAAGGTTCTGGTTTTATGAATGGAAAGCAAAATGCTTGTCAGATGTACTATGGGTTTCCCTGTCTGCTCTGCCTGGAAAAGACAACTTCTCCAGATGGAGCAGGAAATATGTGCTTTGTGTTTTTTCAAATTCTTGGGCATCCTGCAATTTACCTAGCAGATTGCACAAGCCAGACCAAACTGGCTATACAATACCCCTGAAGAATTACATGGTTTCAGCATTAGGAGCAATTATTTTGTCTAGCCCCACAACTCCCTTCATTATCTTAATGAGTGATTTGCATATAGGATATATATATATATATATCCTGGCCTGAAACCTGACTGAAAAGGGTCCAGATAATCCGTTTCCTCCAGAATCCTCTGGAGTTGCAATGCCACCACCTTCTCAACCACCTTTCCCAAAAAGGGAAGGTGGGAGACTGGGCGAAAATTGCCCAGAATAGTAGGGTCCAAAGATAGATAGATAGATAGATAGATAGATAGATAGATAGATAGATAGATATATTTGCATACAAGGGGAGACCCATCTACAGGGCCGATCGGAAGAGTTTTCTGAGCATCTGCAGGACAAAATTGCTCAGATTCATTCCAAGTTGGACTCCAAGCGTGAGACAAGATCTGGGGAGATGCCAGAGTCTCATACTTACCATGTTATCTGGGAGCAGTTTGATCCTGTTGGGCCTGATGAAGTAGACAGGATCCTTGGGATTGTAAATGCCACCACATGTCAACTTGACCCATGTCCCTCCTGGCTGGTGAAATCAGCTAGAGAGGTGACATGTGGCTGGATCCTGGCAATTATAAATTTGTCCATGAGTGAGGGGGTGTTCCCGGCTGCCTTTAAGGAGGCGCTGGTGCACCCCCTCCTCAAAAAACCATCTTTGGACCCTACTATTCTGGGCAATTTTCGCCCAGTCTCCCACCTTCCCTTTTTGGGAAAGGTGGTTGAGAAGGTGGTGGCATTGCAACTCCAGAGGATTCTGGAGGAAACGGATTATCTGGACCCTTTTCAGTCAGGTTTCAGGCCAGGATATGGGACAGAGACTGCATTGGTTGTGCTTATGGATGATCTCTGGCGAGGGCGGGATGGAGGGAGTGCGTCCATCCTGGCTCTCTGAGATCTCTCAGCGGCTTTTGATACCGTCGACCATGGTATACTCTTGGGGCGGCTCAGGGAGTTGGGGGCGGGCGGCGTGGTTTTGCGCTGGTTCGCCTCCTTCCTCCAGGGCCATTCCCAGTCGGTGTTGATAGGAGAGGAGAGAGCTGACCCGCGACCCCTGTCTTGTGGGGTGCCACAGGGATTGGTTCTCTCTCCTCTCCTGTTCAACATCTACATGAAGCCGCTGGGCGAGATCATCCATCACCACGGGATGAGGTATCACCAATATGCTGATGATACCCAGTTATACATCTCCATCCCGGGTGAAGTAGGTGATGCGGTCGATGCCCTATCTCAGTGTCTGGAGGCTGTGGGGGTCTGGATGGGGAACAACAGGCTTCAACTGAACCCTGGTAAGATGGAGTGGCTGTGGATTGATGGCCCCCCTAGATCCGGGAAGTTGTCATCTTTGGTTCTGGGTGGGGTTGCACTACCTCACTCGGATCCAGTGCGGAATCTGGGGGTCCTTCTGGACTCGCGACTCTTGCTCAAAGAGCAGGTGGCAGTCGTGGCCAGGAGGGCCTTTGCACAACTTCGAGTTGTGCGCCAGTTACGCCCTTTCCTGGATCAGGAGGCCCTCCGAACAGTCACTCATGCCCTTGTCATCTCCCGCATAGACTACTGTAATGCGCTCTACATGGGGCTACCCCTGAAGAGTATCCGGAAGCTTCAGCTGGTACAGAATGCGGCGGCGCGAGCAGTTACGGGTGCCATAAGATCAGCACATGTAACACCTCTGCTACGCGAGCTGCATTGGTTGCCAGTTTGCTTCCGGGTCCAATTCAAGGTGTTGGTGATTACCTTTAAAGCCCTATATGGCATAGGACCAGGGTACCTGAGGGACCGTCTCGTCCCGATAACGTCAGCCCGCCCCACCTGTGCGTGCAGAGAGGGCATGCTTCGGACCCCCTCAACAAGAGAATTCCATCTAGCGGGGTCCAGGAGGCGTGCTTTCTCTGCGACAGCGCCCGCCTTATGGAACATCTTGCCCCCAGAGGTGAGACTGGCCCCTTCACTCCTGGCCTTTCGGAAGGCCATTAAGACCTGACTCTGCCGCCTGGCCTGGGACAACGGAGGTGGTAGTGCCTCCTGGGGTTGGCTGGCCCCGTAGCAATATGACCTATGCTACGGTCCCCAATCCATCTTGGATTTTATTTTATTTTATATTTGGATATATTTTTTACACATCTTCTGTTTTGTATGGTTTTAAATATTTTAAATTTCTAAGTTTTAATTATTGTAACCCGCCCAGAGTCCCTTGTATGGGAGATGGGCGGGGAATAAATTAAATAAATAAAAATAAATAAATAAATAAATAGGAATATTCACAGGGGGAGGGGGCAATGCATATTTTATCAATTTTATAAAACATCTGGATTCAGCAGGTACCTATGTTTGTAGGCATAAATGAAGTTTGTCAGATCTAATACCACCAACATAATTTTTCTATCACTATCATCACAAGTTTATTTTTTAATGAAGTCATTTATGTTGTTCTACTATGCAATATCAAACACTGAGCTGGTGAAATCCTGTGATGTATGTATGTATGTATGTATGTATGTATGTACAGTGTGTGTGTGTGTGTGTATGTATGTATGTGTGTGTGTGTGTGTGTATATATATATATATATATATATATATATATATATATATATATAATTCAAATTTATCACTGCCCATCTCCCCCAATGAGATATGTAAAGCAGGTTTGTGGCAATAATTGTTGCTTGGTTTATTTTATGGTAACATTTAATTTAAGGATCTTTAAGAGTTCATCAGTTTTTCATGAGGCTACCACAGGAATGGAAATGTTTTATTAACTAGCCTTGGGAACAGCTGTTATCCCAGAGAGACATACCAGTTGCTGCAACCTTCCTAAGGAATCCAATGACTCAGCTAAAGAGTAAGGTTTATTGTAAGCAGATTTAACGTCATACTAAAATGGTCAATCAACTCTAACTGACAGTGAAGAACTCTTCTCTCTCTCTCTCTCTCTCTCTCTCTCTCTCTCTCTCACACACACACACACACACACACACACACACACAATGTTTCACTCATTTACCTAGATCCCATCCAATCCTAGTTTACATTTCTCACTCCTTCCCCCAAGACGTTTTAGAACCTCAGCATTTTCTGCACTCACTCAATTTCTGCATCTTGCCAATTCATTCACTTTGGATGCTTATGTAGGTCTTCAGTGCCAAAAGTGTCAGAATCACCCATCCTGTGGATTTATATACTGTTTTACATCAAAACCAAGGAAGCTGTGCAGATGGAAAGGTATATTGTTTATCACACCAGCTCAATATATTAAATCCAGTCAAGGTCAAAACAACCAGGAATCTCAATACTTTTAAATGTTGCCGACGCAGAACCATCCAGTTGTGATCTAATTGGGTGAATTTACTGCTCTTACTTTTGGCCTTTTTTTTTTATCATGTGTCACCATTTTATCAAATCTTTTATTCCCTGCTAGAAATCAGTCTCTTCAAGGATAAGTTTTCAGATGCTTTAGACATGGGTGATTTAGCAGCACCCGGTCTTTCCTATTCTGCTTCATACCATAAGCAGAAATGCACCCTTGCTTCTAAGTCTCTAAAATTTAAATGATATTCTTTAGTTTAGCAGGCAATCCTTTTTCACTAGTGATGTATATTGCAGTCATGGTCCAATAATAACTCCTTCTCTGACTGATACTGTTCTGATTGTTATTCTTATATCTCCCCATGGCTGATGCAAGAAGTAGGCCTAAAAGCAAAGTATTTCATAAAGTGAAGCCATAGAAAAGAAATATGTATACAGTTGTGAAAAAATAGAAAAATTGTGCAATGGCTCATTTACATTTGGAAATATAACTTTCCATTGACATCCTAAAAAATAAACATAGATCACAAAAAATAAAATAAAAGAAATTAGGAACCTTTGCTCAAAATGCCTGGAGATATCCCATAACACAATAGTGAAGAAAATATGAATATTTCATAATCAATGCTCATGATGGTAGGCTTTCTTTCCTTACTGCACTCCTCACAGTTGGCCCTCATTTTTTAATAACAGCACAGAAAATTTCACTTAAGCAATGTACAATGAATATGAAATTAATAATTGCAATTATCTTTTCATTATTTCTCCACAAGTCCATCTGCACATGTTTCCATCTTAATCATCTCTCCCTTCCCAAACCTATTGATGGATGAATTATTAGAGGTGGATCAGGAATCATCTATAGCTTAAAAAAATGAAATTTAAAGATTTAATTGAAGCACAATTGTTTATCTATTTAACAGAACATATATAAAAGACCTGCCAGTGATAACTAACTCCAAGATCCTTTTCCGAGTTTCCCATCTGTTACATTAATTAACTACATACTTGACATTTGGAAACAACAGTTCAAATTCTTTCCTTGGCATCTAATATGGTCAGTTCTGATATGGTCATCTCTGCATTTTCAAATTCAAGATTCTACTTGATATTACTCTCAATTTATACTGAATATATCCCCATTGCCAATTTTTTTTTTATTATTTCAAGCAATATCAGGTAACTACATTAACATATATCCAAGATACATATAAATAAAAAGAAGATACAGAAAATACAAAAAACAAAAAACCAAACCCTACTATAATGTGAATTTAGAGACAGATACTATACATGTGAATATTTACCATATATAAAGAGTACACCAAATTATAATCTATTGCTATTAAGGTAAACCTTAAAATCCAACCAAATTTGATAAAATTGTGGTTCCTGCTTCTGAAGTCTTTATTTAACTTTATCTGTGATTTTTATTAATGTGGCAATTCTAGAGGCCTTGCTAATCCACGACTCAATTGTTATATTATCTAGAGTTTTCCAACATTGCACAATTATTGTTTTGGCTACTAAAATTAAATAGATAATCAGTTCTTTATTTTTAAGCTTATGGTTTGGTCCTGTAAATAAACGTAATATGCCTAACTCTGGAGAGCATTCAATTCTTTGTTTAGTGATAATACTTATTTTTCGCCAAAGGGTATAATTTTATCACATGACCACCACAAATGCAAAGAAATTACCTTTTTTTTTTTTTGACAACCTCTCCAGCATTTGGAAGAATAATTTTGATATACAGTATGTGTGCCAATCTAACAGGAGTCCAATGCCAGTGATGTATAATCTTCCACTGCAATTCTTGCATCGAAACTGAAGTGAATCCACCCGGTTTCCATAACTGCTGCCAATTTGTCTCCTTTATGGTATTACCAAGATTAGTATACCAAGCTTATTTAAATCAAAATGGTGTATCTCCTATTTCTCATTGCAGTAATAACCTATAAAATTTTGATATTGTTCCTTTTGGTTGTTCTAAATAATGAAGTATTAAATTATCTAGTATAAGGTCATATTGCTGAAGCTCTAATATTTCTATTGCCCAAAGGAGATTTGAGTTGATACCAAAAAAGCCATGGTAGCTTATCACCTATTCATTGCTGTATCTGATCTTTATTGAGAAGTTCACCATTACTATAAAAATCTTTTGGTCTATAAAGATTATATGCTTTCAAAGATTTTATTTTAGCCAAATTGTAATAATTATCCTGATCAAAATATGTTATCAAAGGAGTTAAAGGAGAAATATACTTTATCAAAACTGTGTATTTATTGTTCCAAATTTGAAGCATTGTTTTAGTAAAAACATTTTCAATCTGTTCTATTCTATAAAAAATGTTTTGGGTGGAAAAAAACCACTGGTTTATAAATTTATTTGACTCTAACATAGTTTCAATTTGAATCCATTGTTTAGAAGAGTCTTCCATAATAAATGGAATCATATGCCCTAACTGTGCTGCTTGATAATATGTTAACAAATTGGGCATGCCCCAGTCTCTCTTTTTCTCAGGTCAATATAAAATGCTTTTATTTACATAAAATAAAATTTATATTGGGTGATAATGTTTTGAAGGCCGATTTTTCATTTTCTGATCTAATTTCTTCCATATTGGTATATAATTATTTGTAAAGATTTTATTAATGTTTTAGTAATAAGGTAAAGGTAAAGGTTCCCCCCACACATTTGTGCAGTCGTGTCCGACTCTAGGGGCCGGTGCTCATCTCTGTTTGTTAGCTGAAGAGCCAGCGTTGTCCAAAGACGCTTCCACAGTCATGTGGCCGCATGACACATGCGGAACGTGTTACCTACCCACCGAAGTGGTACCTATTCATCTACTTGCATTTGCATGCTTTCGAATTGCTAGGTTGGCAAGAGCTGGAGCTAATGCGGGAGCTCACTCCGCACGCAGAGCTAGGGATTTTAGTAATAGTAATACCTAAATATTTTAAAGATTTATATACTATTGGAATCCCTAAAACAATGGAAATTTCCTTTTGAGTTTAGCAAAGTTTCCCATTGCCAATCTTTTGAACTAACTTACTGCAATAATATTTGTGGAAGCCATCCATAACTTTTTTTGCAGAGGACAAGGGGAAAATGCAACTGTACTTAGCCTGATAAACTTCAACTACCCAAATTAAGTTGCAGTTCACTCAGACATTGTTCTTCACACAAATACAATTAAAGAAAGGAAATGAGTACCTATGTAAGCTTTGCTTCTATCCAACATTCTTGCAATCCCAGTAGCCTTCTGCATTTTTGCACATTCAGTGTGAAAATCTGAAAAGTATTCCAAAACTTTGATTGGCTGAACACACTTACAGAATACTATCTAAATATATCTTGTTGTTCTATAATTTTTAAAGGTCTATGTCCCTCATGGTTGATTAAGGCCACCCAAGAGGTGACATGTGGTTGGGTTCATGTAGTGGTTAATGCCTCTTTGTGGAAAGGGGTGGAATGACCTTCTCCAAAGGAGGAGGTTATATGTTACTCCTCAAGAGTCCATTTCTGAACCCAATGGAACTGGATAATTTTCATCCAATCTTCAACTTTTCCTTGGGGACAAAAGTTGTTGAGAAGGTAATTCGCTTAGAGCTCTAGAGGCCCTGGAAGAAGTGAATTATCTGGACCCCTTTCAGTCAGGATTCAGACACAGTTATAGTACTGAGGCAGCATGGATTGCACTTCTCAATTACCTTTGACAGGCTCAGGATAGGAATAGTACATCCATTCTGGCCCTCCTTGACTTCTCAGGGGCATTTTATATTATTAATTCTGGTATCCTTCTAGACTGGGTTGGAGGACTGGGAGTGAAAGGATGGTGTTCTGGTAGTTGTTTCTCCAGGGCCAGTTTCAGATGGTGTTGATAAAGTGAGATCTAGGCACAGGCCTCTGCTAGGATCATGTCCTATTTAACATCTACATGAAGTCATTTGAGGAGGTATTCCACTGACACAGGCAAAGCATCATCAGTATGCTGATGATCCACAATTATACATCTCTGCCCCAGGCTGAGCAAGTGATACTGTTGAGGTTCTTTCCCAATGTCTCGAATATGGGGAATTAGTTTCCAACTTAATTCTTACAAGATTGAGTAGCTGTCAGTTATAAGACTTCCCCGGATATGGAGATTTTTCATTTTTACCCCTGAATCAGGTTGCACTGCCTCAGATGGAGTTGGTGAGAAATTTGGGGGTCCTCCTGGCTTATAGCTCCTGCTTGATGAGCAGGTAGTAGTTCTGGCTAGGAGAGATTCTGCAGAGGTTCACCTTGTGCACCAATTGCATCTGTTTCTGGATTGGCAGGCCTGACTACAAAATTTAACACTTGATGCATTGGATATAAACTGAACACTTCTATTTACCCACTAGTGACATATAACACCTTAATAGCAAATGAAAATATATAATTACTGTTCTCTTTACTGTTATTTTGGTACAGTGATGGTTGTATGACTCTAGAAACCAAAAAGTATTAGTGGAAGAAAACCAAAATCTATGTAAAAATTTTCCTCATTGGAGGGTTCAAATTTCAAAAGCTTCTGAAAACTCTTGTGTATCTCTGGTAACAGAATGACAGGGCAGAAGTTATAGTGGATATTGTTGGAGGTTCCAGCAAATCAGCATGCCTCATTATCATATGGGTGATTGCTCTAGGAGGCAAACTCTCTATGTGCTTCTAGAGGAAGCTGCTTGTTGCCCCTCCCACTTCCTCTTTCTCTCTCTCTCTCTGCCTTTTCCACCATGAGATGAGGAAGCATGCTGCTGAGCTCCTCTCCATCTTGAGGCCATGCAGTCTAGAATCAGGAGGTTTCCCCCCATTTCTCCACACAGCCCCTGGCAGCAAATAGGGCCAGGAGTCTACAAACACTTTAGGGCAACACAGAAGAAGAATCATTCCTAACAGAATGGATGTAACTGTAACTGGACAAAATAAACGTAAGAACTCTTTTGTACTTACTTTTTGAACCTACGTTGTCTAAGTGTGTAATTCTTTATGCTTGGGTGGGCTAAGTGCTTAAGATCAATAACCTATATTTCTCTAGAATGCTCATTAATGCTATTTTGAATAAAACTCCTTTCTGTGTGTGCTTATTGTTTTGCTGCATTAAGCTCTGCTCCATTCAGTGGTTCCTAGCAGTCTACTAATGGTCATCTGGTTGAGTTTCTCTGCCCTTCACAGACCTTTTTGTTATTGTTGCTGTTGTTCCTTTCTCTTCCATTACTTACAGTGGGAGAAACAAACATCAGCCAATCATTCCTGCTTCACCTTCATCCAATTCTCCTGTTCTACTCCTTTTCAATCATGTCTGCCGTATCTCTTCCTAGAGCTTTCTGACATTGGAAAGAACTAATCACAGGGATGGAGGAGAAATATGTTTCAAGAGAGGACGCTAATTGCAAACTAAGGTAAAGGTAAAGGTTCCCCCCGCACATTTGTGCAGTCGTGTCCGACTCTAGGGGCCGGTGCTCATCTCCGTTTGTTAGCCGAAGAGCCAGCGTTGTCCGAAGACGCTTCCGCGGTCATGTGGCCACATGACGCACACGGAACGCTGTTACCTACCCACTGAAGTGGTACCTATTTATCTACTTGCATTTGCATGCTTTTGAATTGCTAGGTTGGCAAGAGCTGGGGCTAGTGCGGGAGCTCACTCCGTCACGCGGGGCTAGGGATTCGAACCTCTGAACATGCAATCTTCCGATTGACAAGCCTGGCATCTTACCTGCTGAGCCACCATGCCCCCCTAATTGCAAACTACAAGGAGGAAAATCTATGAAATTCTTTAGCATATCAGATAAGACTGAAGCTTTTATAATATTATATTTATACTTAGACAGACAATTAATTCATCTAAGTCAAACTGCACCTCACATTGGTTCTTACTGGGCAATCTGAGATGCTTTCATTTAAAAAACAAATAAGTGAAATTTGATTGCAAAACTTAGGTTTTTCCAATGCCCAATGATAACTCCCTCTTGCTGGTGGATTATTTTGTTTGGTCTATATCAGGGCTTTCCAAAGTGCCGCCGCTGGCGACACACCCAGCGGCGGCGGCGGCGACACGCGCGCACATGGAGACGGTGCAGGGGGGCATGCGGCGGCGCGTGCGCATGGGGGCGGCGCGGGGGGGCGTGCGTCGATGCGCACGCACGGTGGCAGCGCGCACGTGCACGGTGGCAGCGCGGGAGGGGTGTGCGGCGGCGCGCGCATGCATGGCGGCCGCCGTGCACGCACGCGCCGCCACTTCCGGGTGGTGTGGCGACACACCACGCTGTGTGTGGTGACACACTTTTGTGTCGCGACACACAGTTTGGAAAGCTCTGGGCTATACTATGACCCATATTCACCACTGAATTTAGCAAATAAGAAATTGAAATTCTGATTGTGGTATCTATCATTGTTTTGAGATTTTATGGATTAAACTCAGGTTCCATTCACTTTTGTGTACAATTATAGATATAGATAAAAAAAAGCCCACTTTCATTAAAATGGATGTATTCTTCTATAAATTCCAGTTTCAGAGCAGGAAGTTCTCAATATAATACAAATTGCTGACAAAAGGGTTAAGCAACCAAAACTTATCAATGCTAACTCTTAGCTTAATTCTTTAAATGTCATCTGCACCTTAGAGGACTACCTTTCTAAGTCTTAAAAATGAATACAATTATTATTATTTTAAAAAAAACCTTAAATATCAATCCCTCACAGCAGCAAAATGGTTTAAAATGTCTGTTTTGGAGATAATTAACTAAAGATCCATTTGGAAAAGGTTAGAAGACTCAAGTAGCACCATCAACATTTTGAATTGTATTAGCTGTTCACACTAGACTTATTGAAAAGTTTTGTTCTCATTTAAACATTTTGCTTATGTCATTTGAAGTAGGAACAAGTTGATAAAAAATCCACTTGACACCATGCAGTTTTGAGCAACATTTCATTCCTAAATACAATTCCTAGATATGCTATTGCTATGTTTAAATGCAGGTGTTTTTTTTTTTTTTTGAAAAGCTAATTTCATATGATATAACATCTTATCTCTACTTTCTGACCTTCAAGTCAGTGTTGACTCCTCATGACTGCCTGGTCAAGTCCCTGCAATTTTCTTGGCAAGGTTTTTTGGAAGTGGTTTGCCATTGCCTCCTTCTTAGGGCTGAGAGTGACTGGCCCAAGGTCACCCAGCTGGCTTTATGTCTAAGGCGGGACTTGAACTAATGGTCTCCCAGTTTCTAGCCTGATGCCTTAACCACTACGCCATCTGGCTCTCATTAACAGCAAAAGTCTCTTAGTAAATTTGTCCTATCCTGGCCCCTTGTAATAAATAGTTATTAGGTAGAATCACAGAAAAATTTGCAGTTGGCTCAGCGGGTAAGATGCCAGGCTTGTCGATCGGAAGATCGCAAGTTCGGATGTTTGAATCCCTAGCCGTGCGTGTGGAGTGAGGTCCCGCACTAGCTCCAGCTCTTGCCAACCTAGCAATTCGAAAGCATGCAAATGCAAGTAGATGAATAGGTACCACTTTGGTGGGTAGGTAACAGCGTTCCACGCACGTCATGTGGCCACATGACCGTGGAAGCGTCTTCAGACAACGCTGGCTCTTCAGCTAACAAACAGAGATGAGCACCGGCCCCTAGAGTCAGACACAACTGCACAAAATGTGCAGGGGGAACCTTTAACTTTATATCTGGTTTAACTAAATTAAAAGATCCCAATATATTGTAAAGAAAAAAAGAAAAAGATAATAAATAGAAATTGGTTAGCTTCCGATTTATCTCTGAAGATCTCGATTTATCTTTTTTCTTTACTCTATTACACTTTTTTCTTCTTTCTTTGATTTGTATTTCTATTTCCTTTCCATTTTTAACTTTTAACTATGTATATCTAAAACTTTTATAAAATTGATAAAAAATAAATAAAAGATTCCAATATGTCTATGAAGGTTCTCAGTCATCCAGGTGGAATTGTCTGTAGCTTGAATCATGTCAACTGGATTTCTATTTTCTTAATGGAAACGTTTCGCTCCTTATCCTCATGCTCAGACTGAAGAAGCCCCTTGGATAAGGAGCGAAACGTTTCCATTAAGAAAATAGAAATCCAGTTGACATGATTCAAGCTACAGAAGATTCCAATATATTAATTATTAAAATTAGGTTTAAGTAGTGTGTAAAGATTGGGTTTTGTTCTTCCTTCAAGTTTGATTTCAACTGTGTATTCTAGAACTTCTCCCTTTGACAACTGCCTAAACTGGGAAATTCCTGTGATATAGGAATAATTTGGCATGTAAACATGAAAACAGATTTAAATGGTGATTTGTCTAGTATTTAATCATAGTTCCGCAAACTCTTTGTGTCAGTATCCACATTTGACATTTTGAGAGTATATAATGGACACTCAAAAACAACACTTGCAATGGTGTGGAGAGGGTTCACAAATTAATTGCCATACTTGGTATAGCCAGTAAAAAAACAATAATTTAACAGAAGGAAACTAATGAGATAACAGACAGCCATCAGTTTTATCCCTACTCCCAGGATATTCAATTAAAGCAAACCAAAACAAAAAACCCTTTGTCTTTGTTATACAACCAAAATACTGGTCTATAGCCATGCAACCTCAATATTTTCTAAGAATTCCAGTAGACCTATAAGGAATACAATGTAAGGAATTTTTGAAAATATAGTTGATTCTGAAGATTAGCACTTTGTTTTAGAGCTATCTTGTTTTTTTTATTATTTTTAGTTAAAAGACTCATTAAAACAAATTATAAGTAGAATGGGGGAGTGGGATTGGTGTTCAATAAGGGAGATGTTTGAAGACATATTTGGGGCAGGGGTGCCACACTGGGGACCCTATTATTAATTAATGTAAAACTTCAGGCAATATAATCAAGTATAATCCATTCTATAAATATTTCCTCCATGTAAGCATTTTGCATAGAGTTGACTAGTAGTGAAGTTTATTCTTGTAACCACAGGTCATAACATAAGAATGCAATAAAATACAATAAAGTATAATAATATTAAAACAATAAAATGATGAAATTATAAAATAAAATAATAAAAGAAGCATTAAATATTTAAAAAATGGTTACAACAAAATAGAGTCATAGCTACAACTCAGAACTTAAATATTTCTTCCTATGTTTAAGTGAGGGCAGAGCAAAAGTAGCAACTTGGTTGCTTATAGTTAGAAACACGTCTGCAAGAAGATAAATCAGTTTTTCAGCATCAGAACCCTTGAGTTCATCTGCCCTGATCTCATTGTAAATAGGTCAGTGGAGGACATAATGGATAACATCCTCCACTTGTCCAACACCACAAGGACAGAGGCATTGTTCGACAGGGAGCTTACAAAACCTCCCTTCGAGATATGCGGAGGGCATGGTCTGCAGGCAAAGGGATGTTAAAGCCCTTCTCAGTGGTGCACTGGTTATATTAACCAGGTACTGGGAGAGGCTTCTATGTTTTTTATAATGATAGTACCAGGATGAAAATTTGGATGATTGTACTGTAATTGCATCTTTATTGGTATCCCTTTCAAAAAACCAATCTCTAATGTTTTCTCTATTCCAAGTTCTGAGTTCTCCCAAAGATGGTAGGGAATACATTTGTAAAATGGGTGACAAAAGTTTAGTCCACTGATTTACAGCTGTGTAATGGATAAAACAGAGTTTGGCGAGATGGGATTCTTGGAGGCTTTCTAATTTCTTATAGTGGCCCAACAATGCAAGGTGTATGCTAACAGCAATGGAAGGTATCCCTACCTCCATCCTTAAATAGGCAGCAGGGGTGCTCTGGGGGAGGCCCAAGATCTTCCTTATAAAGTTGTTTTGGACTACTTCCAATTGGGCAATGACCTTCTCATCCCACCCCCCAAATCTCAGCCCCATACAGCATCTGGGCTATCACCTTGCCTTGTAGTATTTTAAGTACAGGGGCTACCAATTGCCCTCCTTTAAAATAGAAAAAATGTCAGAATGGCACCTACTGTATGCTGAGCAGTTGCCAAGACATTAGATAAGTGTACTTTCCACAAAAGGGACTTATGAAAGGTGATGCCCAGGTATTTAAAGGAGGACATTGCTCTATTAGTTGGGGATTAATTGTCCATCTATGTTTAATATTACTTTTGCCAAAAACTACTACTTTAGTTTTATTGTAATTTATCTTCAGTTTTTCCATTTCACAATAAGCAGCTAGTCTGGCCAATAATCTTCTAAGGCCAATCTCAGTATAGGAAATAAGAGCCATGTCATCAGACAATATTGAGATTGTCTGTCCATTGAGTGAAGGGGAGAAAGAACCTTGTGATTTCATTACCTCTGCAATATCATTAATATCAAAATTAAATAAAAAGGGAGCAAGTAGACAGCCCTGTTTAACTCCTCTTTCCAATAAGATGGGGTCTGACAAGGACCCTTGTGGGCCAATTCTTACTCTAGCTGTAATATTGGTATATAGTTCTATAATTAGTTCAAGAAGGCGCTTATCAATATCTGTCCTAACTAATTTCTTCCATAGTCGAGACATGTCAATGGAATCAAAGGCAGAGGTAAGATCAATAAAAGCGACGTAGACATGTTTTGTATGCCCATTGATATATTTCTGAATAAGGGCCTTCAGAGTAGCACAGTGATCTACTGTGCTATGTCCTTTTTGGAACCCTGCCTGACTAGAGTTGAGTAGATTTATCACAGTACTAGTAGCTCTGCATTCAGGGAGGAAAACTCATTCATAAAGAGAAATCCTATTTAAGAAAATTAACTTCTTTGGGCTGCAGGAAAGAGGAAATGATAGATTAAATAGCTCACATCTGTCAAGAAAAGTAACCAATTTGATTGGAAAAACCAGAGGATCTCTTCATGAAAGAAGCAAAAAATAACCAAATTAAGACAAGATGTGAAATAGATATTTTGGTCTTGAAGAATATCAACGTATATACAGTATGTCAATTTATCACCCAATTATGTTAACATTACTGTTGAGCTAGAGAAATAAATTGCCTTGATCATCAAAAACTTGAAGGTGAAAAGGAAAATAAAGCAGACAGGTTGTATATTAAAGATTTTACTTTTGAGCCTCTGAAATCTCTAAGGTCTTGCTATCACAACTAAAATGTAGAGGAAGCATTCATTTCCTATTTTACAGTCCATATGCTGAAACTTTGAAAAACAAAACCAAATTTCTTACAGGAAAAACAAAGTCCTGTCAAAGATGCAGTGAAGAACAAATTCAATAATTAATACTAAAGATATGTTCAAAATCTTTGGTGAATGTCTCCATGGGCAATTTGCAGAATGGACCATGAACAATGATACAGGTTTTCTAGTAAACAAAATGTTGATATTAAAATGTTTTCTTTGTCAGGCTGTGCCTTCAGGTCATATATGAAAATAATAATCACAATACTTCTTTTGAATTGACTATGTAGTGCCATAGTACACATTATACTGAGTCTATGAAGGTTCTCAGTCATCCAGGTGGAATTGTCTGTAGCTTGAATCATGTCAACTGGATTTCTATTTTCTCAGTGGAAGCTCAACAGCAGCATGGTGATCTTAACGATCCTCCTTTAGATGATAAAAGGACTTAAAAATAACATCTCAATATAACCATGACCTAGCCCCAGGTGTAAGGTCACACAGCTACCTAGAAACATATTTAGGATTCCCTTACCAACTTTGCTCAGACTGAAGAAGCTCCTTGGATAAGGAGCGAAACGTTTCCACTGAGAAAATAGAAATCCAGTTGACATGATTCAAGCTACAGACATTATACTGAGTTATTCCATATGCTGGATATTTTTAAATAGTTCTGGTTAAGTCTTACAAATCCAAGCCTATTGAATTTCAGACTAATATGAGATTTACTTCAAACATTGTTTACACGCAGAGTTCAAAGTTTTTGAGTACATGGAAAGAAGTAGCTTTTTAGGGACTAACCAGCCATCACCATTATAGCAAATAGTAGAACATTCCAAATTTTTTTTAAAATGTAATTTCTAATATGTTGAAGGATACATTAGCATTCTGCACTGAATTTATACAATACAAGTCTGCACTAAAATGAATTTCACAAAGTTCAATGTGACCTAAGCTAAGCATTCTAACTAACCTATTAAAACAATTCCCTTGATATCAAAAACAGGATCAGGGTATGTTTATTTAACTGTTATTAAAAGTTATTCAAGTTTTATATTAGATTATCATACCTTAGACTCAACACAGAGGGATTTGAGAACATTTACACTCAATAAAATGGTATGAACTGAATAAATGTATGCTCCCTTCCCTTTCCACAATAATTAGGGATTGTGCATATGAAATGAATCTTATGTAGGTTTGTACAAGCAGTCATTTGGTTCACACATAGCATCATTTTGTTTGGCATAGAAATGTCTACTCTTGGGGCCCAATCTTTGCATCAAATAAAGATTCTGCTACAAAGCACAAGCAATATAATGATAATGCTACATAATGATTTCTGTAGGCTGATACACTAGCTGCCATCAATTCTGACTCCATAGCACAGCACTAATACATCATTATGGAGAAAATGGTAATAATAACTTAAGGGAGTATTGTAAGTGGCAAGTGTGATGTTTATACCACAACCATTAAAGTGTCTGAGGACCAGATTGCCTGTTGATTAAACATCTGTAGAAGCTGCACATAATGATATTAGAATTTGTGTTTAAATATTCTCCTTAAAACTCAATGAATTCTGATTATGAGGCTACAGAGCTCCCTTATGAAAAAAAAAACTGAGTGTTGATAGAACTATTCCTAGAACAGTATTAAATAGTAGCTATTGATTTAGTGAAATAGAAAAATGTGAAAAGAGAAAGGAAGAGAAATGTCTATGGGAATGTTGACAATGTTATAATAAGAATATTAAATAGTTTTAGCACCATAAAAGTTTATATATAAATTGTTTTATTTACTTTCTAATTATTGGGCTACTTTGTTTATCATCTAAGCTTTCTTTCAAGTAATTCATCTGTATGGCTATCATAACTATGCTCCAAAAATCCACATGGTCATTAGCAAAGAGAGGGTTTTTTTTTAAGCCATTGCTGCATCTGGATTTTTGCAACTTAGATACATAGCCTTACTTGTGTCCACCAAGACATTCCATCTTTCTCTACTCACAACTCTCATTATATTATGGTGACCAAATTGAGAGAGAGTGGAGGGAAAGAAAGATGGAACCAAAAAATCTAGCTCATCAATTCTTTTATTTGTATTTTGTATTTTAAATATTTCAACTGTGTGTTCTATATCTAGGGCTACCAGAATTATCTTACAAACCTCTAGACCAGCGGTCCCCAAACTTTTTGCCACCAGAGACCGTTTTCGTGGAAGACAATTTTTCCACGGACCGGGGGGATGGTTTAATAAGGAGTGTGCAACCTAGATCCCTCGCATGCGCAGTTGACAGTAGGGTTCACGCTCCTATGAGAATCTAATGCAGCTGCTGATCTGACAGGAGGCGGAGCTCAGGCAGTAATGCGAGCGATGGGGAGCGGCTGTAAATACAGATGAAGCTTCGCTCGCTCGCCCACCGCTCACCTGCTGTGCGGCCTGGTTCCTAACAAGCCATAGACCGTTACCGGTCCGTGACCCGAGGGTTGGGGACCCCTGCTCTAGACAACCATTAGATGGCAAACAAAAAGTTAGAGTTTTCTGCATCTCTGCTCTCATTTAGTGGCTATCCAGACTTTTTCAGCACTAGTCTGGTAGTGTCAGTCCTCAAGGTAGACATGATTAAAAAAAAAAAACAGGCATGGCAGGGAAGCTTTTGATTATTGTAGTAAGGTACTAAGAATTATGGGATTTTGAAAGTCTGTCCATGTTTGTCAGGATGGAGTCAGAGTCGGAGGGAGAGGAGGGGAAGTGGATTGGGGGAAAAAAGACTAACATTGCAATGATTCCAGTGTCGTGTGTTTGAACCGGGCCAGGACAATGTTTCTCTTAGTCCCATCTTATACTAAACAAAATCAGGACAAGGTTATTTTGAGTTTTTTTCTCATGCTTTGTAATCTTGTCTGCTCTGCAATTCCCCCCTTCACAACTCATTCCTTCCTTCCCTAGGTTGGTTCCTGTCCAGCTCAAGCACATTCTATTCTACAGATATCATGTTCTCAGCTTCCCTCCAAATATCTGGCCATTAGATAGTCTGATAAGAGTTCATCATCAATTATTGCTTATAGCTGAAGGTCTTTCTTAATATACTTTTCCAAATGCATGGCACCTTGTGTCCTATTTACAGGCATTTCTCATTCTGGTTGTGCATCAAACTTGTTAATGAATAACTTACTGCCCTTACATCCCGATTGTGCCACATGTTTCCTAAGTTCATTGCCAGGTTCCCAGTTGCATATCACAAGGCATGAGAATATTTAAGCATATCCAAATATTTTTTTCTGTATCAGTGGCAAAATCAGTTTCTAGAATGAAAGATGTCAAATGATTTGTAGCTGAGCAGTTTAAAATCATTGGTTTGGCTACAGCAAGTGTCAGAAAGAGTTAAAATCTTCTCTCAAATAAAGCAAAATATAATAATGTAGCTATAGCCAGCCAGGAATATATAGCAATGATATATACTGTACATCTCTTCAGGTAGTGGCAGCAGAAACTTGATTCTTCCCCCAAGGCTCATGCAGCAGAGAGAGGCAAAAAAGCAAACAGGCACAAATCAAACCATATTCAAGTACAAGTAGCAGAGTTATTCTTGACTAAAACATTTTGCTCTATACAGTCTTCCAGAATGATAGTTTCAGAGGAACAGAACAGAAAAAGTATTTTTGAATAAAAAATTCTTCTGTTGCTCCCAGTGTGAATGCGTCCTGTTTCTCTTGATTTTATCCCCTTCGATGAGCCTTCAGATATAGGTGGTAGAGTTTCCAGCCAAGAATATTACAAGTTTCATATCCTTTGCAGACACATGCCCTCTGCTTTACCCCCAGAGGCAACAAGTCCACTATATTGTGGCATTGGTTCAGATTATAGCATTAGGTGCGTTCTGTTATTTGTGTGATTCTTGTTATAGAAGCAAGGGAAATATATGAGAAAGTATGTGGTAAAATAACATTCTTTCTTCTGGCTTCCTGTATTTCACAGACACTTTTCCTGAAGGAAGGATGAAGAAGCCACGTTTTTTCTCACCTTCTTGAAAATAATAGAAATAGCGACTGCTGGGGCATATATCTTCTTAGGCTGGGGATAATGGATCAGATTCTCAAAGCCAGTCACATTCTAATCTTCTTGCTTTTAAAGATAATTTTCATGCAGCACTTTTCTATCTTGCCAGCCTGCAGCAGGGCTCCAAAATATTCCTCACTTTTAGGGATCATTCTTGCTTTGGCCAAAAAAAAAAAAAGGCGATTCACAGGGCAATGTTAATATGATTGGTCCTTCATTTCACTTGCTTCCTGTTCTTAATTAAGTTAAAAAAAAACTTTTATGTTGAGATGGGCAGCGTATGAATTTAATAATAAAATTAATTAATTAATTAATTAAAAAAATTAAAAATCCAACAGCTGAAAAAATGGTTTTAACTAGAAACCTATTAATTTTAAATATTTTGGACCCAGTTGCTGCCACTGTCTGAATCTGATGCAATCAGGTTTTATAAATGATTGGGCAGAACAAAATTGTGTAGATTATCTGTATGCAAAGAGGTAAAAGTATGATTATTTCATTAATGAGGCAAATGGGAACACCAAAATCTATTTTGCATTATATATATATATATATATATATATATACATACACACACACACACACACACACATACATACATACATACTGTATGTATGTGTGTGTGTGTGTGTGTGTGTGTATATATATATATATATATATATATATATATATAAATTTAGGCTCTTAAAGTTAAGCATGTTTGTATATCATTGATAAGAACAATTTGTATATCATTGATAAGAACAATTTAAATATAATTATATATAAGGTTATAACAGAATTCAGTTTCTAAAGTGACAGGGAAACTAGATTCAGCTCTAATCTAACATAGTTCAGAACATTGTATGGATCTCATGTTCTATATGAGATTTCAAGTTAATTATGTTGGTGTATTATTCTTTGAGGAATAAGTCACAGCAATAAATCCTTATTAGGTAAGCACCTGAAAAATTTAAAATGTCAGGCAGCATGTGATACAGGTTGAGGAGTATAAAGGAGCCTGCCTGCCTGCCCCGCCCTGCTTCTGCTCACTGCTTCTGTTTTCTACACCTGCTTGCTTCTACTCCTGCTTGCTTACTTCTCATCTTTCTGGTATGTGGATTTGTAATACTTCCAGGGATCTGGAAAAAAAACTGTAAATAGTATCTGTTTGTATGAGTAACTAATACAACTGCAAGTAAGTTACTACAATGACTGGCGTCATTTATTGGTCTCTGAAGCTAATTGCTTTCAGATACTCTGCGTGTGCAAGAAAACAAACACTCCAACAGGTTATGGGCCCAGGAAGCACAAAGAGAGACCAGCTCAACCACAGCTTGTTTGCATCTGAAGACAAGTAAACAAGGCAAGTGAAGTGTCTATTCTCTTTGAAGTTTTCCAGGAGGCTTCTAGCAGCTAACTCTTGTGGAAAGGATTTGCTAAGAGGAATTTACAAGGTGCTTTGTAAAGATAGGAACCATGGCTGCTTATCAGTCCTTAGGAATGCTGCTTGAGCAATTGTCAGATACTAATTACATAAACTGGGGTTTAAAAATGGAAATATTACTTTGAAGGGAAGATTTATGGGCTTCGATTGATGAGCCAACTCCAGCAAATCCCTCCAATGCATGGCTTAGGCTGGATGAATGTGCCACAGTGTCCATTATTTTGGGAATTGAAGACAGTCAGCTAGTGAATGTGCATAGTTGGCAGTCTGCAAAACAACTCTAGGAGGCACTAAGAGATTTGCATATAAAACAATAGCTGGAAGTAAGGATTCTCTGAATAGAAAACTTTACAAAGCTTATCTTCTGAGGAAGCCAGCCTGCCTGAACATTTAAACTCCATACAGCAGCTGTTTGTAGAATTGAAAGAGAGGGGAATGGAGTTTACACCTCAAACAAAAGCATACATCATTTTATCTTCACTGAATGAAATGTGGGATATGTTAATTTGCACCCTAGAAGCAATGCCTGAGGCTGAACTTACTTTTTCATATGTTTCTGGACGACTACTTGCTGAGTGGGAGAAGTGACAGGAATGGCACTCGGCTCCACCCATTTCTTCTGATAAGCTACAGTGTGGAAAAGCAGGATGAGGGACGAGCAATCAGGCTGAGGCAACAGCCCTAGCCAGCAGCCGGTGTTTCAATTGTGGCTCAGCTAGATATTTACAGAAAAACTGTAATTTATTGCCCAAAGAGCGAAATTGAGCAAAAAAGAACAGTGAGGCAATGTGAAGGAAGGCTCTGCAAACAACACATATTGCATAAGTTCATGAAAAATATGATTCTGATTTCTGGGTGTTAGATTCTGGTGCTAATTGCTATTTATCAAATTGTAAAAATTCCTTTGTTTCACTGTCTAAAACTAATAGACAAAGTGTTTCTATGGATGATGGGTCTACAATAAAAATCATGGGTCAAGGTGACATATATCTATATTGTTTGGGAGAAACTGTTAAAAAAGTGCTGTTCGTTCCTAAATTACAGACTAATCTTTTATCTGTAGCCCAATTAGTAGCAGTTGGATATGTCATAACATTTAAGAAGGATGGTTGTTGGATATGTAAGAATGGTAAGTTGTGTGCAACTTGTGTACAAAAAGATTCATTGTACATAGTACAGAATGCTAAAAGCCAAGCTGCAAAACTGTAATTGGCAACATCCCAATTCATGATCAGTGCATACAATTGATGCAGAGGAGATTTGGTCATGCACATTTCAGATTTGCCACAGTTATGTGCTGACCGGAATGGAAAACAAAGAAGGCTCCTGTGAGTAAGCACAGAGATAGAGTTACAACTAGACCTCTTGGAATTTTTCATTCTGACATTATTGGTCCTTTTGCTTCAAGTTTGGGACAAGCAAGATTCATAATGACCATAACTGATGATTTTTCAATATATACATTTATCTATCTGTTGAAACATAAAGATGAGGCATTTGATAGATTTAAAAGTTTTGTAACATGGGCAAATGGAAAATTTCCAAAACCTGTGTCTGCCCTACAATGTGTCATGGAGGGGAATTTCTGTCTAACACTTTTGGAAAATTCCTAACAGAGAAGGAGATAAAACAAATTCTAACCCTTACACTCCACAGCAAAATGCAGTTGCTGAAAGGAAAGGTAGAATGCTTCAAGAGGCTATCATGTGTTTGCTTAAAGATGCAAAATTACCTTTTAAGTATTGGGGTGAATCAGTATCATCTGCCTGTTATGTTCAAAACAGACTGTTTAATTGTGTGATTGAAGACATTCCATTTCATTTGTTTTATGGTGTGAAACCAGAAGTGAACCATCTCAGAGTTTTTGGCAGTGCAGCATGGGTTCACATACCAAACCAACAGAGAAAAAAAGGAGGTTCCAAAACAAAGAAAGCAATTTTTGTTGGGTATGAACAAAGCCAAAGAAGCTACAGGTTCATATTGGGTGATAAATTAATTATGAGCAAAAGTGCTTCAATTGCAGAACAAAACTGGGAAAAAATAAATTCCAGTTTGCAAGCTGATTTGATACCAGGGCAAAGGCAAGAACTTGCTGATAACATTTCGCAGGATCTTTCGCCAAATGAGTTCATTAAACAAGAGCAAGCTGAAAATCTGTCTGATGAGACAGATGGTACTTAGGAAAGTGATGGAAGACAGGTAGTTATCCCTATAATACCTCGCAGGTCACAGACGAGTAATAAAGTAATTCCTCCTTAAAGTTTTCAAGTGGATATGGTTAAAGCCTTCCATGTTTACTCTGAACCAGAGTCTTTACAGCAAATAAATGATATGCTACCTGAGATTGCAAAATGCTGGTATGATACAATGCAACAGGAATTAGATTCCGTGAAAGAAAATAAAACTTGGAAATTAGTTAATCTACCTCCCAATGAACGTTGTCTGGGTTGTAGATAGTTCTTCAAACTAAAAAAGGATGCCAGTGGGAAAATTCAAAAATATAAAGCTTTTAAAATGTATCAATCAATTGAGGATTTTCTGAAGGGAGAGGAAGAGATTCATCAAGGAAGAAGTATCCCTCCTGATTGCGAGAATCCAGATGGTGAAGAAATGACAGATATGAAGGAGTTACAATTCGGCTTTCAAGAAGAAAAATGGCTTGTTTATTACAGGGTTTGTTTGGAAATTGAGATAGCTCGGTCATGTGGGAATTTTTTTGTTGACTTTGTAGGAGAGATAGCTGGTTTTTTTTTGATCTGTCTATAAAAATACTCTTGTGCATAATATGAAACAAATAAATGCTTTAGTTTATTTTGAGGTGGGATAAAAATTAAGAATAAGTAAAGTTTCTTGTAACGATTTAAAGTTTCTTTTTTAAGGTTTAATAGGGGTAAGATTGATATAATAGTACTAAGTATAAAAGTAGTTAATTTAAATGTTTTTTTAAATGCTTTTACAATTTGATTGTTAAAATTAAGAATAAATACTGTATGTAGATTTATTTTATTTTTCTGTAATGACTTAAAGTTTCTTGTAATGATTTAAAGTTTGTTTTTTAAGGTTTAATAGAGGTAAGATTGAAATAACAGTAATAAGTATATGGATTGATTATAAGGTTGTATGATTCTAATTTTTTTAATGATTTAAAGTGTGATTTTTAAGGTTTAATGGGGTAAGATTGTAGTATTAAGTATAAAAGTATAATAATTTGATTGTTAACATAGTGGAGTCCTTGGTGCTCTCTGAGCCTTGTTGTTTTCTTGCAGACGTTTCATTGCCAGGCTAGGCAACATCTTCAGTGTGACACTGAAGATGTTGCCTAGCCTGGTAATGAAACATCTGCAAGAAAACAACAAGGCTCAGACAGCACCAAGGACTCCACAGTTCAACCCTGAGCTACAAATATTCTCTTCGATTGTTAAAATAGTGGCCAGAAATATATAGAATAGTGTTAGGAAGGAAACATTTTATAAATGAGTTTATATGGGGGGGAGAAGTTAATTTGAAGGTTTATATATTTGTTTATTTATATATATATATATATAAGAGGAAGAAGCATTTGTTTTTATTGATTTATATAATGTCCATGGAATGTTTTATAGAAACAATGTGATTTTGGTTAAATTTGGAGAAAGGGATTAATAATGGGAATTGCTATATATTCTTGTTGTTGAAAGTCGGAAATCACTTCTTATGTAATGTAAAAAAAATAATTTTCTTGTGTTTTGCACTTTTTTCCCTTTTTCTTTTTTCTTTTTGTAGTTTTTTATTTTTATTGTAGTTTTTATTTATAAGGTAAAGGTAAATGTTCCCCCCGCACAGTTGTGCAGTCGTGTCCGACTCTAGGGCCGGTGCTCATCTCCGTTTGTTAGCCAAGGAGCCAGCGTTGTCCAAAGATACTTCCGCGGTCATGTGGCTGGCATGACGTGCACGGAACGCTGTTACCTACCCACCGAAGTGGTACCTATTCATCTACTTGCATTTGCATGCTTTCAAATTGCTAGGTTGACAAGAGCTGGGGCTAATGCGGGAGCTCACTCCGTCACTCGGGGCTAGGGATTCGAACCTCTGAACTTGCAACCTTCCAATCGACAAGCCTGGCATCTTACCCGCTGAGCCACCACACCTCTACGTTTTTTATTTATGCTCTATAGTTAATAAAATTCTTTAATAAAAAAAAACAAAAAAACAAAAAATAAAGCAAGGTTCGTTGCTGAAGGATTTTCTCAAAGAAAACAATTAGACTTTGACAAAACTTTTGCAACTGTTACAAAGGGTGAATCAATCAGATTGTTGTTGAAGGTTGCTGAACTAAAAGGAATTTCTGTTGATCATTATGATATTCAAACTGCATTTTTATATGGTGAATTAGACCAAAAATTGTACATGCAACAACCACCTGGTTTTGAACAAGGTAAAAATTTAGTGTGTGAACTACAAAAATCAATCTATGTTTTGAAACAAGCAGCTCGTTGCTGGAACCTAAAATTAGATGAAACACTGCAAAGTTTTGGTTTTGAAAAAGAAAAGGCAGATCCATGTGTTTACGTTAAGAAAGACAAACAAAGTTTTATGTATTTCTGTTTGTATGTTGATTATTTACTGTTACTTCATCAGACAAACAGCGACATGATTTTGAAACGTACATGAAGAACAATTTTAAGTTAAAGAATCTTGGCGTAGTAACAAATTACTTAGGCTTGGAAATATACAGAGAAAAAGATGGTAGTGTTCTGGTAAGACAAACTAATAGATCAAGAGACTCCTAGAGGAGTTTAACATGCAGGAATGTAAATCAGTCTTAATCCTTATGCTTCTTGAATTCCAAAAGGAGGTGGGAGAACCTGAGTTTTCTGAGGCAGATGGGTTTAGATCTGGAATTGGAAATTTATTGGACACTTCAAATCATTCTTGCCCAGATATTTCTAATGCTGTTTCAATTTTAAGCAGACAAGTAGAAATGCCAACTTCTACTGGAAAAGCAGCATTGAAAAGATTGTTTAGGTATTTGCAAGGATTACTGTCTGAGGCTTTCTGCTTCTGGGACAGGAGAATTACAGGCATATGCTGATTCATACTGGGGAGCAGACCAAAATGACCGTAAGTCAACTTCTGGAGATATAATACAATATTCTGGGTCAACAATTGCCTGGCATTCTAAGAAACAGACACTTGTTGCTCTTTCTACAGCAGAAGCAGAATTTTATAGTCTAGCACAAATCTGTAACAAGTTTGTATGGTTTAAACAATTGTTAAAAGATATAGGCATGGAATTGCACCAGCCTCTAACTGTTGTTGAAGATAATCAGGCTTGTATTCATATGACTCAGTCTGAGGGTTGTAGGAACAGAACTAAGCATATTGACATATGATACTATAATGTCAAGGATTTAATAGCCAAAGGTGAAATCATGTTAAAGTATTGTGACTCAAAAGACATGATTGCTGATTTTCTAACAAAGCCCCTTGCTGCAGTAAAACACAAGGAGTTAACTAGTTTGTGACTTACACCTCTAGCATAATAAGAGGAGTGTTGGTGTATTTTTCTTTGAGGAGTAGATCACAGCAATAAATCCTTATTAGGTAAGCACCTGCAAACTTTAAAATGTCAGGCAGCATGTGATACAGGTTGAGGAGTATAAAAGAGCCTGCCTGCCTGCCTGCCTGCCTTCTGCTTACTGCTTCTGTTTTCTATGCCTGCTTGCTTCTACTCCTGCTTTCTGCTATGTGGATTTGTAATACTTCCAGGGATCTGGAAAAAAAACTGTAAATAGTATCTGTTTGTATGAGTAACTAATGCAACTGCAAGTAAGTTACTACAATGACTGGCATCATTTATTGGTCTCTGAAGCTAATCGCTTTCTGATACTCTGTGTGTGCAAGACAACACAGACTCCAACAAATTAAACCTCCTGCATTCATTAGACAGACTGTTTTTTTCTTCTTAAGTCTTTCAATTTTGAACCATTGTGAGATAACTTTGAATAAATGTGTGTGTGGGGGGAGAGAGAGAGAGAGAGTTCTAAGAGCCAGTGTGGTGTAGTGATTAAGGTGCTGGACTAGGAATGGGGAGAAACCAGGTTCTAGTCTACCTTAATTTAAAAAATAAGTTAGAAAATACAGATTTGTTTTTGTATGCAAATGTATATACAGAACACGGAGGCTAGAGCTCAGGACTTGGAAGATATGTATGCTATAAATGAGGCCATGCCATTGCCTTTAAAATCAAGTTCATAATATAATGTGAAGGTTGTTCTTGATCCAGTATCACCATTTAACATCTGTAGCAAGGAGAGACCTTTTATCACCTTAGGCCAGTGGTCTTCAAACATGAGGTACCCAAAGAACCCTTTCTATAACAAAAATCAGTGCAGAACCCATTAATAAAACAGTTTCATGTAATATATTGTACTTGAAAAAAATGTTACAATTAATGTTGCAATAGTACATTTCATACAATATAAACAGAAACTGTAGTGTGGAACCACTGGATGATGCTCAAGGAAATCTGAGGTTCCAGGGAACACAGTTTGAATACCACAGCCTTAGGCTGATGAACCAGTTGCACTTCTATATGAAATTTGATATTGGTGATATGTGCATGTCTTAGCTGAGTTATTTCAAGGGATACTTGAAGCAGTCCAGAAATTGCTGCTGGCCAAAACATCACAACCCAGATAGTGAGTTTGAGTTGAATGGCCACTTTCAAAGACCCATTATATATCTATGTGGTATAGATTAGATTAACTCATTTACTGTTTTACATTCTTCAGTTCTCAGTAAGGAGCTTTTGTAGGCAAGGGTAATGTTTAATATTGATAATTAATTGGGCTTTTTCCATGGTGGGACCTCTGTTGTCGAACTCCTCAATCACTCTTTGGTCAATGAATTGGGGCTGCCTTCAAATTGGGCTCAGTACGTTTAGAATTTTGGGGTTTTTTTTTATGCTGCTAATTGTAGGGTTTAAAAATATTTTAAGGCACCCAGAAACATTTGTAAGTGGGAGACATAAGCAAATAAACACATTTTAATGTATTTTGAATATAACATAGAGTATTCTAAAATGTGTATTTGCAAATTTTGAGTGGAGAAATATTTGAAAGAAGCATTAGTATATGTATGCTGAAATCTGAAAATAGCTTGCAACAAAACTAGTCCTATACTTAGGCAGAATAAAACAACTGCATCAGATGCAGTTATCATTCTCCTTTCTTTGAGAAACTTCTTGTCATTCCCCTCTTTTGGACAGTAGAGTCGAAGGTGACTGCAGCACTTCACATTTAATTCAAAGAGGATGTTTCAGAATGAGTGGGAGAACAAATGCAATTTGACTCAAGTCAGAATCTAGATTTAATCTGAAGCATTGTTGGTTATTTTGTTTTCTGTAAACCCCTGTTTTAATGAACCTTTCCTTTACCTTTTAAAATATAAATTGTTTATTAAAATATCAAAATATCTAGTTGCTTATTATTATTATTATTATTATTATTATTATTATTCCAGAAACCAACCTGAATATAATGATCTATCAAAGCTCATGGTTGGAGGGGGATCATTTAGAGAGAAATTATATTTATATTTAGCATAACCAAACAAGAATGTCTATTTTTAACATGGTTGTTCTTCTTATTAACATGCCATGAACTAGATGAATCACAGCCCTATAATTAAGCTATTGAAAGAAAATATAAATGGATCTATCAGAGATGCCTCAATGCTGTCAGTAACACAAATTATCTCTTAAGTAACTGCTGAAAAAGTTGGAGAAGATAATGTAATAAGCACAGTATGAGTCCATCCAAGCTAAATGTCATGCTCAAATAAAATGAAAAGGAAACATCTGTAGAGCATCCACTTGCACTGGTAGTTAAGTTGTTTGACAATCAGCAATATTTTATTTATCCTTATAACAGCAGTTGAAGCCAATTGTATTCAGTGGCTACTGTAATTTTAAACAAAATTATGCAAATGTTCTGAAAATATGATGTAAAATGTAGGTCCAACATTTACTAATGACAAAGGAGATGCAACAAGATTCAAGAAAAGTGAAAGAAACTGTATTTGAAAATTCACATTGGTGGGACAAACAAAATAAATTTACCCTATTATACAGTACATTGCTTTCTGTTCAGAATCTTTCAAGTCATATCCTTGTCTATAATCCTTACAGACACACATATATTTCCCCCCACCCTCATTTTAGCTGATGTCACTTCATTTTTGTATATTTTCCTACTTCCTTAGTCTATGAATAAAGACTTGATTCACAAAACATACTCTTAAAAATACTTCATATATTCAAGAGCAGAAGAGGAAAGGGCTATTATAAATCATAATTAAAATGTTCTCCATACTGGGATAAAGTGAGTGATAGCTGTGAACATTTATATAGCTTCTAGGAGTGATAAATCATAGTTATAAGAACAAAGCAAAACATTTATTTGTGGAAAGAAATCCATTCATTCTTTATAGAAGAATCTTCATGCCATATGCTGCTGGAATAAATTCACCAGTTTCTGTCAAGTTGCCTTGGCACAGTGAAATATAATAGCTCACATTGTTTTCAAAGTAAGAACTCTGTTTAAGTGAAACTGCTCTCTTATAAAATAGAACATTTATTATAATGTTACAAAAATATATGACAACAAGAATTTATGGAAAAAATAAGATGCAGTTTGTAATCATACTGCTTACAAAACACAAGAGTAGAATGGCAATTACATTTAGAAGCTACACAGTTCAGCATTAGAATATGTCAATATTTATAGCTGCTATTAACTGCTCTGTGTCCACTCACCATTGCAGAAAACACAGCATGATCATGTAATTAAGAGCATTTTCCAGTGGGTGTGTTTGGTCCTTCTAATGACTTAGAAAATGTTATAGTAGCAAGTTGCATAAGGGGCTGCTTTCTATTTACAACCAATTGTGAAGGGTAATACCAAGAATCTGTTTAAGTGTGGCCTTTGTGAATTAATATGAATGGCTACCATGTTTTCTAAACATCCTTGTTCCTAGTCCTAGACACAACCTCTGACTTATTTCTTTCTCATTTCTAATACTACTGGGAGACCCTTCTGCTTCTCTATAGTATTATTGTTAATTTCTGAAATTCTGATTGAAGGATCTGAGAAATAGCCAGGAGGACCCAGAAAACAACTTTGTTTCAGGTTATTCTCTTAATGCCTTTATTTTCAGGATGTTGTAGACTAAGGCAACAAAAAACAAACAAAGTTACATTCCAAAATATTTTGCCTATACAGTATTTCCTTCTAGCCTATATTAAAATGATGGTACCTCAGTCCAGGCCTACTAAAAAACTGAAAATTCCCTAATTAAGTTCCCTTAATTAGGGAATTCTCTGCTCTGGAGATTGCTTCCTTACTCAGTCACGTGAAGAAAATGTTGGAGTTGTGGATTCAATAGCACCAATTCTTCTGCAGTTTATGACCTAATAACCCCAAATGGGACATTAAGGTGTAAAGTGTTAAGGACTAACTCTGTGTCCCTCTTTGTCTATCACTCTACCTGCTCTTCATTTAAGAAATTGCTAAGCTGAGGACTTTCTTCTGCCTTTTTTCCTGAGCACAGAATACACAGAGCACATAATGTCTTTCCTATAAATAAACTCCATTCTATTATAGTTATGAAACCTGCTTCACTAATCACTGGTCAGGTCAGAATTCTGCTCAGAGGAGTGCTCACATGTACACATAGAATGCTTCAATCTTCAACAGAAAGTGCTTCAAATAGGCTATGATTCAAGATGCAAGCTATTTGGGAACAAATCTCACTGAAAATAGTATGGCTTATTTCTGAGAACTATATTTTAGAATTATAAAGTACAATATAGATATAAGATTGCAATCTAAAATGATCAGAACATTTTTTAACCTTACTATGAATCTAAACTTTGCATATAAAGAATACTGGTGGTGGTTGTTTCTATAGAAATAGCAGTGTATAACTAAAAAAATAATAATTCTGTTATGGAATAATGGCTGTTTGCACATAGCTTCCCAGCAACATCCATGTATCGAATGATAAAAAGATTAGATGACACAATCTGAAATACAAAGAGCAACATAAAATGAGTGTAGCAAGCACTTTTCAGGCCTGTCTGACTGGAAGGTCAATATGTCTACAGCAATAAAAATAACATATTGTGGTGTATTATAGAAGGTGTGTTGTCATGTCATTCTCTTTTCATGCAGTTGAAGGGTCACTGATCCCACTATGGAAGGAGAGCTAAGTCATTGCTGACAATTTTTCTGTAAGGCTGACTGACAGGACACATGCTGCTGGGCATCCCATCTGGTGTCAAAAGTCCTGCAGAAAACCAAACCATTTTTCAACTATCATTTTACAGCTAGGTGGGAACTCTAAAGTTGTAAGGCAATTTTCATGAAAACTGACATTTGATACACAAGAAAAAATAAGAAGAATAACAAAAGATAAGAACATTCACTACTAATAGCCCATACCAGGCATCAAGTCTGAATTACTTCACAGGTGCTGACCCTCAGCATTTCCCCCCTAAAGTAGGTACATTTCTTTCAAGGTGTTTATTTCCCAGTTTGAAAGAAATGATGCAGGACAGCACCTCCTTAATGCTTTCTTAATGGCCATATTTTACCACTGGAAATGGACCCTAATGTTATTATAGATAATATGCATCTTGGCATGTGCTTTCTAAAAGATCAGAAGGAGAAATGCTACATTTGATCGTTTTGTAACACAGAGGAGTGTGTTAAAACATTGTACTGTTTATTATGGCCAAAAAGCCCAAATAGCAAAGTACAGATACTGTATAACCAAAAGGTTTAGCATAAGAAACAAACAGAAGGGAACAGAGAATATTTTTGAGGATTTGGAAGCAGGAAAGAGAACATTTGATAAGATGATAAATGACAGCATGAAACATGGTAACAAAAAGAATGTGGAGGGGAAAGGACCTGGTATCAGTTTCAGTAAATAGTAAAAAATTAAAAGACATTGGATTTCGGTGAGGGTTATCAAAACATTTTTAAGTGCTAGAATGAAAACTTAGGAAAATCCTAAGAAGGTAACATATTGTTTCAGTTGACCAATGAATATGGAGATCAACAATATTTTCTGGCCTTTCCCTGGCGGTATTTCAGAAGTAATGTCCTTGGTGCTCCCAAACTTGAAATACTGCAAAAACTCTCAGTGGGTGATAGTGTCTTGAAATTTCATGACATATCACACAAAATCTTGTGAGATATGACTACTCCTGCTTTTATTTTGATTTAGGATTCGGTGGACTCAGGCATCATTTAGGATGCAGGCAGATGTCTAAGTGTACATGGACACTGTGTTGCTGACCTCTGGATTAATAAAAATACTTCTGTTAGACTGTGGAGCTTGAATCATTGAAGGCAAAGGAGTCTCAGAAGGAAAAGCCATAGTTTCTTTTTCACTATCCAATGAGATTTCTTTGAGAAATCTACTGGCTTGAAGATCAGAGTTTATCCCTAGCTTTTGCTTCATAATTAAAAAATAATGAAAGATAAACAGCCTTTACAGAAAGCTTGGATGGAAATGTGCATGCAATTGGCAACTCTCAAAGTCCAGTGGGTTTTGAAAACTTTATTAATAATTTTCTAAGATGATTACTGAGGAAGAAATATCAGATGAAGATGCTCACTTTCTAATATTTATATAGATTGGGAGATCAGTGTTTAGCACTAATCAACCTATATGATCTGACTTTCCAAAACAAACACATAATTGTTTCCAACATTTGATTTCCAGTGGTAGGATAATTGGAGGTTATCTGAGTAAAACATTGGATGCTTTATCAGATAATGACCCACATTCACACCCAAGTTATATTCTCAACTTCTATGAATTTTAAAAGTTATAAAAGTAAAATTATATGCAAATTTTGTTGGATAAATGCTGGCTACTAGGGAGGAAGCTAGAGAAGAGTAAACAGACACAGAGTGCAGCTTTTCAAAGCTATAAATCTTTACTATAGATAAAAGCAAATCAGATTTAACATTATAGATATTTGGCATTCTATTAATCACCTCCATTGTGAACACCATTTCTTTTCTTCTAGACTGAAGTTATTTCCATCTAGATTATTTCCATCTAGATTATTTTCTAGTATCTCATTTCTTGGTATTTAAAATTACAGCAAGTGACACATGTGTTTTGAATAGTCCCTATATGTATCCTTGTTGAATAGTGAAGATTTTATTAAGCAAATGGTAAAGGAGATGGTAGATTGCTTTCACATTAATAGGGATTCAATTACATTCACTGCAAAAGTATTTTATCATTTTGTTGTAGAATTCCTTTCAAATCCAATCAGCACAATCAGAGAAGGAAACGGCTGCAGTGTTCTTTTACTTGATATCAAGATTTTTATATTTGTGTATTATTGCTTACTATAAGGGGGTGCGATGGCTCAATGGTTAACAGTGTTCCACGTGCATCGTGCCGGCCACATGACTGCGGAAGCATCTTCAGACAGTGCTGGGTCTTCAGCTAAGAAACAGAAATGAGCACTGCCCCCTAGAGTTGGACACAACTGTGCAGGGGAAACCTTTACCTTTACTTTTTATTGCTTACTATATCAACTTTATTGAGAACACTTTTTATTAAAAAAACCCCAATAATTTCTTATGGGTACATTCTTATGGCGAAAGTTAAAGATGTGTGTATTCCATCCAGTTTCTAAGCAAGACAATTGTTTGGGTTTTGCTAAATATGAATTAAATAAGCTTTATATATTTGAAACAGAATTATTATTACCTTGTGACACCCAATGATACTGGCAAAAAGAAGGGAAATCTATTGACATTTCAATTAAAGCAAATTAATCCTTTTTTTAATCATTCCCTTGAATCTAATCTTTGAATTGAATCACCCGATCAAGCCTCCAAATTAATGTGGGCCCTTCAGGCCCCTTCAGATTGCTTCAGCAAGCAAGCAAGCAACAACTTTATTGATTAGTCTTACGACCATATCAAAGATAAAATAAGATAACAAGAATACAATACAATTCAATTTAACTGATAAAATTGATAAAAATACACCAAAATAGGAAATAAGATAATTGAATAACCTGAAATAATAATAAATACAATACATGTATATCTAATCAGAATTCAAATGAGTTCATCACCCCTACATGGCACTCCAATCTTTTCCATATAATGGGCTCTCTGGTGAACTGCCTTGTCTACAAACTTGGCAGTCCTATTCACAATAAAAGTATTTGAGCCCGAAAGAAAATAAGATAATCTGTGATTAGAATCCCAGTGTGCTGTTCTTTCTAACAAAGGAGACAGGAATTTAATCCTAAGTGAATCATATAATTTGCAGTCGAACAAAACATGGGCAATATCTTCTATGGCTGGGTCCCCACATACACAAGTCCTCTCATCATATGGCAAATGATGAAAACGTCCATATTTAACCATAGAGTCCAACAATTCAAACCTAGCCCTGGAATAGGCCCTTCTCAGATTTTGTGTTAGACTCATCGACAGGTATTTTTCAAATTTAAAAATAGTTTTATTCTTAGCTAACCATTTTAATGAACCATTTTTTGCCAATGTCTCCATGTCCAATTGGGCACTGATATCCAGGGCTCGCTGTTTAAAAATATCTTTTGCCTGCGGTGCAGTTATGAGTACCTGTTGAATGGAAAATCCATATTGTGTAATAACTTTAGTGAGATGTTTTAACCAGGATGTGGTAAAATCCAAACTCATTTGTTCAAGTAGGCATAATTTGGGAAGCCTATCATGGTCCATTGAATGGACCTTCTGCCAGTAAGAAAAGACCTTTGATACTGTCTGGCTATGTATAGAGTGGATACCTGTTTCTGCTCTAATTGCGGGTGCTGACGTATTTTTATCAACTCCCAGTATACTTCTTAAAAAGCGGGTTTGAACATATTCAAGTGCAGCAGAATTTGTAAGACCCCACACTTCCGCACCATAAGTCAACATTGGGACAATTTTTGCTCTAAATACTTTCAGAATAGGGGTCAAAGTGCCGGGATATTTATAATTATACAGTTTAGATAGCCTTTTGGCACAGACCTCAGCCCTCCCTGCGGTCCTTCTGAAATGATTGTCCCAGGCTCCAGTATCAGTAAAAACCACTCCTAGGTAAGTGAAAGAATTCACTTGTTCTATAGGCTCCCCATTTATTTGCCATTTATATTTCATCCTTTTTCTTTTACCAAAAACCATCACTTTAGATTTAGACTTATTTATAGTTAAAGAGTTATGAACACAATAGACATTCAACTTTTTCAGGAGTCTTCTCAGGCCAACTTGTGAATGTGCCATCAAAATCATATCATCTGCATATAATAGGACATTCACAAATATGCCATGAATTTTTAACATGTGAGTATCTACGGTACGCATAAACCCTGGAATATCATTAATATAAAGATTGAAGAGCATTGGAGCTAAGATACAACCCTGCCGGACACCTCTATGAGTAGGAATACTTTTGGTTAAAGAGCCATTTACACCAGTTCTTACTTTTAAATAAGTATTTGAATAGAGGGCCTTTACCAGGAATAAAAGTCTGGGCTCCATATTTAAATTAATTAATTTCTTCCATAAAATGTTTCTATCTATGGAATCAAAAGCTGCGGTAAAATCTATAAAAGCAGCGAACACTTTTTTACCATTTGCCAATTGTTTTGAAATAAGATGATGTAATGTGAAACAATTATCTATTGTGGAGCGATCTGGTCTAAAACCAGTTTGTTCCTCTACAAGGAGGTTTGTCCTAATTACCCAGTCCTCTATTTTGCCCAAGAGGTGTTTGGCATACATTTTTGCAGCAATTCCTATAAGACTGATTGGTCTATAATTTTGTGGCTCAGTCCTATTTCCTTTTTTAAATATAGGGACAACAATTGCTACTTCCCATCCTACTGGAATGAATCCTGTGTTGTTTATATAAGAAAACAAACCTGCAAGTAATGGGGCCCACCAGTCAGTATGGGTTTTAAAAAGTTCTGGTGGTAAAAAGTCCTCTCCTGGAGCCTTGTTGGGTTTCAAGGAATGGATGATAGATTTGACTTCTGCCACTGACACTGAGGGCCAAAGAGGGAGGTTTTCAAAATAAGTAGGATCAATTATACTTTCCTGCAAGGGTCTTTGGTTTGACTCAGTAAATAAACTTGTATAGAAATCCTCCCAGACTGAGGCAGGTATAGGAATGTCAAGTTGAAAATTGCGTTCCTTCAATAAACCCGAGACGGAATTCCAAAAAAATATTGAATTAGTTCCTTTTGCTGATAATTCCAAGTCTGCCCATATTTTAGCTGTATAAAGAGCTTTTTTGGACACAATAAGTTTCTTATATTCCCGCCTGATTTGTAGCATTTTGGATTGATTTTTTATACTAGGATAACTCTGGGCCATACGCATTGCTGCCCTTAAATGTTTCCTAGTATGTAGACAATCAGAATCAAACCAGTTCATACTGTTTTGAGAATGATTTCTAGCAGGAACTTTATCTATCAAAAATTTCCTCAACGAGCTAGACAAAAGAGCATATTGTGTCAAGATCTTGTCTGGGCATTGAAAAGGAGTTGAAATAGAATTTCTCCAAGACTGAACCTGCTCTGAGTTTAGATAGGTTGTTATTGCCTTTGTATCTACCTTGTGCCACCTAAGTCTTCTGTTTTGCCTAATTTCAATATTGGCTAGTAACCTCTTATCATAAGTCATAAATGATCTAATATCTGATCTGGCTGCAAAATAAACTGTAATCGGCTGATGATCGCTGTCTTCTCTCACATGGGCTTGAATATCTGAAAATAACCCAGACTTATTTCGAGAAACACAAATATAATCTAGGACACTACTAGAGTTTCCTGTATGAAATGTAAACGGATATATAAAATCAGATTCTTTGCCTCCTAAAATATGAAGGTTACATTTATAAATTAGTGAGACCAACTGAGAACCCGCCATGTTCCTTTTGGAATCTCTAGAATGCCAGGGTGGGTTGTTAATAAGGTAGTCCTCAGGAATAACACCCAGTCGTACAAAATCAAATAAAGAAGCCCCCACTCTGGCATTAAAATCTCCCGCTAAAATTACAATAGCATTGGGGTAATTAAGGTTTATCTTCAACAGTAAATTTTCTAAATTTACCCAAATGTTGGGAGAAAAGTATGGAGATGAATATGGTGGCAGATAAATGTTCACTAGTACTACTACAACTGCTTCATACGAAAATTTAACCACCAAATAGAAAGGAGAATCAAAACCAAACACCAGTTCCTGGCCTTGCCAACCCAACTCAGCCTTGGCAAGTATCGACAATCCTCCCGATGCCCTTCCTTTAGTCTTGTGTTTCACTGCCGGGACTGACCAGGAATTAAATCCTGGAATGTGGATCCTTTCTTCCTCTTTGGACAGCCAAGTTTCTTGAAGAGCTATAAAATCAAAGCCAGAGAGAAATTCCAACAAGTCTCCATCAGATACTCGATTTTTCCAACCGGCAATGTTCCAAGTCAGTAGGTGGAGAAAAACCTTGCAATTGATGTTGGCAGGCGGCCCCATTGGAGACTTGAAATTTTGGGTTAGAGTACATGAGGCTTTTAGTCAATCGGCAGGGGTGATGTTGTCTAGAATGCCTTCTGTATCGAAGAAGACACATTGATTTACAAGTTGTCTGCCTTCGTCATTGTCTTGTTGATGGGGAAGCGCCAACAGAGATTGGGGAGCAAGACAATTATGATGAAATACTTTAACAGGTTGAAGAGTCAAAGTAGAATCAGCATCCAAACAAACAAAGTCCTCACTAACAGGTAAGGATGTTCCAGCCTTTAGTTCTTTCCATAACCCATTTTGAACTTCTCCTTCAAATGCTGTAGATCTAGCGTATGCGGGACTCATTTGAGACAACATTTGGTTGGAAATAGAATCCTTAGGACTCAGTTCTACTCCACCACCAGCATCCGATTTTAACACACAAGATACTTTAACTTTCTGCAAATTATCTGGGACTGGATTGAGCAATGCCATTTCCTCACAATCAGCCTGTGTTTCTAGACATTTCTTTTCTGTTGAAGTAGTAGTATTTTGTTGAACAGATATATTTTCACAGGCCTGAGTACTTAGTAATGCCATATTTATTAATGGCTTTGCCATAGATTGTGTTGTTTTCAATGTCTCTCTTAATTCATCCAGTCTTTGTATAACATCTGATTGCTCTGATTGTGGTAACTCCCCAAATAAGTCAATCAGCGTTTCTTCTGGCATTTCCTCACTCAGGGTCATTGCTGTTGTAGCAACTTCATGATTATCTGTATGTTTGCTACTGCCATCAGAACTTAAAGCAATATTACCCCCTTTCAAAGACTGATCAAGGAGAGGACTCACTTTCTCTGAGCTAAAAACACGTATTGGAAATATTGAAAAAGTACTCAGGAAAGGTTTCATTTTAAAAAGCATGCTGGGAACTATAGGCTGCTTAAATATTAACAAAACTCGGATATAGTCTCTTCTGGATGGCAGCCATTCAGCATGCACTAAGTCTATCAGAGAGCGTTCGCATCGTAGCAGCAGACTCAACGAGAGCATAACAGCTCTCCTATCACCCCATCTCCCTCTATTCATTTTATTATCATAAATCTGCAAGGTAATCTGTTTGGTTTGTAAGTAATAACTACATGGATCTCCTCTCTGCCTTTTTCCTGGTTGAGAGCTATTTTCTTTAGAGCTATTCTTTCCTCTCCTTTCGGTTTTGGGAGTAGAGCCAGCTTTATTTTCTGTATTAACCCCTTGATGACTGTTGGTGGGAGTAGTAGTAGATATCTTCCTGTTTCGTTCTGTTTTATTTGGATAGTTCTTAATGAATTTTACAACGGACTCCTTCAGGGAGTCAACCTGATCCTTAATTGATGTTAGAAGTTCGAAGATTGAAACCACTGTCTGTGCGGTAAGCAAGCACTGTCTAGATATAAAGTCTCTTGCATTCTCCCTTTTTAAGTCCATAACAACTCCCTCCTGCATAAGCATAGCAGCTGCCGAGCAAGCTGCTGTAGTCTGGGAGGGGGAGACATTTTCTGTAAGGCAGGAGGAAAGTTCTAAGAGCTGTTGACTATCCCATTCCACTGAGCTCTGTAAGTTAGCTCTACCTGATAAGGAGTCCAAGGTTAAGTTACTTACTACAGCAGTCTCTTTACTTGTTGTATAATTATCCATTTTCTGCTGCTTCAGTGGCTTCTGTGCTGCGGAGTGCGCACGCTGCCTCTTTTTCCTTTTCCCCATTCCTGAGAGCTAATTTAAAATGTTGATAAATTAAAGCTAAAAAGTTGCCTGTCTGTCATAAAATGATGATAAAAGTGGTTAAAAATAGTTAAAAATAGTTAAATATATAAAAATTTTAAAATAAAGTATAAAAATAAACTACTAAAAAGTAAACTTTAGAGGAGCTCTTTCCAGCAAATGCTGCCTCATCGCCATCTTGGCCCCACCCCAGATTGCTTCAGATAACTTCAAAAGTAATTCAGGAAAATAATGGATTTTCTAGCTTTGCAGAGTCGCACAACTTATTGCAGCTTTTCTAACATATATAAATAAAACTGAGAGGACAAGCTAGGTGATGTGATAGGGTGATTGTAACTTGACTAGCCAGCTAATAAGTTTTATCAATTATGCAAACTCTGCATATCAGAGTTCTTTGGGGAAATGCTGTGCTGTTTGAGCCTCAGTTTTCTACTAGAATTTGTTAAGCAGGTTCAAATGGAGAGAGGGAGAAAGAGATACTCAGATTTATTCTGCTGCCTTTTATTTCCATTTTCTCAAATCCATAATTTTTATCCTTTATTTTCAGTCTATTTCTCCTTTTAATTGTGTACCTTAATTCTTAACCTAGAGTAGTCCTTGTTAATCTTTTTGACCAATCTTTCAATCTTCAATCTTTCAGACCAATTTGGTCCTCTGCTTTTCCGAAATTCCCTTCTATACTTCCATATCAACAATTACAAAATTTGGCAAACCAGAACAAAAACCCCTTTTATTTTCTTCCTGCTAGTTATCTACCTTTGTCTTGCTTTATACTAAATGACTCAGTCTTCAATTTATGATCAAGTCCAAAGTAGTGCATTTTTTGTTAGACTATTGTGTATAATACAATATATTTCTCTATAGCATTGAGTACTATATGAGCCATAGTAATAACATATTCTCCCTCCTGAGGTAAGGTGTTGGCCTCATCATAGCTGGGCTTCCGGAAGTCACTCAAGACCTGGTTATGCTAGTGAGGTGGCTCCCTTATTTTTAACATCCCTTCATCTTTTATTCTTTGTTTTAGTTGGTTTTTTATATCTTTTAATGTATTCATTTAGCTCTTTGTATGCTGCCCAGAGGGGCGTGGTGGCTCAGCGGGTAAGACGCCAGGCTTGTTGATCAGAAGATTGCAAGTTTGGAGGTTCGAATCCCTAGCCTTCCGTGCGGAGTGAGCTCCCGCACTAGCTCCAGCTCTTGCCAACCTAGCAATTCGAAAGCATGCAAATGCAAGTAGATTAATAGGTACCACTTTGGTGGGTAGGTAACAGTATTCCGTGTGTGTCATTCTGGCCACATGACCGTGGAAGCGTCTTCGGACAACGCTGGCTCTTCGGCTAACAAACGGAGATGAGCACCTGCCCCTAGAGTCGGACACAACTGCACAAATGTGCGGGGGGAACCTTTACCTTTATGCTGCCCAGAGTTGCTAGTTTGTGAGATGGGTGGCTATATAAATTCAATAAATAAATACATATTCAGTTTTCAGATTTGTTTTGTTTTTAATACATACACCAGCCTTTCTCAACATTCTGACCCTGGAGGAACCCTTGAAATATTTTTCAGGCTTTGGGGAACCCTGAACATTCAGGCTCAAATATAAGCCCGAAGTTACAAAATTATTATATTCATTTCATGTGTATGTATGCACTAGCAGTGTTCTTAAACTAAAAATAAAGAATTAATGACAGATGTTATTTTCTTGGGCTCCAAGATCACATCATGAAATTAAAAGGTGCTTGCTCCTTGGGAGGAAAGCTATGGCAAACCTAGACAGCATATTAAAAAGCAGAGACATCACCTTGCCGACAAAGGTCCATATAATTAAAGCTATGGCTTTCCCAGTAGTAATGTATGGCTGTGAGAGTTGGACCATAAGGAAGGCTGAGCGCCAAAGAATTGATGCTTTTGAACTGTGGTGCTGGAGAAGACTCTTAAGAGTCATTTGGCCTGCAAGGAGTTCAAATCAGTCAATCCTAAAGGAAATCAACCCTGACTGCTCATTGGAAGGACAGATGCTGAAGCTGAAGCTCAAATACTTTGGCCACCTAATGCGAAGAGAGGACTCACTGGAAAAGACCCTGATGCTGGGAAAGACTGAAGGCAAAAGGAGAAGGGGACGGCAGAGGATGAGATGGTTAGATAGCATCACCGATGTAATGAACATGACTTTGAGTAAACTCCAGGAGACAGTGGAGGACAGGAAGGCCTGGCGTGCTATGGTCCATGAGGTCACAAAGGGTCGGACACGACTAAATGACTGAACAACAACAACAAGAACAACAACAACAGCAACAACAGGGGCGCGGTAGCTCAGCGGGTTAAACCGCTGAGCCGGAAGGACTGCCTGTATAAGATCTGATGGTCGGCAGTTCTAATCCCCACGTGGCGAGGTGAGCTCTCGTCATTCACCCCAGCTTCTGCCAACCCAGCAATTCGAAAGCTAATTAAGGCGAGTAGATAAATTGGGTACCACTTACGTGGGAAAAATGTGCTGCATCCTGTCGGGAGCCGTTCCACCGGAGAAAAAAGATGGAGAAAAAGATCGGAGGAAGACTGAAATGCTGCCGGTGAGGACAGACAGACCCGGAAATGACATCAACAGGACGTCAGCAGCCGGCTCAAGGCATCCTGGGAATTGTAGTCCAGAGCCTTAAGAGCCGGTTCCCTTACCCCCTCTCCTGGTGCGTGGGTAAAATTACACTTAGGTGATAAATGTATGTATAAAGATAAATGTATATAGACATGTATGTAAGCCACCTAGAGTCCTCCGTTAGGGAGGGGATAGGCGGGGTATAAATACCACTATAAATAAAAATAAATAAAATAAACAAAGAGTTAAATTTACCTCTTTAATGTGAAGTTGCCCAAATTTGAAATAAGTTTTTAAATAAATTGTGATCTCCCAGGTAACCCCAAGTGACCTGTCACAGAACCATGGGATTCCACAGAACCCTGGTTGACATAGCCTGAGTTACACAAAGACTCATTTCCATAAGATGATAACTTGGCCAGTAAACCATGCCAACAAGCTTTTCAGCCCAGAAATGCAAACGGTCAGAGAATCATGGACTCTTTAAACTTTAGTAGAGTCTTACTTTTTAGACAGTTTGTGAAAACTTTCATTTTAAATAGGTGGTAAAGCTACATTAGTTCACCAGAACTGCTTATTGACTCTTTGCTAGATAATTTGGAGATTGCTGTGCCTGCCCTTTTTCATCTCTTCTACCTGAAAAAGGTTTGGGCTCTACAAAAAGAATATGTGGTTATTTTCCTGAAGGTATGCATTGAAGTTTTTTCAAATAGCCTTCTGCCTCCAAGTTTCAATGAAACTAATCTTTTAGTCCTGCCCATGTTTGAAAGGGATCCTATGTCTTCTAATTAAGCATTACTCAAAACTGTCAACCCTTAATCTCATTTCACTTTTGAGTTTGATATGCTGTATAGTTCATCTATAATTTGGAGTTAATCAGAGTTGATGCCATTGTGTCTTAATAAGTAATAGTAACGATTGCTAGGGAAAGTGGAAGGCAAAAGGAAGAGGGGCAAGATGGATGGATGATATTCTGGAGGTGACAGACTCAACCATGGGGGAGCTGGGGGTGGTGACAGCCGACAGGAAGCTCTGGCGTGGGCTGGTCCATGAAGTCACGAAGAGTCGGAAGCGACTGAACGAATAAACAACAAAACGATTTGGCATTTAATTTGTGTTGTTATGTTTGTTTGTTTACCTTCATATAAAGTTTCCTGGTAAACCTAATCAATTGATAAATTTGAATACAGTATTTTCCCAACTTTTATGTAAATGAAAGATCTTGATAAATGGTGTCTTGTTCTTCCTTTGCACTCAGTTCAGTGTAAAATTTTATTAATAATGTGTAATTCTAAAAGAGAAATTTGACAAGATTGGGTGAAAAAGTAGAGGCTTAAGATAAACGTGTTTAGGATACTTTTAGCTCCAAGACTGATTTATATTGTAAGAGGTTTTTCTATTTTCATTTTGGTTTTATTTGGTTCTGATTCCATTTTGCATTTTTCTTGGAAGAATGGCTCTGGCTCCTAAACCAGTAACCCCTTTCATTATTAAAACAAAACATAGAAGGAATTTGAGTTTACACTGTGACATCTCCCTCTCTCCCTCTCCTGCTGCACTCTTGGTGGCATGCAAAAAGAAAGAAACAACCCAGTATTTTTAAAATATCCATAGTATATTCACTAAAACCTCTACAGTTAATATTGGCATTGGCATTGGCATTAGTATTATTTCAAGATAAAAGTCAGTTAAAAGCAATAGAACAGCAGAGAACAATCATCACAGTAACACCCAGCTGTCAAACTGAAAAACCCTCTGGAAGAATTCAATCTTTAATGCCCTCCAAAAGGCCACTTATACAGAAGTAAGTTTAATCTCTAAAAAAAAGGGCTATTCCACAGTACTGGGGCCACCACTGAAAAAGTAAAAAAAGAGCACGAGTTCCTGGCCTCAGCGCCTTACTTTTTGAAAATGGGAGATCCCAATTTATCCCACGATTCTTGTACCAGATGGGTCATATCTGGTGGGAAAAGAAGGTCATTTATGTATCTTGGTGGCAAGCCTGTGCTTTACATTGTACTCAAAAACCTATCAGCATTTGCCCCCCTGCTTCCCCACTCAGGCACTCATGGATCAGTTTACCCATAAATGGATACCATGGGATTGTGTCTATTCACATTGTAATGAGGCTTGTTTACTGGTAAAATATATAAACAAGTGCAACCTTAATCATCCAGAACTGTAGTGTAGTTCAAAACCCCAGAAGAGCTGCTAAGTGAATAATTTAGTTTTTATATTTTTTTCTGATTTCATTGAAAATTTCATTGAAAATTAAGTCAGAAAGAGTTATGTTATGGAAAACAGAAATAAGAGATCCAAGAATAATGGTTTTCATAAAGACTAGCTTGCATCAGCAGCCAGCATCTATACTATTGAATTTAGATTGTATGTAGAGATGTTTATCAGAAATTGGTCTATTCATGTGCCCCTTTCCATCTAGTTATATGCCCATATGTGCACATATGACATTATATATTTATAATAGTTAAAACAGCCATTTGTGCAAAAAGGGGTATTTTTGTGTGCCGTATGGAGTTTGTTTTGCCTGGACATTCATAGTTTCTTCTCTCTATTATTATTATAACCACCCAGAGTCATTGCGGAGTTGTCTGGCTTTAAATCAGTTAAATTTTAATTTTGAAATCATGTTGTGGGTACTCCCACACAAGAGTTGATTGTGATGAAGGATGTGGCCAATCCACAAACCAGCAATTTATATAAAAGAAAAGAACTGAGATGGTTCCCCATGTTCTACTTTATATCTCAAGAAGATTCTGTGATCACACAAGGAGTCCTATTTCATTAGGCTATAAGCCCATCTAGTCCAGCATTATGTCTCACACACTGGCTAACTGGATCATTTGGAAACTTCAGAAGCATGGATGAAAGAGTGATACCCCTCTTCTGCTGCTGCTTCTCAACAACCAGTATTTCAGGCCTCCTGCCCACAGTTCAGAACACCATCAATATTAATAGCCATTGAAAGCCTGATCCTCTATAAACCTGTCCAGTGCCCTTTTAAAATCATACAAATTGGCTGCCATTACTACAATTGCTGGCAGCAAATTCACAGTTTAACTATGCACTATTAAAAAGGTAGTAGTGCCATTATATAAATATATGTGAGACCACTCTTGGAGTGCTGTATATAGTTCTGGTAACCACCTCTGAAAATTTATGTTATTGAGCTGGAAAGGTAGCAAAAAAGGACATCAAAAGTAGAGCTGTGCTACATCGGCTAGAAGGAAATGCTGCAGCATTTGAAGTTCAAGCAGGGTTTTTTTTTTAAGGTTGATGTGAAAGAGATAAGGGAGAGATATAAAGCCATATATAATATTAACCATGTGGTTAGAAATATGTGTTTTTTCTTCTCTCTCTCTCTCTCTCTCTCTCTCTCTCTCTCTCTCTCTCTCTCTCTCTCTCTCCTTCTTTCTCTCTCTCACACACAAACACACAGTATTAGAAGTCTGTTTCCTATTATAACAAAATACAAGGAATTCAGTCAGTCTTCAGTCAGGAAAACCAACACAAGGAAATGTTTATTTACACAATACAGAATTAAGCTATGGATTTTGTTGTCCTTAGAATGATGGGTGTCACCAATTTAAACAGTTAAAAAGGGGGACAGGACGTAATCCAGAAGGTGCATGTTATTAGTGGCTACAAATCTTGAATCCTAATCCAGATGATTAGAGGATATAATTACCACCTATGTGTATTCTTGAAAATAAAAATGATACTAGAGGCACAGTTGTTTTGCTGCATATACACTTCCCATTGTTATTTTTCAGTAATAAGAAGGGAAATTAGTGGGTGCCATGCTGTTTATTCCTGCTGATTATAATAAAGTAAGCCAGAGCAGGTGGCCAGTTCCTTTTGCCTTATAAAATTATAAGAAGTATACTGATACTAGTTTCTAAGGTATGACATTTTTATATCTGGTGCATAAACACAGAAGGAGCCTTGGCAACAGTATTAGTTAGTTATTCTAATGGTTAATATTTTGCAAATTTTGTTTTATTATTTCTTGTAGATCAGTAATACTTAATAATGTGAGCCAAATCTGTCAAACTGCTGTTGACATACAACTAATTTTGCATTGTTTTAATGAAAACAGCATTGCATTAATTATAATTTTATACTTTCATTTTAGACAGTAAATCTATTAAAATATATTACTTAACTTTAGAAGTTGCTATAATAGGAAAGTACATGCTAATTTTGAATTATGAAGGAAACATATTTTATGGTCTGAGATTAGCCCATTTAATAACACTTTCATGCAACAGCCTGTTATTTATTTAGTTAGCTATTTTCATAAGAAGAAATATCATTTCCTCCCAAAAGAATCTCACACAGTGAAATGTGCAACTAGCATACTGGAAATATTCTAAGTTCAGCATTGTCTAACATATTTTTACAGATGCCATAAGAAACATTTTTGTTCCACCTGTTCAATTGGAAATATTGCTGTCTAGTTTTGTAATAAGAGTGAATAACAAATGAAAATAATACACTCTCAAGTTTGGAAAGCATATACTGTATATTTGTTTGGTTATAGATTTATAATCCAATCTATGAGGAAATTATTCCTGAGTGAAAAGTAATTCAATTAACTGCAGAGTGACTCATTCCAGACTAGGTTAATTTGTTCATAATGAAATCATTGGAACTTAAGTTAGTCATGACTAACTTTTCACACTGATTTTAACTCGACTTAATAGCAATTAACGTGGATTCAAATTATTATTACTTCCCAAAATATAATTCTGGTTTCTCTTCAGATCGTATAAATCTTTTGCCTTTTACTGAAGATTTCCATGGAGAGGTATTAAAGCTGTCTGTCAATCGTTCAAAATAAATAGCACTGAAAAGGGGTTTAACAAAGTGTTCTTCAGAGAGTTCCAATCTGAACTGACCTCCATACTTGGTAAATTGGGGTGGGGTGGGGAAACCATTGAAATGAACTTATTCTTTTTTGGTAAGCAGACTGTAGGAGCATGACCACAGATCTGATGTTGACTATAGTAAAGAACAAGTCCCTTAACCTCAGGTTGGAACCCAAAATAGCAAAGAAAATGTAGCATGCAGTTTGTTGTTTATTTGGATCCAGTATGTTATATTTTAGTTTCTTTGGCAGCTGCCTAAAATTGAACATGATCATTTTCAAATCACAATTCTCAGGGTTTTTTTTAAATCAAATTTATTAAAATAAATTGAATAGAGGTATAGTAATTAGAGTGATTAAATAACTTTTGCTTTATAAGCAATATATCCTCCTATACATTAGGGCATAGACTTTCTGACTTCTTTTCTAACATGCTTCCTATGATCTGGTGAGGAGGTGAGTTTCTTCTCTGATAATGGAGAACCTTGCAGCTGGATCTTTACATAACTGTGCCCTAATTTTTTATCAGCCAACCAACTCTCACATTCTATGATTTTGATTTCTCTTTCCATTGACAACATAGGACAGCAAATCCTATGATGCTGTTATATTTCCCATGTTCTTGATTTTGTTTTTATAATGCTACAGGTACTGGCTGTTAGAACAAAATTCTTTCTGACATAACACATAAAAGGAAAACACAATGTCTCATTATTATTTTTTTCTTTTCTACCAAGCTTATGGTCTTCTTTTCACCATGATTTTCTTTTTGGGAGGAAAACTGCATGTTCCTCTCAGTTCTCCAATCCCAGGCAACAGAACATATATCAGGATTAGATGGAGTAAGGGGAATATGTACATACTGTATGCATACTTGTTTATAGAGGGATGGATGTAGTAATAACAACTGTGCGAAAGTGTTGAAGTAGAATTTGCTGCCCTGGGTTCTGCATGCAATTTGGGACATACCACAGGCAACCTTTCCTAGCCATGATGACACCACAATCGATCATGGGCTAGAATCAGGAAGACATAGTTCAGAGTCTCTGGGAAGGGGTTTCACAGATACATACACTATGAAACAGGTAATAATTATCAAATGAGGACCAGCAGCAGATATAACTTTAGAGTGAGAGGATAAAATATAAATGCATTTATAACTGCTCTAAAGAAGATTGGAAGCCACTTTTATATATATATATATATATATATATATATATATATATATATATATATATATATATATTCTATCTATCTTCTATCTATCATCTATCTATCTATCTATCTATCTATCTATCTATCTATCATCTATCTATCTATCATCTATCTATTTCTTTCTTTCTTTCTTTCTTTCTTTCTTTCTTTCTTTCTTTCTTTCATCTTTCTACCTTTCTACCTTTCTTTCATCTTTCTACCTTTCTACCTTTATTTCTACCTTTCTATCTTTATTTCTTATTTACTTATTATTTTCCCCAATTTTTCTTTTCATTCTTTTCATTGTTTTTTTGTATTGTTTTTACTCTGTAAAAATTTCTTCAAAAAAAATTAATAATAAAAAGGACCAGCAGCAGAGAGAAGTCATATCATCCAATTGTTTGGTGGTAACTCTGCATTGTGTTGATTATAAAGATAAATGTTGCCTGTATTCAATACATGATGGGAATCAGGACTACAGTATATATACCTATTTCATTTCTGACTTTAGTATGCTTCTGACTTCTATATGTTCTTGATGTATTTTTCAGAGTTATGCAATATGATACTGCAACAAACTTGAAAGTTACTATATAAATATGTGATTTCATCGACTGAAATTGGATCCACATTGAAATGTATTGTGATAATTGTTTCATTTCTAAATAATGTCTAAATTATTCACTTTTCAGTGTACGCTTTGTAATAAAATACCATTACATCTGTTGAAAAATTTAAACTTGGAATTTGGGTGAAGCAACCATGTATCCAAAATTAGCAGAACATATAGTCATTACAGAACTCCCTAGTTCTAAACTCTAAATTCTGTTATTGTTCTACGGATCTTATAAAACAGAACTTATGGGACACAATGTGTGATGTAGTTACATAAAAATGGAATCATGACTACAGTGCCTTGTTTAGTAATTCTTTTTTCAAAATTTAATCACCGCCCATCTCACTCATGGGTGGTTTACAATAAAAAAAAAGAATAAATAATCATTAAATACAATAAAATATTCTTACATAAAAGTAAAATCCAAGACAGAAGTGTTAGAAAGATCTTAATTTATGGGAGCATCTTCAGAGTGCCAACCACCCCCAGAGTTGATTGCTCCTCCTCACATCCCACTCCTTTCCAGAAGGGCACGAGAGTGGGGGCTAGTAATAGTTATATCATTACTATTACATAGCAATAGTAATAGTATATCATTACTATGGATGGCTGAAGCTATTCACCTTTGTGCTCAAAATTACAGCAATTCACACTGCATATTTATGCCAGTGCAGAAAATCTAAATAAATTGTTTTAAGTTATCAATCAGATAGACAAAATTCAAGAGCCAGACATACATAATTACCAGGGAGTAAGTCCCATTTTTTATCTGCTTCTTCTTATTTAGTTATTGCACTTCTACATTTATTTTAGCTTACCATAGCCACTGTTGAAACCAATGGAAGATTTTCTGCTTGTTTCAATAAGGAGAGGCTTCTAGTCTTACACATACATATTTATCACATCTCTGTAGGGTGAATGGCTTCTGAGCCCCTGGTTTTGCAAGTGATGGTTTATTTAATGGAGATAGATTAAAAAATGAACATTATGCTCTTTTTGCTGTTTATTTTAATTACTGTAAAACAGATACTTTACTATGTGCCAGGCAGTTAATAAATACACACATAAATAATAATTTTCTTTTTTTTTTTTCCATAAGTTTTATTAATTTTAAAATACACATTAAAAGCTAATACAAAAGAAAAGAAATAGAAATACAAAGTAAGAAAAGGGAAAAGAAAAAGTGAAGTCAAAAAATAACAAACAAGAAAAAATATAGAAAATAGATGTCCTCCAATTTATCCTTGAACTTTAAGTACAACAATTAACTTTAAATGTTAGTCCTTAATACAATACACAGAAACTTTTCTTTGTCATATACCCTTTGATTTCTATAATCCAATCTTCTGTTCTTCATATAGGTTTCACCTTTCTTGATATCTTCCAACAATCCATCTCTGGTTTCTACTCCTTAGAATAGTAATCAAATGTTCGTTGTTGCATCAATTAAATGTTTTCCATTTGCTCTTTCCATTTTTACATCTATATTTATATCTTCAATAAAGTCCAATTAGTAAAACAAATAAAGGCCTTATCTACGTCTAATAAAATACAGTATATTCTGTTCATGTTATGACTATATATTCCATTAATACATAATCTAACATATTACATAACATAATACATAATATAGCAAAAATACAAAACCTAACATAACATATAACCTAATACATACAACATATTCTTGTAATAACCTACATTCTAATTCCATCTCATCATCTCATTGTCTTCTCATAAATGTGTCTCCAGAAAGAGTAATATATAATATCAACCTATTTATTTATAATCTTGTATCTTACACTTAAAATATCATGTTTTTATGCATCTGTAAATTTCTCATATCTGTGCTTACTCTGTGTACAATACCAAATCCGCATTTTCATTCACCTTGCATTCCAAATCAATATCAATAAATCTCCTGTTTAGGTTATGCCAATATCACAATATGCAACTTGTTTATTTCTGTAACTCATATGGGATATCAAAATGTTTATTTTGCCATATCTATCAATTTGCATATTAAAATCTTCCTGTCTCAGCTGCCACAATGTATTTATGCCCAAACATTTAATAGACCACTTCCTGTAAGATATCATAATCTTCTTCTGTACCAATACATTCAAAGTCCTCTTTCCCTGTTTCTCTACTGGTTCGAAAAATCTTTCCTCTGTTTCTAAATCTGTCCCTTGTACCTTCTGTTCCTGAGCCACCAAAACTATTAATATACGTTCTATGGATTTCTTAATTTGCAAAAAAATTTTGCTGGTTTCTTCCTTAAAATCCTGAAATATTGTGAGAAAGGCCATTATTTATTGTTCAAAGCGTAATCAACTGCCGTAGTCAAAACAAAAAAAATTCTCAGGGAGCAAGGAACAGCTGTTCTATTATTTATCAATAATGTCTATTTCTTTAAGTGAGAAAAGCTTTTAAAGTAAGAGATGAAAAAATTCCACAGAGCAGTATTTCAAACAGTTTGTAAAGGGAGAGATGAAAATATATTCCAAATGAAAAATAGTCCTTTCTAAAAAAAAATAGAAAAAGAAAAAAAAAAAGGCAGAGAGGCACACATTCTCTATACTTTATTCTTTATTCTTCTTTATTCTTCAGGCTGCAAGCTGCTTAACCCAAACAAACAATTTCTCAAAAGTCAGTTAGTTTGTGAGTGAGAAATACCAACAAAGTCTCTTAAGTCCCAATTTCTCTGATACAAAAGAAAGGCAGAAAAATACAAAACTTGTTCACTATGTTGCCAAAATAAAATCTATCAAACTTCCACCAAAATTAATTATAGCAAAGAAAACACAAAATTAGCCAACATTTTGAACGAAGTCCAAAGATAAATTTTAGAATAATAAAAATGTACTAATCTGAAAAAGAAAACTAATATAAGGTGATCTAAAAGCTGGCTGTCACTCTTGTGTCTCCCAAGAGACTTACTGTTCTCTGCAGAGCTAGAATCCTCTTTCGGCCATTTCATTGCATTCACTCCCCGTTCTTCTCCGCGGTGGAAACAACAAAGAAAAACAGGAGTGTGCAATTACAATGGCTCTGTGAGCAATCTTCTGGTTCCCCCTTCTCCAGGGGGAAACTTCAGTGGTCCGTAGACCCCTGCAAACAAGATAGAAAGTTAGCCAGGTCTCAGAGCTCAGAGCTCTGAGAAACTCTGACTTGTCGAGCTGCCAGCCAGGCTTGGAGTCATAAATAATAATTTTCCATGCTTCTAGAAAGATATTATTGTTATACTAGTACTTATTTTTTAATCAGTTTTATTCCACTAGGCCTCCTTTTATGTGGTTATACTTTTTAAACACTCTGAGATTTCAGATATTCTGTACTGCAATGCAATGACTACAATTTCTCCATCACTGAAATCAATGAAGTTAAGGTTACAGGAGTTTTGCCCCAAGTTTCAGAATATCCACTAGACCAAACAACAAACTAATTGTGGATTATTCTCAGCCTATGAGGAAATAGCCTTTGTTGTTTATTCGTTCAGTCGCTTCCGACTCTTCGTGACTTCATGGACCAGCCCACTTCAGAGCTTCCTGTGGGACATCGCCATCCCCAGCTCCCCCATGGTCGAGTCTGTCACCTCCAGAGTATCATCCATCCATCTTTCCCTTGGTCGGCCCCTCTTCCTTTTGCCTTGTCCCACTTCATTTTGTTCTCCGAGACCAAATGGGAGAACAAATGACATCCATTCCAGGTGTCATTTGACTACCTAACTTAGTATTCCAGTCTCCTGTAATGAAAATAACATCTCTTTTTGGCATATTATCCAGTAGGTGCTGCAGATCCTCACAGAACTGATCTACTTCTGCTTCTTCAGCATCTGTGGTTGGGGCGTATATTTGGATCACTGTGATGTTAAATGGCTTACCCTGAATTGGAATTGGGATAATTCTATCATTTTTGGATTGTATCCAAGCACTGCTTTAGCCACTTTATTTTTAATTATGAAGGCTACTCCATTTCTTCTGTGGTCCTCACAGTGGTAGATCTGGTGGTCATCTGATGTGAAGTGGGCCATTCCAGTCCATTTCAGTTCACTGACACCCAAAATGTCTACATTTAATCTTGACATCTCACCAATAACCACATCCACTTTGCCCTGGCTCATAGATCTTACATTCCAGGTTCCTATGGTGTGTTGATCTTTAAAACATCAGATTCATCGTTCACCACCAGCACCGTCGGCCGCTAGCCGTCCTTTCGGCTTTGAGCTAGCTGTGTCATCACATCTGGGGCTAGTTGAACTTATCCCATGTTCCTCCCCAGTAGCATTTTGACCATCTTCTGACCTGGGAGTCCCATCTTCCGATGGTATACTGACATATCTCTGGTTGTACTGATCCATTTAGTTTTCACAGCAAGAATACTGGGGTGGGTTGCCATTACCTTCCCCAGGGATAGTATTTAGTCTGACCTCTCTGCCATGGCCTTCCCGTCTTGGGTGTCTCTTCATGGTTTATTTCATAGTGTCACTGAGGTGCTCAAGCTCCAGCACCACGACAAGGTAATGATAAATAAATAAATAAATAAATAAATAAATAAATAAATAGCCTTTTAAAAAAGGTAAAGGTTTTCTCCTGCACAGTCGTGTCCAACTCTAGGGGGCGGTGCTCATCTCTGTTTCTTAGCCGAAGAGCCAGCACAGTCCGAAGATGCTTCTGCAGTCATGTGGCCAGCGTTCATGTGCGGAACACTGTTACCATCCCACCAAAGTGTTTATTAGCTTTTTCCAATTTTTAAAAATCTTTTGGTATCTATCACTTTCCTCCTTCTACAAAATGGAGTAAACATTGATAACAGGTTTTACCATGACAAGCAGTACTATTTGTTTCACATAATCTGCTTTCGCACTAACAATTTTTATAGAAATCTACTAATTTAAGATGCAATCTATGTTCAATTTAGTGTGTACAGTGTCTATTCGATTTTAAAATGTTGGCATTTCAGTTTTAACCTTGTGTAATAGGGGTAACATCACATATATCTGTTTCATTTTCTTCTAAATAAGTGAGTGTATAGAAATGAAATGCATAACTGCACAGCATGGCAGCTCTTTTTACTAACCAATTAACATTGCTCATTCTTAACATGATTCATTAGAAGCAACAGAAAATTGTGAATAAAATATTTAGGCCATGGAGGCAACAGGCCACTATTGGACCTACTGAAATTATATTTTTCATCATCTATAGACTTTCAAAGAAGCAAATATTATTAATTCTTTTAATTCATATTTTCTGACCATAAGTCTTTTAATTGTAAATGAAATAGATCACACAATATTAGGTATTAACCCAGATAGAAATTGTACTAATGTTTTTGCTTGCCATCTGGGAACTGAAATAACTATATGAAGCCCATTAAAAATGTAACAATGCAATGTTAATCATGCTAACTTGGGAGTAAACTTCGTTGTACACTTGAGGTTTACTTTGAGTAAGTATGGACTTGTATCTTTTACATATATACTCATTATATTATGCCCTTTTGGTATAACATATCATTTGGGGGCAATGTTATGTGGAGCACAGAAAAGGAGTTAAAATAATAAGCCAAAAATAGTAAAGGCATGAAATTTTAAATAAATAAACATAGTTAAAGTTAGTTTATACCAATATCATTCACTATACTTTTCCTTACTTTTTGATCCTTACAAAACCTCCTTGCTTCCATGACATACATATGTTATACTGTTTTATATATTGCCTATCTTTTTTTTTGAGGATCTCATCTACTCTGTCTCAGCCATGACATTCTCTTTCTTCCCCTTCATTTCCACTCATTCAATCTTCTTTTATAGCAGATTGCTCCTCATTTATTATTTTAATACGACCAAATAACCCATACTTTTTCTATACTGGACATTCACTTTTGGATTAAATCCACATTAATACAACACCCATTCATTCTTTACCCTGTTATTTTTTATCACATGTATTTCTTAAGTATCTAATTTCCAGTGTATTTAAGCTAGTTTTGTTTCTCCTAACACACCCAACCCTCACTTCAAGATACAAAATTTGTAGAGGTTCACTCTTACATACAGCTATTTTCATTTTTTTCAGGATTCATTCTCTGCAGCAGACCATCTGTTACTCACTACTCTTTTACCAGCATTTACACTGAAAAATTGAGTCATTTTCTCATTTTAGTAAACATTCTACCATGCTGTGCAACTTCATATAACTGCTTTTTTTGCCATTTATGTATATCATAAATATGTAATCATTCAATCATTTTTTTACTTCAAATGCAATTACTCTTGGTCTTTGATACATTAATTTTCAGATCCATGCACCTTGTTACATCATCTGAACTAATCTCACATTCATTGCAAATCAGCCAAGATCTAAGTCCAGAAAATGACATCATCTGATGACAAAATATCCCTGCATAGAAAAGCATTCCTAATCAACTCACCTCTAATGTCATCACTAGCATTCCTTATAGATTTATCCATAAATATATTAAACAATTGTGAGGACATGAAACATATTTTCCTACTTCAAAAAATGTTCCACTATTTGTTAAGCATTCTGTTCCATTTGCATTCTTTACTTTGACCATATACTGCTTTTATTATATTCAGTAACTGTCCTTCTATTCATGCAAGACATTACTCAATTTAATCCTGCTTATGTTATGATATTCTTTCTCTAAAACAACAATATGCAATAAACTGTTGAGGTCATTACCATATCAATGGCCTTTCAAAATGCCCAAAGATTTTGGAGCATCCAAATTCTCCAAACTGTATCCCCTTCTCACCAACATCCACATCTAAATGAAATCACCAAAGAAATCTGTCATTCCAACTCTCCATTTTCCTACCTTAGACCTATGCCACACTGGCTAATCTCATCTCTGGGGAGTGGGAGAAAAATTAATGGCAATAGGTATAGTAATCAGTCTTAGAATTGACAAAGAAGACATTGAAGTGGTTATATTCTGCCTTTTAGAATCAACTATCAACAGTAAGGAAACCAGCACTCAGAAGTATACTGTAGAGTAGCACTATGAAGGCCTTTGAAAAGATATTTAGATGCTGTGATATGACTATCCTACAAAGATCAGAATCATTCAGGTAATGTTTTTCCTTCTGACACTTTAATGAAAGCAAAGTTGAGTTTTGTTGAAGCAGAATAGAAAGAGTATTAATATTTTGAACATTGGTGTTAGAAAATACTCTTGAGGAGACAATGGATAACCAAGAAAACAAACAAATGAATTCTAGAACAAACAATCCTGGGTTCTCACTCAAGCACAAATTACCAGGGTCCATATTTTGGACAGCTTCCTTGAGAGATTCATAATGCTGGGAAAAGTAGAAGGATAGAGAAAAAGAGTATGACCAGCTGCTTGGAGGATAGACTTGTTTACAACAACAATGAATGCACCACTAGGAGACCTAAAAGACCAGGCTGAGGATAGATCATACTAAAGAAAGTCCATCTATGTCAGAGCTTTCCAAACTGTGTGTCGGGACATGTTAGTGTGTCGGCTGCAGTGTCTGAGTGTGTCCCGGCTGCTGCTACCTCTGAGCCCTGCCAGGATTCCATGCAGGTCCAAACCTGCTGTGATTCTGCATAGGTCCTAGTGCCTGCCTTGTGCCCTGCTGTAAGAGTGTGTCGCAAAATGATGCCCTGCTGTAAGAGTGTGTCGCGAAATGATGCGTGTTTAAAAAGTGTGTCACCAACATGAAATGTTTGGAAAGCTCTGGTGTATGTAGTTGTTAAAAATCACCACTGACTTGACAGCAAATAATCAATCAGGAATTCCAAATGTCTTGGCAAGCAAAAATTTAGGACTGCTTTTTCAGCCAGGCTGAGCCATCCTATTTAATCAGGGGGAAAATAAAGGAGTGTAAATGAAATATAGGTAGAGATAGCCCCAACCTACCCCATATCCCACTGCACAGTGCAGCCTACTTTGTCTGCCTACTTTAATCTTAACCACTCCTTGTGATTTTTCACCATATTCTTTGCAACTGTTTCCCCCCTCTTTTTACCTGTTATACTATCTTAGTGTCATCCTCATTATCTGTAGTAATGATTCTCTTATATGCATTTTTTCTTGCCCCCAACCTCTTTCACATCATCATTCCACCAAGCATTCTTTTCACCCTTCCCTTGGCACTTCATATCATAATCCTTTTTACTCTGTTCCAAGCTGCTTCTACATTCTCTTTCCTTATATTCTCTTTCCATTTATTCTCTTGGGAGATACATCTATTAATCTTCTAATAATTTTTCATACAAAACTCTTACTTTCTGCTCCTACGGTTGTTCTATTTACAATCTAGTTCCTTTACCCTCTTTTTCTTAATATGTATTGTTGACCTATAAATCCATTCCATCTCATTTTATTTCCAGAGTTTAGAACAAAAATTACATATAATTCTTTCATTTGCCAATTTGCCATTTCTGTCAGTGGCAAGCAGGAAAGGAGTTGGAGAAAGGTCACCATGAGATTTATAGGACTTTATATTGCTAGTGTCATACTTAGGCATCTGATGATAGCCAAATGGGAGATGAAGTCTGCGCCAAGGAATTTGAGAGGGGATGGCAAAGGACAATGGGATGTTTGTACTTGCTATGATAAGTAAGGCTGAAATGCTCTGATTTAGAACACACACAAAAATGGGAGTGGAGAAGTCACTGTTTTTTTCCTTCCTTCCTTCCTTCCTTCCTTCCTTCCTTCCTTCCTTCCTTCCTTCCTTCCTTCCTTCCTTCCTTCTTACCTACCTACCAACCCAATGCACATGAAGGGCATTTATCCATCTTTTTGGCATCTTCACAGGCAGAAGAGAGCATGGAAAAAGCTGAAAAGAAGCTTGCCACTGTCATTGGCCCTCCTCCTCCATTGTGCTATCTCTTTTAAAATATGAATCCTATAAAAAAAAATGTGTGGCTTGCCCCATCCCACCCCTGTGATATCGGGGGTGGGGGAAGATGAAGAGAGGTGAGGAACAGGTGGGACTTCCTTTTTTCCTGCCCCCATCACACCACTATAGCTGTTCCTGGAAGGAAAACTGGGGGTCTGTCCTGTGTCAGGCCAAGCACACACAAGTACACAAAGAGATAGTTGCAAACTTTTACTAGGTGGGTTTTTAAGCAAATGGCAAGCAGCAGAGGGAAAGGTATGTGCAAACACACACACACACAAAAAAAATATTAAGTCCCCACAAGTCCAGCAAACTTGCCTAAAGAGATAGTCCAAAATCCAAAGAGCAGGCACAAGAGTAATCAGGCAAAATCCAGTGTCCAAAATATTATAGCAAGGTCATCAGCCAGTCCAGGTTCAGAGTCACAGTCACATGGTTTCAAGTCCAAAGGCAAAGCGCACAGAGTCTGGGTTTGCAAATGGTTGTTACTAATGAAGAGGCTTGAGCTCATAGCTCTTCTTAAATAAGAGGTGGCCTGGTGTGGTTCATTTAGGATGGCGAGGCTCCTTCCTAAGAAGTAATCTCACAGAATGCCTTTGCTCTGCTCTCTTTGCAGCCTGCTGAGCTCTTGCATTGGGAGGGGGTGGTAATTCCACACCCTCGTCTTCGGAATGTGGAGGTAGCTGTCTCTGCTTGTTGCTGGTCAGCCCCACCTCCTGATGTGAGATGGACATTTGTGTGAACAACACATGTGGCAATAACATGGAGAGATTATTTATTTTCCATACCACTTAATAGCTTTTTATAATGTCTCTGCAATGCATCCGTTAGTGATTTAGAAATATTACATATAGTGATTGAATTCTGCAATTAAAAAGTGCTTGAGGAATTAGAATCTATCTGATGTGATCTACCCTAGTGGTGTGAATAAAATGGGAAATGTCTTTTGTTTTGAGCGTGGAAGAAAACAGCACAACTTGAAATTTTCTCTTAGAACATTCTGAGTTTGCTGACTTACAGTGAAAAAAACCCTGAAAATGTTTACATTGTTCTGGTTAGAGAAAACAATAGGAACACAATATATGGTACTCACTCCCATATTTTTAACCCCAGAACCAAAACAATAGGAGATATTGTGGTGCTTGCTACTTACTATCATCTAGCCAAATTAAACAAGAGTTAGCGAAAGATAGAATTTTGAAAATATTTCGAAAACTTAAAATAATCATATTAGGGTAAGTAGAATGGAGGGAAAGAGAGATGGAATTAGAATCCTTCCTTCAACACTTCTCCGTAGCCAGTCTGAGTTTTCAGTTAGCTAAGTAAATGTCCTGACTCAATTTACACAGAGAAATGAGAACTAGCTATCTGTATCCCCTACTAACATGTGCTTGAGTAGTGGATAGGTGCCTGGCAGTTTAATAGCAGCAGGCATACACCTGAAAGGAACACAAGAAACCAATATAAACCCAATAGAAATTTTCATTATATTTTTATTACACCCACACACACATACACAAAATTAAAATTGTAACTATGTAGTGAGGCAGCTTAGAACTCTTGTATTACAAAACTGTACTGTACTGTACTGTACTGTACTATACTATACTATACTATACTATACTATACTATACTATACATAAAATAATATAACACAACAGCAGGGGGAAAAATTGTGTTGTATCACAAGCAAACAAATGTAATGCCCCACAAGGCAAAAACTAATTACCACATAGTGCTTGAATTGGCAGAATTTGAACAGAACAGAAGTTCACCAGCAAATAAGAAGCTCACTGAGATTCCCAAAGCAATATGGATCTTCAGGCTGAGCAATTTTAATGTCCTCTGGAAATGTTGTGGGGGGGGCAGGCAAGTCTACCCATAGGCTAACACAACTCCACATTAGGACTTTGAAGAAGCACGAGTACAGGGTGAAAAGGAGAAAAGAGCTAAAAGGAAGGCACGTCAGGCAGACCCTCATCATGACTGTCTCCCACCCGGAAACGTATGCCCTCATTGTGGGAGGTTGTGCGGATCCAGAATTGGCCTTTATAGCCACTTACGGATCCACCGTTAAAATTTTACCTTTGGAAGACAATCTTACTCGGCTATGAGTGATCGCCAATGTATATGTATGCATGTATAGATTGTGCAGGATTTTACTACACAGCCATTTTTGCATCCAGTATGTTTCTTCTTTGTCTAAAATATTTTTTCAGATTTTATGAGTATTCCATTTTGAAAATATATTTTAATATGTATTTTGCATAAATCAATCTGCAATGTTAATGTAGGAGAATTCACCAAATCAGATTTTGCATTAGGCCCCAAGTCTTGAAAAAGATAAACCATAAAGATAAACCACATAGAGAGACATTATGATTATGGAAAAGAGATAGGCTTATAATTAACTTTGGAAATAGTAATGGCTCTCCTAAGTGATCTTCTAAAATCAGTTCACAAGTGTTTTAGTCTAGGCAGTTATGGATTGGAATAACTTTTATTTACAGTACATGTTGAAGATAGCAGCAGTATTAAAATTTATAGCACAAGCAAATACCTTAGACACTTAGAATCTCCAAATACTTTTCAGATACAGGAAGGATATACATTATTAATACAATGCAAATATTGATAAACAACAATCAGAGAGGCATAAGAACTGAACATACAAATAAAAATATAAATAATTTTTAAATTTATATTTTATGTTGTTTCTTAAGATAAAAAGCAACTTGTTTATGAACATATATTACTTCAAATGCCTAGCAGAAATATATTTTCTAATCAAGAAAGAAATGGAAGCATTTGGATAATTGATTGTAAAATTGTATGAAAATAATTATCACATAAAAATGCACTTATGAGATGTGCAATTTATAAATATCAGAGTAAGTGGTAAAGTAGACATGGTTTGGTTTATTGGGTGAATTATTTTTATTTGATTATGTACTGTTTATTATTATGAACCACATAAATCTCATATTTTAGGCTTAGCTAATTTGCATATGATGCTTGTTGCAGAATTATATATTTCTAACTATTTAATAATGTATATCTCTCTGGCACTAGAAGCATATACGCTAGCATCTTAAATGTGTTGTGGAGCTGTGAACAAGATCTGCAATGTTTATTCAGTATTCTGAGTTGAGTGTGACTCTGCATTCCCTGGAGATTGATTAGGACTTAATTGATACAAAGCAAAATGTGTGTGTGTGTGTGTGTGTATTCTGCTAAATCATAATCTTTTAATTTCAGTGAAAGGAGAAATCTACACGTGCTGGGTTTATTTCTACAGATCTGCTTTTTTTAATCAAAAAATGTTTGTGACAACATATATGTAGAGGTATGTGCTTCCGGTTCTAACTTGAATATGGGAGTGTGTGAATATTATTCTTATTTGTGCATCTTCACTTTTCTTCCATAGGAGCATGTAGTCCTAATTATACTTCTGTTCCTGGTTTATCTTTTTCAAGGTGAGGAAAGTTCTAATTTTATATTTGCTGTATGTGTATTCATGCTGGCTTGATGTCACCATCTGTTGATAGGTGACAATTTGAGGGTTTTCTCTAAACTCTGGATGTGATAAGTAGGTTGTTAGCACAGACATTGATCATATAAAGTCTGTGTTTGAAATAATATTTAAAATGCTGTAGATTTATTATTGTCTGGTCCAAAAGAAAAAATGAAAAACAAATGTTATTATTCCACTAGTTGATTTAGAAACATGTTTCCCAATACCACATGGAAAAGAGGAGGTTCCTTTTGGATACTTCTGCATTATTTATCAAGCTATTTATATAGAGATTATACAGTATATATTTGTCAAGCTATTCATGTGCTAATCTCTTTAACTGAAGGTTACTATCAGCTTGAATAAGCAAACAAATAAGCAAATCAGGCCAATAGAAACCCTAACGCACGCATAGACAGAAATGTAAGCATGGGATCTTCTGAGATCTTATTTCTTAATTTAGAATATTTGTAGATTGATTGATCACAAGACTCTGAGCAGTATACAGCAATCTAAAAAGAAAAAAAATAACAAAAATAAAAATATGATCTACATACAAAGATGAAATGTTCACAATCAATCAATTAGCTCCAAAGATATGGTAGTGGTTTTCTGACAGGCTTTCAAGATTCATTCATTCATTCATTCATTCATTCATTCATTCATTCAGCTGCCCATCTCACACATGACTCTTGGTGTCTTACAATAAAATAAATAAAATACAAAAGATAAAAGATAAAACACATAGCAACTGAGCTTCATCCAAAAAATGATCAACACAGCCAGAAAACAGGCTCTGTAACACACCCAGCGAGGTGGAGCTGAGGAGCCTTATGACGAAGGTCAAGGAGAAAGTGCAAAAGCTGGGTTGCAGTTAAACCTCAAAAAAACCAAGATTATGGCAACCAGCTTAATTGATAACTGGCAAATAGATGGAGAAAACGTGGAGGCAGTGACAGACTTTGTATTTCTAGGCGCAAAGATTACTGCTGACGCTGACTGCAGCCAGGAAATCAGAAGATGTCTACTTCTTGGGAGAAGAGCAATGGCAAATCTTGATAAAATAGTTAAGAGCAGAGACATCACACTGACAACAAAGATCCGCATACTTAAAGCAATGGTATTCCCTGTAGTAACCTATGGCTGTGAGAGTGGGACCATAAGGAAGGCTGAACAAAGGAAGATAGATGCTTTTGAACTGTGGTGTTGGAGGGAAATTCTGAGAGTGCCTTGGACTGCAAGAAGATCCAACCAGTCCATACTCCAGGAAATCAAGCCAGACTGCTCACTTGAGGGAATGATATTAAAGGCAAAACTGAAGTACTTTGGCCACATAATGAGAAGACAGGATACCCTGGAGAAGAAGCTGATGCTAGGAAAGTGGAAGGCAAAAGGAAAAGGGGCCGACCAAGGGCAAGATGGATGGATGATATTCTGGAGGTGATGGACTCAACCGTGGGGGAGCTGGGGATGGTGATGGCTGACAGGAAGCTCTGGCGTGGGCTGGTCCATGAAGTCATGAAGAATCGGAAATGACTGAATGAATAAACAACAAAGAAACACACCCAGGGTCCAGGCTCAGGTATAAAACTAAGTTTTCAAGGGTTTACAGAAGGCCAGCAGGGATGGGGCCAATCTAACCTCAGAGGGATGAAGTTCCTCTGGGGGTCCTCCTAGACCCTCAGCTCCTGGTTGAAGAACAGGTAGAATCTGTCACTAATTTGTGCACCAGTAGGCCCCATTCACACTCATTCATCACCTCTAATCTGTATATTGCAATGCATTCTACGTGGGGCTACCCTTGAAGACCTTTCAGAAGCTTCAGCTGGTCCACAATGTGGTGGCATGCCAAGTGGATGGTTATATAAATTTAAGTAAATAGCAGGTAAATAAATGAACAAACAAATAATCTAAACTGGACTCCTCCACTTTACTCCAACAAGAGAGATTAGAGACTGGGCAAAAGTTGTCACAAGAGCCAGATCCAAGCAGGGCTTCATCAAGAGACCTCTTTCAATGACAGTCTCCCAGATCCAGCTGCTCACTCTTTCACATGGCTGCCCAAAGGAAATCAAGAGACACATGAACTAACCCACAGGTGGCAGGATTCATACCAAAGAGAATTATACCTATTTCCTTAAGATCTAGCAGTTCAAAAAAATCACAGATCACAAGATAATGCTTTGCTCATCACTGTTGACTATGTTCAACTGGCATCCAACCAAGAACAGGTACAACTGACCAAATCATTGGGACAGTCTCCAAGTGCCCTTGGGAATTCCTCAGGGTCTATTAGATATCTGGGGTGGGGTGAACCATTCTAATGGCGATCTGGAGCATCTATTATAAACCGTGTGATGAGTATATGATCTAACCTTGGCAAAAGTCAAATGTTAATTGCTTTCATTCTCAGATCATGTCTCATCTGTTCCAAAGTATAGACCAGGTCAAGCATGTTATTAAGCACTTATTGGGGCCATGAATAGTTGCAACATGTCCATGGTTGTCATGGAGATCATTAATTCATGAGTTGGAAGAATTTTGGAGCTTCTGTAGGAATTAATCAAAATACTCCAGATACTTTACCTATATTTGACTAACTGAGAGTCATATAAAATATAAATCACATTAAATCAATCTTTATTACAGTCATGGACCAGCATAAGGTGTGGGGTACAGTTATTAAAAAGAAACACAGACATAAAAAAAAACTCCCCCACACACGTGTGTGTGTATTTGTCTGTAACATATACATACATACATACATACATACACACACACACACATACATACATACATACATATATATATATATATATATATATATATATATATATATATCTCAATGCATCTTTTTGTAAGTACTGGTCTCTGTTGCCACAATTCTTTATATTCATGAGTATAAACTTGTCAATGTCTGAGGTGGATGGGGTGTGGGCTGCTGTCAGATAACCTTTGTATAGCAGGTGAAACTATAAAATGGTACAAATGGAGTTTCAACCATTTTTAGTGCTGCATGGAAAGTTGGGAACAAAGTACCTGAATGAAATGTAGGGTGCCCAAATTACCTTGAAGGTGTTTTGTTGAACTGGTGCTTGCAGAAGTCTGATGAAACCAGCCTACAATAGGAGCTTGGCTTGGGAAGTCATGTCAATCTTGGGGGAGGGGAAGGGTGTGCTTTTCTTCCTCGAAGTTCACACCTATGTTTATGTCTTACTAAAGTGAAATTCCCTCATATCATTTTATTTCTCAAAGAAACATTGGTCAGTAATAGCTAACCTTGGCACGAGAAGATCGAATGTTTTTGTAAGTTGCCTTTCTTAGCAGCAACTTTTGTTTTTGTTTGTAATTAAAAGGAGAAATGCTTCATATAGAGAAAATTATAAAACTTTTACAAGATCAACCACAAAACAACATATAACTATAAAAGGCAGAAAAAGGAACAGAAAAAAGAAGTCCATGCTTCATTTGTTATGTGATATATTTATATGTACTTGCCTTTGGTAACATTTAAAAATGAAATAAACAAGGCTTCCTTTGAAAGCTTATAAAATACAACATATTTCTTGGCTTAAAATAAACCTGCAACAAAGCCAATTAAGCAATTCAGTTTGAATACGGTATAATGTATGATTCTTATCCAATATAATCTTTTTTTTAAAATACACTAATCCCATATTGTTTTGCTTATGTTATCTTAAACAAAATCTACTAAAATATATACCATATATAAATCACTGTCTTACCATGCACACATTAAATAAATGTATAATTAATATTGCAGGCAGTATAACCTTCATATGTTAACATCGTCTTTTTTAATTATATTAATTTTGACAGCCTATGCCTTGCATAGTAATCTGACTGAATATGAGACAACTGTCTAACCCAGGAGTTTCTGTTCAGATTTTTATTTATGTCTTTTTATATGTTATCGCTTATAAACCCCAATCTAACTACCCCTAGGTGGTAATTGGTATTTGGATGGGGCCATTGTTTAGGAGATGGCATGGGTTAGAGGGAGTTGGTACAAAGAGTGACTGCCAGTAGTTGCTATATTGGGGGACAAGAGGTGACCCATTCCCAGGGAAGGCAATCTCAGTGTCTTATGCCAATTCCATATTTCTGGCCCCTGGACTCTACCACAATGCCTGATCATCAGAGCAGGTTTCCAGCTATTGCTACTTAATGCCAGGTTGCCTTCTAAGGCGGCTCACTTCATGCAGTAATTAATTATAGATAAGAAGACTGGCCTGGACTGTATTACTGTGACTTTGTTGAGCATGGAAGGGGAATTCCTCTATCAGTAATATGCCCATTTGGATTTTGAGTGTGGCTCCAGCCATGATCCCTGGGCAGGGACAGTGGAGTGACTATAGTAATCTGGGAGACTGGTGGCTTTTATATGTATTGCTTCACAGATTACCAACTGAGAAATCCTCCCTTTATCTTTGTAAGAACCAGGGAGGGTCATATCTGAAATGCTTTCCCAAATTACATTTCTGCCCCGGATTCAGATTTCTTTTCTCTGACTGTTGTCTTGGTTGTGGCTCTCCCTCCTGTTCCTCAGGGTTATTCCTTCTGCCCATTACAGAAGGTAACAGTGGCTTTAGATCAGATTGCATTTGTATGGCCCCTCTCTGCTAGCACATCCCATAGCAATCCCTGATTTTTAGAGGAACTGAAGGTGATGAACTGGCAGAAGAGGTATCTAGATGCTATTAGGATAAAAACAAAAAAGTGAATATGATCAAACAAGGATAACAGTATTTATTAGGATTATTTCATGTCAAACATAATGTTTTTCCATTCTTATCATATCTACAGATAGCTGGCTATTGGCTCTTTTCAGGGCCAGTTTGGTCTAGTGGTTAAGGCACCAGGCTAGAATGCAGGAGATGGAGAGTTCTAGTCCTGCCTTAGGCATGAAAGCTGGCTGGGTGACTTTGGGCCACTCACTCTCTCTCAGCCCAACTCACCTCACAGGGTTGTTGTTGTGGGGAAAATAGGAAGAGGAAGGAGGATTAGATATGTTCCCTACCTTGAGTTATTTATAAAAATAATGAAGGCGGGATAAAAAAAATCTTTAAAAAACCCTCCTAAGTAGGGAGGACTCAGAGGCTGTAGGGCTGCTATGAGGAGTACTCAATGCATCTGGTAGATTAATTTGCTTAGATCCACTATAAATTGAGTTCTGCCTGTGGATATCCTATGGAGTTGACTGAATCACATCTTGTCTGGAAGAGTTTAAGACTTTTGGAAGTGGACAGAGTCCTCAGACTATATATTAGGTCTATGTCTTTCCTGACTGGTTAAGGCTGACGGGGAGATGATACATTATTTCATCTAGGTAGTGGTGAATTCAACTTTCAGTGAGGTGTGTTGCAGTTTCAAAAGGCTTTTGAAAAAATGGATTATCTAGATTCTTTTCATCCAGGATTCAGGCCTGGGTATGGTGTTGAGATGGAATTGATCACACTTGTAGATGACCTTTGAAAGGCTTGGGATGACAGGGTTTGATCTCTCAGCAGATTTCAATAGAATTGAACATGGTATCCTTCTGGACTGACTGGACAAGGCAGACAGGAGTGAAGAGCAGGGTGTTGTGGATGGTTCTCCTCCCTCTCCAAGGCTGGTTCCAGTCACTGTTTGTAGGGTGAGAGAGGTCAAGTCCTAGGCTCCTGCTTTGTGGATTTTTTCAGGCTCTACCATCTCCCTGCCCCTATTCAACATTTACTGCTGAGTGAGGTCATTCACAGGCATTTGATGAGCATACTGATACTGTTGGGGTTTGATAAACCCAGGAATTTACTTCTAGATATAAACTATACAGAGAGGCTTGATTTCTAGGTAAAAGGTGAAATATTCTGCACAGTCACCCAATTAGCAGCCATTGTTGTAGGGATGATGTGTCATGTGTGACTCATTCAACAGGTGCTTAGAGTTAGCTTGGGTGTGGTGAATAACGAGATTGACCTATAATGTGATTGGTCAGTTTGACTATATAAGCAGAGATATTCTGTATTTCATTTATTCCCATTTTACCTCGTGAAAGCTATATCGTTGATGGTGTATCATTTGTTACTTGTGGAAGTGATCTGTAAATACGTATGTATATAAAGTAAATAGGATATTTGATATAACTTCTGTTTGGAGTCTATTTACTGCATAGTACTTGGATCACTGGTGCCTAGGAGAGAGGCAGGCCGCTCCATCTCCGCGTGCTCCCTCTGACAGGGTTACGGGCCCAGAGGCGGCAGAGATGCCATAGACGACGGAAGGCTTTGCACTGGCTGTGGATCGGTGGATCGTGTGCAGTCTGTGAGCTGCAAGTTTTGGAAGCCTATCCAGGAGTCGTGTGGCTATTTGGAGTGATTTGGAGCTTTAACAGGTTCCGTGCCTGTGTGTGTGTTTTTTCTCCTACGCTTGTTTTGCAGCTGGAGGACTTTCTGATAAGGTCTGTGTCTTTAATCATTGGTGTCTGCCCAGAAGGGGCTGAAGACAGATGAGCACAGCGAAGGTGTTGCCGGCAGTCGGGGGAGGTTTTCCTCTGGAAAGACTGAATGACAGTAATTATTCGTCATGGGCATATAAAATGGAAATGTATCTTTGGTGTGAAGGGCTTTGGAGGAGTGTACTTTGCCCTGAACCAGACCTGGAAGATGAAGAAGTTGCTCTAAAGGACGATAGAGCATTGGCAAGCATACTTTTATGTCTGGAAGATAGCCAATTGTGTTATGTTAGAGACTGTCAGTTAGCCTATAAGTGTTGGGAAGCTTTAAAGAATGTTTATCTAAGAAGCTCACCGTTATGTAAGGTTTTACTAACAAGAAAACTTTATCACGCTAGATTAGGGGTATCTGATAATATAAGGGATCACCTGCATTATATGACAGGGTTGTTCCAGGAGTTGGCTCAGAGAGATATGCAATTTACAGAAGCTAACAAAGTGTATATAATTCTCAGTTCTTTAAATGAAACATGGGATACTTTGGCAATGAGCTTTGGGTCGTTATCTGAGGAAGATTTGACCATAAATTACTTATCTGGCAGATTACTGGAAGAAGAGCAAAGAAGGCAGCAGTGTTCTAATGTAATTAGGTCTAAGCAAAGCAGTGTTTCTGTTAAGGAATGTTCTGATAAGAAACTAAAGCCGAAGGCTAAGCTGAAAATTTCCAAGCCGGGAGAAGCTGCACAGCTGTCTTTAATTAGTTCAAGTGTAGAACAAGATTTAAAGGGACCATTTTTAATTGACAGTGGGGCTTGTCAGCATATAGGGAGTAACAGACAGATGTTTAAGAGTTTTAAGCAGGCTGATAAAGATCATGTTACTCTAGCTAATGGAAGCATTGCATCTGTGACTGGTAAGGGATTTGTATATGTACCAGGGTTAAATATTGTATTATCAATGTTGTGTGTACCTGAACTGGAGTACAATATAATTAGTGTGTCACAATTGGATAAACAGGGTTATACTGTACAGTTTGGTAATAATGAATGTATTGTTATGAAGGATAACAATGTTTGTGGCAAAGGTATTTTGCAAAACTGTCTTTATGAAATAGTTCAAACCAGGACAAGCAGCAGCCATCATGGTGTAGCTACAATTAATAAGCCAACACATGATTCATGTGCACACCTGTGGCACAGAAGGCTTGGGCATCCGAGTTTCAAAGTGATTGAAAAGATGTCAGAAGCAAGTTCTGGAATGGAATTGAAAAAGTGCCAAGTGTATTTGGATTGCACAGCTTGTAAGGTTGCAAGGTCAAAGGTGTTTCCTGTGAGCAAATTCAGTGATATGAAGTCACATAAACGTTTTGAATTTGTTCACGCTGACTTAATTGGTCCATTACCAGCTACAATAGGGGGTGCTAAATATGTTTTAGTCATTGTAGATGATTACACTAGATTTGGGTTCCGTTACCTATTGAAAGCTAAAAGTCAAACATTTGAAAAATTTAGGAACTGGGTGCAGTTTGTGGAACGAAGGTATAGCACAAAGGTTTGTAGTTTACAAACTGACCGGGGTACAAAGTTTCTGAGTGGGAGTTTTCAGCAATGGCTCCGTAGAAGGGGTATTGTGCATAGGAGAACTAACCCACATAGTTCAGCTGAGAATGGCGTGGCTGAACGTAGGAATTTGGCATTGCAGACAGTGAAGGATTCACTCATTGCTGACTCAGGGTTATCAAGAGGATACTGGGGAGAGGCAATATTAACTGCTAATTATTTAATTAACAGGTTATGGAGTGTATCTGTAAACCAAACTCCATATTATATGTTATATGGCAAGAAGCCACCATTAGCTCATTTGAAGGTGTTTGGGTGCACTGCCTATGTTCACGTGCATAAGGAGGTACGTAGGAAAGGACAGGCAAAAGCACAGAAGATGACGTTTGTGGGGTATGAGCCAGGGACCAAAGGATTTGGGTTCACTGATGGCAGGAAAGTTGTTATTTCTAGATGAGCAAGTTTTTGTGAGCATAGCAATTGGCAGAGATTACACAGGAGTAGTGAGGTATATCTTCCTAGTCAGAGAAGTTTTGAGTTTTCAGAGTGGAGAGAGGCCACTGATGTGATTAAGAAGGAAGAGGAATTAACTCTTAGTGTGCCAATGATGCAGGATGCTACAGTATTGCGTAGATCTGAGAGAGTTAACAAGGGCATACCACCTCAGCGTTATACACCAGGTGATGTAAAAGTGTGTTTCATTGATTATGAACCTCGTAATTACAGGGACGTATTGAAGTTGCCACAACATGAGCAGAGTAGATGGAAAGCTGCTATGGATGTGGAAATGAAAGCCATTAATTCTCATAAGGTTTTCAAATCTACTAGGCTGCCTGAGGGGCATAGAGCAGTAGGCTGTAGATGGGTGTATAAGAAGAAAACCTTAGTGAATGGTGATATTCAGTATAAGGCTAGGTTGGTAGCATAAGGATTTTCCCAGATAAAGAATCAGACTTATGATGAAGTTTTTGCACCAACGCTAAGAGGGGAGACATTTAGGTTTGCCTTAGCAATGGCAGCAGCTAGGAATTGTGTAGTACAACATTATGATATCACAACAGCATATTTGCATGCTGATTTGAATGAAGAGATCTATATGATTGAAGCCCCAGGGTATGAATCAAAGATTGCAGGAATACAAGTTGCAGAAAGCATTGTATGGACTCAAGCAGTCAGCACGTTGCTGGAATCTAACTTTAGATAAGGAATTACAAAGAATGGGATTCAAGTGTAGTATAGCTGACCCATGTCTGTATGTAAAGCAATGTGAAAACGATGAACAGATTTTGCTTTTGATTTTTGTAGACGATTTGTGTCTTATAGCGAAAGATCAAAGCAGGGTAATTGAATTTACTGAAAATCTGAAACAGCACTTTGATGTCAAAGATCTGGGAGAAATTAAGAATTACCTAGGAATGGGTATTCAAAAGGTTGATGGGGGTTATGTTCTAGAGCAGCGGAAGAAAATTGAAGCACTGCTAAGAGAGAACAATATGGAACATTGCAAGGAAGTTCCAACCCCGATGACAACAGATTTTGTTAATACAGAGACTGGAGAAGATGACCAAACTTCATGTGATCAAGAATATGTGATCAGTCAATAATTGGAAGTGTATTGTATTGTATTGATTTGCAATATTGTCCATCTGAGTGTAATGTAGCAGATGTGATGACAAAGCCTCTAAGCTTAGAGAGACATAGGATGTGTATATCTCAAATGTGTATGTCTTCTATTCTGTACAATTGAATGTAATATCTATTGTAAATTGAAGGGGTGTTGGGGTTTGATAAACCCAGGAATTTACTTCTAGATATAAATTATACAGAGAGGCTTGATTTCTAGGTAAAAGGTGAAATATTCTGCAGTGTCACCCAATTAGCAGCCATTGTTGTAGGAATGATGTGTCATGTGTGACTCATTCAACAGGTGCTTAGAGTTAGCTTGGGTGTGGTGAATAACGAGATTGACCTATAATGTGATTGGTCAGTTTGACTATATAAGCAGAGATATTCTGTATTTCATTTATTCCCATTTTACCTCGTGAAAGCTGTATCGTTGATGGTGTATCATTTGTTACTTGTGGAAGTGATTTGTAAATACGTATGTATATAAAGTAAATAGGATATTTGATATAACTTCTGTTTGGAGTCTATTTACTGCATAGTACTTGGATCACTGGTGCCTAGGAGAGAGGCAGGCCGTTCCATCTCCGCGCGCTCCCTCTGACAGATACTGTAGAAAGTAAGGAAAATGACCTTGACAGAGATATGCTGGAAGCATTACCTAGTGAAAGGGGCTGAAACATGTTTTTAAGTCCAGAATTATGAGATAACATTTGGAAATGGCTCAGGAAAACACATCTGTAATTCACTGAATTACTTGCAAGATTTTGTAATTATAGCCAATCTCAAAAAAAGTAATTTTAGCCTTCCTGTGGAATTGATTTCTTGGTCTGGTCTACATACTGGGGTTCACAGATGTACCTCTCCATCCCTGGTCAACCAAATGATGCTGACAAGATTCTTTCTCAGTGTTTGGTGGCTCTGGGGGTCACAATGGAAGAAGCTTAGACTTAACCCTAGTAAAAACAAGGGTCTGTGGATTTTAGTGCTCTCCCCCCCCCCACTTACCATGGATCTTTCATCTTTACTTCTTGGTGAAATGGCAATCCCCTGGGCAGAACTGGTATGGAGTTTGAGGTCTTCCTGGACTCTCAGCTCCTACTCGAGGAGCAGGTGGCAGCCATGACCAGGATGACCTTTGTACAAATTAATCTTGTACTTCCATTCTTGCATTGGGAGGTTCTGCTCACAGTCATTCATGCCTTATATATTTCCCATTTGGATTACTGCAACATGTTCTACATAGGGCTGCACTTGAAGACTTCTTGAAAGCAGCAACTAGTCCAGAATGCAGTAATGCAGGTAATTGTGGGTGGGCCTTAGTATGACCATATTATACCCTCCTGCTCTACAAGCTGCAGTGGCTTCCAGTAGGCTTCCAGGTACAATTCAAGGTGCTGGTTATCATCTATAAAGCCCTTCATGGCACAGACTACCTGGCTTCTATACATTCTACCTTCCTTACCAGATCCCACAAAGTTGTAAAGCTCTGGGTCCCTTCAATGAAGCAATACCATCTGATGGCACCCAAGACATGCATCTTCTCTGTCACAGTGCCTGCTCCCTAGAACACTTAACTCCCCCCTCCCAATTCAGACTGCCCCAAACCCATTGGTCTTTTGAAAAGTATTAAAGGCCTGTCTGTTCCTGTGGGTGTTGGATCAGAGAATTGAGTGAGTCCAACATATGTTTTAAGAGGAAATTTATAGAGTTAAGTTATTGACTTTAGTTGCTAGTTGTTTCATTTGTGAGGTTTGATATTTTTATCTGGTTTTAAGTTTGTTGTAAGCTACCCAGAGTTCTTTTGAATTGGGTAGCCATATAGATATACTTACTATATGTTAGTAAGTATATACTTATTATTGTTCATAAATGCTTACTAGATATACTGTACTTACTATTGTTCATAAATGCTCTTGTTAATCAAAGATATTAGAAATTTAAGCAAATAATTCAAACTGAAGAATTGTAAAATGTTTGCCCATTATTGTCGCTTTTTCATTACTTTCTTTTCCCTTTCCACTTACGGTATATCCCACTTTTATTCGGGAATTGTAAGCAAAGTTTATGGCCTAGTTTTTATGTACTGTTTTGTACTACCAACCTTTATTTCAATTAATGTTGTGGAATTATGAACTATAACTCACTGTTTACAAACCATAATGGCTGGGTTCACACCTCATAGTAAGTGAAAGCCAATTAAACTCCACTGTTTCTTAACAAGCTACATCAACCCTGCCATGATGGCTAGTCCTAAATCAGTCAGTGACTTCTGCCTTGGTCTCACTATGAGGAACAGGCCTATGCAATATGTTTGCATTCATCCAATTTTTTTTTCTGTACATATTTTAAACAGACACATCCAATTTTTTTAAAATTGTTTTGGTTTATAAGATAATATTCACAAAATTTTGATTAATAATTTGTGGGTATTTTATGTTTTTCCCCCTTTAATGATAATGAAGGGTTGGGGTGGAACAGTCAATAATCCATTTTGAAAATCATGTATCTACCAAGTACAACTGCTTTTCATTTCTGGAGAACTTAGAATGCATTAATAAAACATATGCTAGCTATAAATATTTTAAGATTGAAAGTATTTTCTGCAGAGGTAAGCCAAGATAAAACATTTTTAAAAATAAATCATAATAGTAAGAAAAGGGAGTGGCAGGATAACTTTTCTCCTCCTTTGTATGGAGATTAAGGAAATAGTATGTATATCTTTAAATTAACAGGCTGTTCCTTTTAGACCAGCTAAGGTACAATCAGGCTACATAAATAGCTTAGATAAGAATTAGGATCAACAAGTCATTGTATTCTAGCAGCAGCTTTATTTCATACATTATGAAAAATTTGGGTTTCTTTTCAAAGAAAGTTCCACCTGAATAATACCAACTCAGAATTTCAGAGTAGACTGTTTTGTGCTAACAACCTGTATTTCAATGAACGTTGCGGAATTACGTTTAGCCAACACTGGGAAAAGACAACCAAGAAATCTAGTTAGTCTGGAATGCTGATTCAGTAACAATCTACCCTCACAGCATTATTGTTGTCACACAGTTCTTTTATGGGCTGGGTGAATGTAGAGAAACTGTGATTCCAAGGGACTTGTTAACAGATAAATATATTCAGTAGAGGAACTTGATTTAACAGAAAACAAAACAAAAATGCAGAAGGACATAGAGCACTGGGTTTCCCTTAATCTTGTCTTGCAAGTATGGAGTTTTCAAATATCAGATTATTCTGATGCTGGAATTCTGCAAATTTAGTTTAAAATTGCTTTATCCATAGGCCAGAACATAACATGGCAGATGTATCTTCAAATTGCTGGAAGAATAAAATCTGACCTCAAAAACAAGGGTAAGAAAAATTACAGAATTTGAAATGCTTATATAGAATCAGACCACCTATTAGGCTGCATATGTAAACTCCTACTTAGATATGGTAAGGAGACATAATAAATAAAAACTTATGTATATGATAAATTGGATGCAAAAATTCAGTCCTAATACAATAATGGGAAGAACTGGGTTCATGAGAGGATGTTCAGCCTCAACCAAGGGCTCTGGTTTCAACCTTAAATAATTCTACCTTCAGGCAGAGTGATGCATTTAGTATTCAGTGTGCTACTTGTCTTTTCTCAAAAACCTGGATTGAATGGTGTCAAGAAAAGATGTCATCCTTAATTCTGTTCAGTAAAAAGGTTAGTCTCAGGTATCTACTGTTTAGAACAATCTCACACTTTATCACAGTCTTTTTAGAAACTTGAAATGATCAAAACACTTAAATGCTAATTAAATATAATGCTGTAAACAGCAATTTGACCAATGGTCATATAGACAGGAAGATTCCTGGAAAAATGTTATTTCACATTGCCTCCATTGTATTTAACTTAGTAGAAGAGAAGTTTTAAAGATGACAATATCTCCTTGGGTGAGCTATCAGCACAAGATAGAACATGTCACTTCTCTAGTTGCTATCACTTAGCTTTCATTATCCATAACTAGGCTATATAAGTGCTACGTTAATCCTTTGGAAAGGGACTTCAGAGCAATAACTTTCTTGCACTATTACTAACTTATTATTTGCAGTATAAAGACGGCTAACATATCTGGGCTACAAAAATTAAGACAATGACTAGATAGCATCAAATAAATACGGATCACTCTGTTTCTAGTGGCTGTCTGGAGGTTTGCAGTCCAGTCCTGATATGTTAAGTATACATGCAATAAATATTCAGTTATTAAAGCAAGACCTTCATGATTAAAACTTAAGTACAAATGAAAATTATGTTATAATGGCCTAAATAATACTACTCAGTAACAAGAAATTGCACATGGGGACATACTGATTAGTATTTCAACACACCTTGCTTTTCAGAACTTATACTGAAGTTGTCTTTAAGTTGTTATCATGTTGTCTTTGTGTATTCTTTTTTTAGAATACACAAAATTGGCTACCTTATTAGTTGACTTAAGGCTGCGGTCTTGTGCCCCTACACAGAAGAATCTAACTAAACAGGGCTTGCTTCTGAAGAAACATGCATATACAGTAAGTGTGTAGTAGATTGAGGTATAACTTTTTAATGTCCATCAGAACATTTAAACTTATTTTTTTTAAATTGACAGGATAATTAATATTGTTACATTTTTAATCCAAACATACTTACAAAATAAATTATTGTATATTAGGCATTATTTACCAAACCTGATCTCTGGTAAAAGAGAATTTACAGTATTTTTTTTCAGTTATCCCTATTATTCTGCTTGCATCATTCAATACTATTTTTCATCCTTTCTAAAGCATGATACAATGAGATCTACTCAGTTTGATGGGGCAAAGTTGAAGGAAAGTTGGATATGTGATACGAATGTGCCCAATAAAAGACTTTAGCTCCCTCTTTCATTCTGCATGCACGTTCCCTTGTCTGCATCACTAGGGACAAAAACCTCAGGTATAATCCATTAAGAGATGACACATTTTAGAGGTAAAATGGAGAATTATGTTGTAATTTTTAAAAAATTGACATTGGACTAACCCAGAGGCAGAAAAACTGCAGCCTTTGAGCCAAAGGCACCTTCAGCTTAGTTTCAAAACTCTTTCAGACAGATTTTCAGACTTGTATGCAAAAGCTATCTCTTGTTTTCTTGTAACTTGCTGGCTAGCAGAGAAAGAAAAATGTATTTCATAAAAAGAGAAGAGGTGTGAGAGGGAGAATGGCTGTGCTAATTCAGGAATTAAGGATAAATATGACATCTTTCTTGAGACTATTCAATACACGTTTTTGAGAAAAGACTTATAAGTAACCCACTGAATATCACATGCATTAGTGTTCTTGAAGGCAGACCTATTTAAGGTTGAAACTAGGGCCTTTGGTTGAGGCTGAACATCCTCTCATGAAGCTTACATTTAAGTGTCATTAGTGGACTATGCTATATGGAAACAGAGGGCAGAGCAGAAACTCCTGCAATGTGGGCTTTCTCCCCAGATAATTTTTGGGAATGGGACATGACGAAGTAAGAGACATGCTGAAACAGAGATTTACACACATGAACATGCAGAAACACCAGGGCAGGGTCTCTGCAACTACAATAGCAGGAAGTTGCTTGTCATTGGTTCATTATAGGTGGTTCAGGCACAGGCAGGACAGATTAGTAAATATAATCCTCATGCTCAAAGGATTCTATTTATTTTTTCACAGATAACTGGGTAGCACTTCTGGTAAAGAAATACTTTGCCCATGTGAGAATGGTATATTAAGAACAGTGGGTCATGTGCTTCTGTGTAGTCACCTGTACAGGGTTAGTTATAAAAATCTGATAGCTCTCCAGTACAAAAATGTCAGATTGCTCAAGGTGATATTTATGTAAAATATCTACTTGCAGATAAAGAGCTTGAAATTGCATAGCAAATAGTGAAATCCCATCTAGCAGGATGCCAAATAATGCACTGTTATGAGAAGGAGCTCAAAATGTAATGAGATAAGCATTTGGGGAAGTAATATATCATACCGATTGCACCAAATATAAATATTGCCACTGCCTTGTAACTGTAATAGACTAGAAAGAGGAAGACCATAAAATTGTAGACCCCCCACCCCTAGGCATGAAAGCTGGCTGGGTAACCTTCAGCCAGTCTCTTTCATTCAGCCCAATCTCACAGGTATATTGTTGTAGGGAAAATAGGAGGAAGGGACATTAGGTATCTATGCTACTTTGAGTTGTCCAAAACAAAGATGAGATATAAATCTAATAAAATTTATTTTTATTTCTATTTATTAAGTATTTTAATACTGTAATATTTTAGTGGTTTATTAAATCCATATTTTAGTGTTAAGTAGCTTAGTGCACTAAGAAAGTACTTTACTTTAGTCACATAATAGTTAAGTAATTTAGTATTTTATTTACAAAGCAGTTTTAGAATTTAGTGATTTAGTTTTAAGTATTCAAAATGTTTAGAATCCCAACAGTTGCATTTTAGTGTATTTTAATTTGTTTCATTTTATTTATTTTTTCCCATTTTTTTAGGGTGACCTTGGGCCAGTCACTCTATCCCAGCCCAACTCACCTCACGGGGTTACTGTTGTGGGGAAAATAGGAGGAGGAAGGAGTATTAGGTGTGTTCGCCGCCTTGAGTGATTTATAAAAATAATAAAGGCAGGATAAAAATTAAATAAATAAATACATTTATTTTATTTTATTTATTATTAAACTTCTTGTCTGCCCAACTTGTACATGACGACTCTGGGTGGTTTACAATAATAAAAATCACATATCATTAAAAATACAATAAACATATAAATATAAATATATATAAATATAAATATAAATATAAATATAATATAAGTATAAAAATACATATATAAAATATAAATACAAGATGTCCAAGATCTTACTGTTGGCACCATCACAGTGCCAACCACCTCCATGAATAGCTATTGCCCCTCCCACCCCAAGCCAGGTGGCATAACCAGGTTTTAACCCCTTTCGTGAAGGCCAGGAGAGTGGGGGCCTGTCTTACCTCTGGGGGTAACTTATTCCAAAGAACAGGCATGATGGCAGAGAAGGCCCTCCTCCTGGACCCTGCTAATCAGCAATCCCTCATGGACAGGGTCCGTAGCATGCCCTCTCTGCCTGACCGGGTGGGACGGGTCAATGTCATGGGGGTGAGGTAGTCCCTCAGGTACCCTGGTCCCATGCCATGTAGGGCTTTAAAGGTGGTAACCAACACCTTGAATTGGACCCGGAAGCAAACTGGCACCCAATGCAGCTAGCACAGCAATAGTGTTATGTGTGCCCTCCTTGGGACTCCTAAGACTGCTCATGCAGCGACATTCTGCACCAGTTGTAGCTTCCAGATACTCTTCAAGGGTAGCCCCATGTAGAATACATTACAGTAGTCTATAATAAATAATATTGTCTATGTCTATATTTCTACATCTATATCTCTGATTCTCCAATCCTGCCACAAGACAATATATAATATTAATCATTTGCCATAATAAAAGTGTTCATTTTCCTCATTCAGTGGATATTAAGTGGCCCAATTATTTCTTTTGACCTGAGGATGGCCAAGTGAGACTTTCCCAGTACCTGGACGCTGTGTGGGCCTGGATGGGGAGGAACTGTTTCCGACTCAATCCTACACAGACCAAGTAGCTGTGGGTATTAGGGTCACCTGGTTCAGGGGATATTCCATCTTTGACCTTGGATGGGGCTCCACTTCCCCATCAAGAGTGGGGTCAAAGATGCTTGTCTGATTATTATTATTATTATTATTATTATTATTATTATTATTATTATTACCTACATGGCATAGGGTCTAGTTATTGGAGGGACTGCCTATCTCCCATGATATCTGCCAAGCTGATCCAAGCTGACAAGTTTAGTGGGCTCCAGATTCCTTTGATTAAACAATGTATTCTATCAGGACCCTGGAGGTGTACCATGTCTATTCCAGCACTCGCCCTATGGAATGAAATTCCCCTTAAGATCTGGATGAGTCCCACCTTGATGGCATTCTGGAGGACCATAAAGGCCTAATTATTCCCCTAGGCCTTGGACTAAGGTGCCTGGAACCCCATGCTTGTGTTGGCTGGGTATGTTATAGGTTGTCTGATGGATTTGCCATATTGCTCTTTTCTTTCTTTTTTAGTTTGATTTTGGTTGTATATTTTGTTCTTATTTTATTTTTTAATTCTCTTTATTATATTGTGAGCTGCCCAGAGTCACTCTGGAATTGGGTGATGCCATAAATAAACAAACAAATAAGAAACACTTTGAAATTATTTAAATGCCTAATTTGACTTTTAGTTTCTTGTAAGTCAGTGGAGTAACAGTATACTGAAAGATCTGGTCTTCAAATAGGAAACCAGGAATAAAATAGAATGCTAAGGTTAAGACTAAAATCCTATATATCCCTACTGAATAGAACTCAGATGTTGGATTTATAAGTTGAAAAACAATTCTGAAATCATCACTTTTTCTTAGAAACTGACATTTAATATTAAGTAATGAACTTAATGGTAGATGATGAATCTAATATTAGATATTAGATAATGAATAAATCTATATAATATCATTGAATACATGCTTTAAGAACAGTGGATATAAATTCTTCTAAAGCCTAATTATATATTCCTCCCTCACCTCTGTTTGCCTTTGAAACTTGCTTTCCCATTGAAGGGATCAGTGTAGTGGGAAGTAATTTTATTTAAATGCTTCTCTAGCACATGAAGTCACTGAATGCCAGAATCACCGGCATATGAATGTTCATGTTGTTAGACTAATGTAATGAGAAAGAAAGTGCCTCAGTGATAAGTGCCTGACTGCAATGCATCTCTTTTGAAATCTGAAAGCTCACCCCTGTTATATAGCCTAATAGGCCTCTCTCCCTTATAACAACAGGATTTTATTTTTTGAGTGCAATTTCCTTCACTGCACACAAGCAGATATTGTACCAATATGAAAATGATCTTCTTTTTTTGATGTCAGTCCTTTGATGATATTGCTACTTAAATGAAAAAAAATGGTATACATGCACTTGTACAAAAAGATACAACAAATGAGGTAATTGATGTTGAATGCCAAAACTTCCATGACAGATCATATACAGTATTTACCAACTGAACAGGTGTGTCAGATGATCATGTCCCTATATACAGGTAGGCATCATTTACCAAATGCCTCGTTCAGCAACCGTTCGAAGTTATGATGGTGCTGAAAAAATAACTTTATGACCAATGCCCACATTTATCACATTTCCAGCATCCCTCAGTCACGTGATCACCATTACAGTCAGTACATGTCCTGTGCCTGACCTGTTGTTTTTATTTTTTTCTCCCTTGCAGAGCAGAGAGATTGGAGAGGACTAGATTACAAAAGTGTAAGCAGGCACACAATGGGGAATACACATTGAAAGGAATGCAGTGTGGCACAAAAGAGATTGCCTACAATCTCTTGTCCCTCTCCCAGTAGAGAGGAGAGATTGGAGAGGAAGGGATTACAGGAGAATAAGCAGGCATACAATGGGGAATACACTGAGCTGTTAGCACTGAACGCTCATGACTTCTAACTCCAAGCACACTCCACATTCCTTTAGATGTGTATTTCCCATTGTGTGCCTATTTACTCTCTTGTAATCCCTTCCTCTCAAATGAATGTAAATACAATTAATTTTTTTTCCTTCTAATTATCCCAATGCTGGGGTAAGCATTCAAAAGGGTAGGGGAGTTGGGAAAAGGAAAACACAGTCATGGTCATGTGATTTCCCACTTAGCGACTGCTTTGCTTAACAAAAGAGCTGCCGGACCCAATTGTGGGTGCCAAACAAGGACTGCCATATTTGCCTTCCAAACTTACTTTTCTATTTAATATATTTATTTATTTAACCAATTCATATGCAACTTTGTATGCTGAACTATCTCTAAGCACTTTAGAATAAAACTAAAAAAGTGTAATATCAGTTTGGATATCTCACAGTAGGAATGCGGAGAGTCTCTCCCCATCATGAGATCTGGGAGAAAGTGAGAAACCTTATTTTTTTTATTAATGGTTCCCACAGTATGGAATAGCCTTTCACCATCATTACTCATCTCTCTCAAAAAAACTTTAAAATAGAGCTGTTCAGAGGAGCATATTTTTAAGACCTGTCATCAATACTTTTTGTAACAAGAATTTGTGATATGGATGATAGCTTTAAGTATTATTATTTTTATATTATTCAATATTATTGTTATCTTTATTTGAACATTTATTTACATCATGAGTCCATTCAGAAATTGGCAATACACATACATATAAAGGCAAATAAATAAAAACATTGAAAAATACATAAATCATGCAAAATAACTTTCATCAAATGTTATAAAACATTCATTCAGAAGGCTAAGAAAAATAATAAAAAAAGAATAATTCTTTCAAGATTCATATTTGGAACACCTGAGTAAGTTTTTAATAGACACCTAAAATTAATATCGTAGGTGCCTCCTGAATTACAGGGGAAGGGCCTTTCAAAGAAGGTGCACTGTTATAGAGAATGATGGCATTTAGTACTTCTGATACATTTAGAAGGTCCCTCCTGATGACCTCAGTGACAGAAAAGGTGAATGAAACTAGAATGGCAAAAGTGAAATAACAAATGTCCTGATATATATATATTAAGAACCCAAACCTTGAACCTGGCTCAGTAGCTACGTAATTGGTAGTCAATACAGTTGCTTTAACAAAGGTATCCCATGTACAAAGCCAGATGCCTCAGCCTCCTTAGCAACCTGGCTACTACGTTCTGTACCAGCAACAATTAGACATAATTATTAGGTTATTTAGTAATAACTCCAAATTGGCTGTAACTAGCAATATATATTAGCATTTAAAGGTGTGTGGCATTCAGGGATATCATGCAACATATTTAAATGAGAAAAGATTTGGTGAAGCAGAGGTAGATTCTTTTATATAATATTAAGGTAGATTCTGCAGATCATCTTAGTGGTCAGAGATTCATTGCCTGATTATTATAGTTAGTATTGTCAGTATTTCAAAGAAAGGAGAGATAAGCATCTCAAATTATAATCTCATGTACTGACCTATTTATAGTTATTGGACTACTCCATAGTTCTGACTATAAATAGATTTTTTTCTTTTCTTTTTCTTTTTTTCATCTCTAAAAGCTCTCATAGAAAACTTGGTTTTTCTGGAGAGTTCTATAGGACAGCTTAGGAAGATCAATTCTGAAAAAGAGAAAATAAATTGCTTGAAACCTTCCTGTTCCATACTTACTCAAACAAATAGTGTAAGGAAGGATGGGCATAAGATTAGAAAATTTAGTGATTTGAAGTTCAGTATGCTGAATTATTGGCAGTCCTAATCCCCATGCATATCCAAACATAAATACCTAATTTGTATTGCAAATTATGTCAGGGGGAGAGATTTAGTTTTGGGGATATGGTCTAAATTATCAGGATGATGTACTGTTGGCATGAGAAGGATTGCACCTCACAAGGTCTAGTAAAAACTGTGACTGTTTACTATACATTTACTATACACGCCCTGGTGACCCTGAGACTCTCTTGTGCTACCCCACTCCGCAGGGAGGCGGGACCTATTCGATTGGTCCGCCCCCGGCGACTGATGGACCCAGTGAGGTTTCAGAAGGAGCTGGGGGTTATTCCCGAGGATTTGCTTCACGGTCCAGTGGAGGTCCTGGCTGCAGCCTGGAACAAGGCAGCAGCCGGAGCCCTGGACAAGATCGCGCCTATGCGACCTCTCTGGCCCTGTTCGGCCTGTCACTCTCCGTGGTTTACGGAGGAGTTGAGGGCTTTGAAGAGGGTTAAGAGACGTCTAGAGCGCCGCTGGAGAAAGACGAAGATGGAATCTGACCGAACACAATCTAGAGCCGCTGTTAAGGCCTACCTTGTGGCGGTAAGAGCGGCGAAACGTGAATATTTCTCTGCTCTTATTGCGTCCACAGAATGCCGTCCGACGGCCCTGTTTAAGATTACAAGATCGCTCTTGGGTCGGGAGCAAGGGGAGACCCATCTACAGGGCCGATCGGAAGAGTTTTCTGAGCATCTGCATGACAAAATCGCTCAGATTCATTCCAAGTTGGACTCCAAGCGTGAGACAAGATCTGGGGAGATGCCAGAGGCTCGTACTTACCATGTTATCTGGGAGCAGTTTGATCCTGTTGGGCCTGATGAAGTAGACAGGATCCTTGGGATTGTAAATGCCACCACATGTCAACTTGACCCATGTCCCTCCTGGCTGGTGAAATCAGCTAGAGAGGTGACATGTGGCTGGGTCCTGGCGATTATAAATTCGTCCTTGAGTGAGGGGGTGTTCCCGGCGGCCTTTAAGGAGGCGCTGGTGCACCCCATCCTCAAAAAACCGTCTTTGGACCCTACTATTCTGGGCAATTTTCGCCCAGTCTCCCACCTTCCCTTTTTGGGAAAGGTGGTTGAGAAGGTGGTGGCGTTGCAACTCCAGAGGATTCTGGAAGAAACGGATTATCTGGACCCTTTTCAGTCAGGTTTCAGTCTGGGATATGGTACAGAGACTGCATTGGTCACGCTTATGGATGATCTCTGGCGAGGGCGGGATGGAGGGAGTGCGTCCATCCTGGCTCTCTTAGATCTCTCAGCGGCTTTTGATACCGTCGACCATGGTATACTCTTGGGGCGGCTCAGGGAGTTGGGGGCGGGCGGCGTGGTTTTGCGCTGGTTCGCCTCCTTCCTCCAGGGCTGTTCCCAGTCGGTGTTGATAGGGGAGGAGAGAGCTGACCCGCGACCCCTGTCTTGTGGGGTGCCGCAGGGATCGGTTCTCTCTCCTCTCCTATTCAACATCTACATGAAGCCGCTGGGCGAGATCATCCGTCACCACGGGATGAGGTATCACCAATATGCTGATGATACCCAGTTATACATCTCCATCCCGGGTGAAGTAGGTGATGCGGTCGATGCCCTATCTCAGTGTCTGGAGGCTGTGGGGGTCTGGATGGGGAACAACAGGCTTCAACTGAACCCTGGTAAGACGGAGTGGCTGTGGATTGACAGCCCCCATAGATCCGGGAAGTTGTCATCTTTGGTTCTGGGTGGGGTTGCACTACCTCACTCAGATCCAGTGTGGAATCTGGGGGTCCTCCTGGACTTGCGACTCCTGCTCGAAGAGCAGGTGGCAGTCGTGGCCAGGAGGGCCTTTGCACAACTTCGAGTTGTGCGCCAGTTACGCCCTTTCTTGGATCGGGAGGCCCTCCGAACAGTCACTCATGCCCTTGTCATCTCCCGCATAGACTACTGTAATGCGCTCTACATGGGGCTACCCCTGAAGAGTATCCAGAAGCTTCAGCTGGTACAGAATGCGGCGGCGCGAGCAGTTACGGGTGCCATAAGATCGGCACATGTAACACCTCTGCTACGTGAGCTGCATTGGTTGCCAGTTTGCTTCCGGGTCCAATTCAAGGTGTTGGTGATTACCTTTAAAGCCCTATATGGCATAGGACCAGGGTACCTGAGGGACCGTCTCGTCCCGATAACGTCAGCCTGCCCCACCCGTGCGTGCAGAGAGGGCATGCTTCGGACCCCCTCAACAAGAGAATTCCATCTAGCGGGGTCCAGGAGGCGTGCTTTCTCTGCGACAGCCCCCGCCTTATGGAACATCTTGCCCCCGGAGGTGAGACTGGCCCCTTCACTCCTGGCCTTTCGGAAGGCCCTTAAGACCTGGCTCTGTCGCCTGGCCTGGGACAACGGAGGTGGTAGTGCCTCCTGGGGTTGGCTGGCCCCGTAGCAATAAGACCTATGCTACGGTCTCCAATCCATCTGGGATCCTATTTTATTTTATTTTATATTTGATTTATTTTTATACATTTTCTACTTTGTATGGTTTTAAATATTTTAAATTTTTAAGTCTTAATGATTGTAACCCGCCCAGAGTCCCTTGTATGGGAGATGGGCGGGGAATAAATTAAATAATTAAATAAATAAATAAATAAATAAATAAATAAATACATTAATGCTTTGAATATGTGAAATAAACCAAATGATCTTAAATTCTTAATGCAGGGAGGCAAATAAGATCTAACTGGTGTAAAAGAGGCCTGGTGGGATGAGTATCATGACTGAAATATAGCAACCATTTGGAATATAGCAACTTTTGGAAAGGGGGGTTATACTGCATGTTAAAAGTAGCCACACATATTCAGAAATGCAGTTAAATAAATGTATGGATACTGTAGGTAACATCTTAATTAAAATAAGTGACAACATAAATAAAAACAATTTATTTTATAGGTATACAGTTATTACAGTTATTGGTATCTACAGTACTACTATGTGCCTAAAAATGTGGATAATGCTTTCCAAAAGCAAATTACAAATCTTTCAAAAAAAGCAAGTGGTAATTATTTTTGGGGGGTTAGAGGGATCTAATGTCCTTTGACATCTGCTTTCCAATACTTCCAGAAAATTTCTGACTTGTCTTGCTGACAACTCTTTCTTTCAGAGAATGGAAGAAGACAAAAAAGAAATATTTATCCTTGATTTGATACTAATCAATAGGCAAGCTTACTTAGGCAAGTAGAAGGGACAAGTGGTGTAAGTGCTCATATGATCCAGCATGTATTGATTTTAAGAGGAACTAAAGCTGAGTGTAGTCAAATACATGCCTTTGTCTTCAAGAAAGCAGATTTTAGGTAACAAACAGATTTTTAGGAAATAAAGAGTCCATAATGGAGAAGTTGTTTGGAAAAGAAGTACGAAAAGGGTGGGAGTTGATTTTGTTGTTGTTATTATTATTAAAAGCACAAGTGCAAACATTTCTAATGAAGAAGAAAATTGATGGCAACTGAAGAAGCAAGCCAATAGGGCTGCACATAATGCTTAGCAGAGCATTCTGGAAAGAAACAAAGAAATATACAAAATGGTTTCGGCAGCGGAAATGACAGAACCAAAGTAGCCTGAATTTTAATGTTAGGATAATTAGAGCCAGATAATTAGACAAATGGTGGGCTCCCCTTCACTGGATGTGTTGACATGATACCTAGATAGGAAGTAATTCATATCCAAAATGTCCCTTTTCAACTCCATTGTTCTATTTTTTGCTTCAGCGATACATGTTACTATAGCTAGATAATAGCCAGCAAAATTGTACCAGTTCAGATAAAATGATTCACTGGACCCATTGAAGGAAATATAATAAAACTCACAAATGAATTGGGCTTTAGCATATTATATATAAATATACAAGGAACTCTTTGAATACACTCCAGAGAAAGCCATGTGGTTCTGAGCATCACACAACAATAATTTGCTCTACATGATAAAAATTCCTCTCATTGGATTTATTAAGTAGCAGTTAATATAACTTTTGAGTAACCAATAATTTATCACTTTCCAGGTTCATAACCCTTTACCATCATCAACATTAAAGGAAATATTGATTCTCCACTTTTTTTAAAGAAACACTTCAAAGTACTAACTCAAAAGGGTCTATGTTGAGTGTTCATTCTGTGATGCTTGCTAATGAAGGAGGTGGGAAAATATGCTATTGTGTCTGTTCATTGTCATGCAAATGTCATCCTCAAGTGAATAGTGCATTGCCCTATGAATGGAACATATTCATGTTGCTTTTGCAAGTGATTTTGGCAATCTTGTTCATATGAATTTATCTTGGTGAAATATTTTGCTTATTCTAAGTGTCTTCTCCAGATAGCTTGAAGGCCATTGAGCACTGAGTCTTTCTAATACATCACAATTATGGAAACACCTGTGCTAACTAATACATTCCAAACACTTATCAAATATCCCATAGGGGCCATTAACTCACAAATATTCCTCATCACATTATTTCACAATTGACACCATTTGTATCAGATTGGTTACATAGATTCATTTTCAGGCATTCTTTGAAGGTTGTAACACATTTGTATTTTTCTCTCCATATAATAACACTTTTTCCCCAAAATAATATTTTATCCATAATATTTTTTTTCAAAAAAAATAGGCTTGTTTTTTCTTCTTCTTTATGTGTCCCCACAATAGTTTGATATTCCAAATATATTGGAAAAAATATTGATACCCATTAGGATGCTACATGGATATTTACACACAACTGTTATTAGAGCTAAGAAGACGTGGAACTCATTAAAAGAATGAACTTTTCTGCTACTGTTATCATAATTCTATAGTAACTAGTACTGTAAGTATGTAATCTACATCCTTTTCATTTTATTATTTACTACATTTATTTTACTTCCACCTTTCCTCAGCCTGGTACCTCATTAGCATTTCATATTTAGTTTACAATGCCATATGGCCATTCCTACTTCAGTGACAATTCTGTAAATACATTTTCCTAAGAAATTTTCTGCAGGCAGCTCTTTAATCAAATACATATATTTCCCATGATGAATGGTACATTGTTATTTTCTCCCAGTGTACGTTTGTATTTTCTTTCAATCCATAGCATTCTCAGTATGTCATTAATGTTGACAGCCCTTCACAACTGATTGTATTTGCATTTTTTAAAAAATGTGTTTCTACGTTCTTTTCCAGATCATTACCTGAAATGTTATCTTAAACAAAATCCAACACCAAACCCTTTAGAATCCCACAGGAAAGATTCCTACTACCTCCATTCACAAGATGCTCATGATTGCCTTTTGTTTACAGTCCATTTGACGGTGTTGTTATCTTTTATTATTCTGCATTATCCTTTATAATATAATTTTATGAAGCAGAGCTTTACTGAATGTTAGGCACATTATATATTATATGCTGCACATTCTTTATCCATTAATTAAGCCATGTTATCTAAAACACAGAAAAAAAAAAGTGTTTTATATGGTCTGTGTTGCATTTTTCCCTTTTTCTTATCATTGCATGTAATGCCAGTGTGTGTGTATGTGTGTGTGTGTGTGTGTTTAATATACTATAGCTATAATTTTCAGTAGGAAAAAAATACAAAATTTTCAGGCTGGAGCTAGGTAACATGCCTCATTTTCTTGGCAATGATGCCTGTTAAATATCCAAATAAAGTATTTTCTCCTGAATTGTTTGCAGTTCACATTAAATTCATTAGCACTGTATTTAGTATTTTAGGACAAATGAAACAAAGAAGATAATGAATTCTATTTGTATATTCTTGGCCTTTTTGATTTCTTTCTTAAATACCTTTACTATCTTCTTTTCATCATTACAACATAGTGACAAGTTCTTCATTTCTTAATTACCAATGTTTCATTTATTTTTAATTGAAAAAGTCCCCTGTTAGAACACAATTAGTACCTTGTAGAATCAGCATCCATTTCATTTCCTTCTTTCTGTACTGATAATGCTTCTGAGTCTTTTTTTCCTGGCATATTAAATGCTTCCTCCTTAATCTTTTTTGATTCATTCAACCCATATGTTCATTCAACCCATATGTTCATTTTGTTGGTGTTTTAAATATTCCAGAAACGCTTTGCAATTGAGAGATCAAATAAAGACACAAAAACTTTTTCAGCAAACATTATATATATTAATAAAAAACATAACTACAAAATGATGTAGGCTTTTATTAAAGGAGTAAATTCTATTCCTCACTCTTGAAACTCCACAAATAACTGTTGAATCATGTGCAAATGCTCAGGTAAACTGGCATGTTCAGATAAATACGATTTATACAGCTTTCTGGTCAGGGTTACTTTACTCCCTGCAGTAGCCTTTACATATAAATTATGTAAAGCATCCCATAACTCTTTGGCAGTTTGTAAGCCACGCACATTAATTAACTGATTGTCCTCCACTCCCAAAATAATTGAAGCTCTGGCTCTTTCATCCTGATGAATACAGCCAGCAGTGGGATTTACATGAGTTGGCTCACCTATGGAGGTCCAAAGATATTCCCTCCAAAGAAACATTTCCATCTTCAGAGCCAAACATAAGTAATTTGAATCTGAAAGACATTCTAGTGGCATACCTGAAGACTGGTACATTGCTGCAGCCATGGCTCCCCTGTTCAAAAAATCTTGCAGCTTCTCCTTCAAACAGACAACAGCTTGAAAAAACTGCAGGCAGTGGCAGAGAAAAAAAATTTCACTGATCTTTTCTCATTCACCTTTCAAATTCAAAAAATGATCTCTCATTTTTTTTTGCTTTTTCTGGGCCCATAACCTGTTGGTGTTTTAAATATTCCAGAAACACTTTGCAATTGAGAGATCAAATAAAGACACAAAAACTTTTTCAGCAAACATTATATAAATTAATAAAAAAACATAGCTACAAAATTTTCCTCTTCACAGAGAGAGATAGCCTCAGCATAATTTAGAGAGGCAAAAAAACAGCAGAGCAGAGAACAAAGAAGAAACAAGTCACACTTTACAACACAAAGGACATGTTAATATATACCTTTTTACATATAGGTCAGGACAATTATTTACCATGGTAACCCACTTACCAGTGCTAAAACAGACAAAATATTAAACTCTAAACCCAGCCAATACTTAAGAAAAACAATTAGAATGCCTTGCAATGCCAGACTTACTGGCACCACAGACTCTTGTGATCCAAATTCTTGTTTCCAGCTAGCAGAAAATACCTTCTGATTTAAATTCTTTTTAACACATTTTGCCAATTCCTTTCTGAAAATCTTTGGGATGGCCTTATACAGCCCCATTTTGTCAGAAATCTTATTATCTTCTTATTCATAGTTCTGGAAAACATAGTTTCTTGCAAGGCACTCCAAAGGTCAATTGGAAATGCAGAAACAACCTGAAAGTTTCCCTAAGAACCATGCTTTAGGAAAGCCTTCAAAAGATGGCTTTTTTTCTAATCCCAATGCAATGTGATATGACCGAACTGGTGCTATATTTTCATTGTGTTTCTCAAGTCTTTTCAAATATGTAAGTTGGGAAAGTAATGTTATAAATAGTATGATTCAGACTTAAGTCATTACCATTGGTTATTCTAGAATGTATCCATAAATGACATGGCTTATACTTCATAGGTTTTGTCCAGATATAGATTTTCATAGAACAGCACCGTTTAAACTAATGAGACCTAATTTAATCATTGATTTCAAGGAGCCTGTTCTAAGTGTGACTTTCTGGATCCATTCCTCTGGTTTAGGATATTATCTGACAGTCCAGCTTCTTTAATTTATAAACTGCAGAATAAACATATGCAACCAACATTTTTCATATTACTATCTCTGCATTCTCAGTTACTAAATATCTCCTGCTGAAGTCTCACTAATTATATATGTCTCACTATTAGTCTCACTAATTTGTATGAAACATGAAATACTTCTGTTCACCAAGATACAACATTTTTAAAAGTTCTATATTTACCCATTTTTAAATTTACATATATTTATATGTGGTCACTGACAGTATATAAAGCAAACACCTTAGCTTTGTCTTCTTCTAGTATATTTGCTAAAAGAAATGCATGCTAGTTGGAGATATAGCAGAATAATGTTCTACACATCTGGAAGGTACTAGGTCAGGAAGATAAGTAAGATTTAATATCTGAGTATCTTATGTGTGGCCTGACTAACTAAAACCACTGAACATTAGGTATAATGTTGCTGCATTTCTTTTTAAATTCATAATAAGTTTGTAATTCTGAACAAATTTCCTTGGCAGTAAGTCCTACTAAAATTATTTCCTTGGCAGTAAATTCTAAAATTATTTCCAGTTAAATTTTGCAAATGCATACTGGTATAGCTATGGGCTTCCTTTCTTGTGTAGATGATATGTTGCATTTTTTCTTTTACTTTAAAATGTGCTAAACCAAGTGTACTGAATTTAGAGACAGGGGACAATGATCATTCTATTGTACTGGGCCTGGGTCACTTTAGGTGTTTGTTTTTGTTTTGTTTTGTTTGTTTTACAATGAAGTCATTGTAAAATGACTTGGACTATATTTTAACAGACATTTTTGTCTGTTAAAATATAGTCCACTGCTTTTTCTTTACCTAGCATTCAAAACTTTCTAGCATTCAAGACTTACTCTTGAGAATCTTTTTCCAGACAATTCATAAATTATCTGTGAATAAATTGATCTTGCCAGGCAAATTTGGAGCCTTTATGTGTAAAATTCTTTTTTAAAGTTGAGTTTCTCCTTGGTATCTTAAGATTTTTAGAAAACAATAACATTATATAAAATACTCACAGGCCTTTATAAAATTACTTCAAAACTACACTGTCATGAATGTATTCAATAACAGCAAATTATGCTCTTTGCTTATTTGACCAATAGAGTTTGACTAATATGACTTTATCTATTTTATACTTGGCATTCATCAAAGAGAAAAAAAATTTCTAAAAATTTTCTAGAATTTTTCTAGAAAAGTAACATCAGATGTAATGATTTCAACTGTCTTCAGGGATGCTTAATTTTAAAGTTACTGTTCATTATCATATTCTTAATGAAATTATAATTGTTAAGATATACTTTTTTCTGTTGTTGAGATAAATGATTACTGACAAATTTACATATAAATGATTAAATGAAAGGCAGGTTTGGTTTCATGTTTATAGTAGGGAATTTGAATCATTTTCATGGTTTGCTTGGAATTCATTGTGGCCTTTAGATGACCTGTTATCCATAGAAATAATTACACAACAAGGTTATAATTTATATTTTGAAAGCACTTGACTGGCCTGGAATAATTACTGAAAGCAGTAATTGATAATCATATAGAATGATATTTACCAAAAACATGAATAAAATTGTCATTTCTACAGGTCTCCTTACTCTGTTTTTATCTGATAACAGATATCTACTGTATATGTATATGTATATGTATATGTATATGTATATGTATATGTATATGTATATGTATATGTATATGTTTGTTCCAAACCATTTAATCAAAACTGATCCATAATGGTCTTTAGCCAAATTGTGTGAGTGCCAATGTATCCAAGTTAAAATCATCACGTTATATTAATTCCTTTACAATTTAATTTATACATAGGCATTGTAAAATCTTCATTTCCTATTAATGGAAGTGATTGTTTCTGAGCCTCTTTTTGCTTGCTTCTTTAATAAACAAATCGAACTGGTAACTAGAATTGATCTTATTCTTTTGCCAAGGCAGAAATTGTTTTTATTTATTTGGATGTGCTGGGTCTATATGCTTCCCTATTAGTGGTAAAAAAAAAGCTTTAGAAAACCTTTTTCTTGTCAACAGACATTGGATTCACCCACTTCCTTTCTTAATCATTCTGGAAATTGCTTGTTAACTGCTTTTTGAATATTAGGAACCTTCAGAACAACACGTTTTATTACATTGGGTGATTCTCCTTCAATCCGAAAGGAGTTTCATATAATTTTAAGGACTTAAAAAAAATATTTTGAAACAAACAGCAAAAGGAGGATTAGAACATTGATTCTGGAAAGTTATAAATGGACTAAATGGACTTCCTGTGGGTTGTTTAAAAGCCTATTAAAATATATGAAGATTTTGAATCTAAGTGTAAGAAATCTTCCTCTGGAAAAATGTTGTGGATTAGAGAAAAACATAAGAGGAGACTTTTAAGGGTGGACACTGAGGCACCCAGAAAGAACTAAAGTTTATAATTAAAGGAGAAGAGACCCACGAATACAGAATGGAGAAAAGTACTTTAACTTTGGAAGAATTCAAGGATATTTGGGAACAATGCACTCAGAAATTTATCTTAAGATTGTCTACTACCTTAAAGATGGGTTTAAAAGAAGAGACAGAAGAGGATACAACTGAGAATCAGGTTGTTTTGGATTTGGATTTAAAAATGACAAGTTACAAGAATGATATGGAAAAAGATGTTACACTGGATTTGTATGTGTACAGATGAAACCGGCTGATGTCTTAATAACTAAAAGGGAAACACAAATAATAAATCAGAATAGTGACTTGGACAACTACCGTGGTAGAGATGGGCGGTGATAAATTTGATTAATAAATAAATAAATAAATAAACTTTGTTACCTTGGACTTACAAAAGGGATGTGTTACACTCATGAAAGAGTTCCAGAGAAAAGACAAAGAGAAAATGAAAAGAAATAAGCTTTTGGGACACTCTTTAATATGTTGTTGCTTCTGGTACCTCTTAATGGATTTTTCTTGACTAGGTCTGAATGATGAGGCTTTATAGATTTATTTATAAAGTAAGAGATAAGATATGGGAAGAAGATATTTTTTGTTGTATTTTAAGAGCTATTAATAATGGTAGGATATTAATATGACTACCTCTGCAATATACAACAAACAATTTCTATCAGTTTTCCAATCCTTCAAACTTGGAGTTATAGATATTAATTTATTCCATATGGCTTAAATCCATTTTTATTGGTGATAAGTCAATTAAATAATCACATTAGAATTATTTCAATAGCTGCAAGCTAGATAAAACCAGCCAATGAAAATTTACCCTTTAACAACTGATAATAAATGTGAAAAAAAATTAAAAATAGTGCTATTATTCAGTAGCTAAGAACCCCTGAGAATTTTCTTAGTGACATCATTTCTCATCTATAAAATGCTTCTTGTGCTGAGAGCTACACAAGTGATTTTGAGCACAAACTTGCTTTGTATCTATTCCATGCTCTCAAAATGGCATGTCTAACATGATTTTTAAAATCTACATTAACCTTAGCTTTACCGTACCATAGATATCCATGCCACCCAAATCTCAGATCGTGTCCCTCTAACTCTGATAGCCTTCTATTTCTCAGCATAAATGGTTAACTTATTGTGATATACTAGAACAGAGCTTTCCAAACATCCAAACATCATACCACCGCATCTTGGATTTTTATATTTAATTTTAATATATTAGAGTGTTTTATTGGGTTGTTTTAATTGTCGGATTTTAATTTTTGTGTTTTGTAAACCGCCCAGAGTTCCCTTGCGGGGAGATGGAGCGGTATATAAATTGAAACATAAATAAATAAATAAATAAATAAACTGTGTGTTGCGACACAAAAGTGTGTCGCCACACACAGTCTGGTGTGTCGCCACACAACCCGGAAGTGCTGTTCATCATCAGCGCTTCCGGGTTTTCCCGCGGCGACACACCAATGCCGGTTGGTGTGTCGCCGCGGGAAAAACTTTGGAAAGCCCTGTACTAGAATTTTCTCAAGGAGAATGTAAAATAAAATCAAGAGAAGATTTGATAACAGAAGGATATGCTTGTCAATGGTTTTCCTATGCATAACTATTAGAAAGGTTTAAAGTGGATTTTATGGTTTTGAACAATGTAAGACTAACTTTGAAATAGAATTATGTACAAATTAGAACATGTTATTACTAAAATGTATAAACTTTTGTTGAAATTAGCGATGGAAGAACAAGTGAAGGAATGTATGATAAAAAGGACTAAAACTTTTGGTTACAATATACAAATGGATCAATGGGAAAATAGTGGCTGAAAAGATTGAAATTTACATTATGTTCCAGTCTTAAAAAGAATTTTTATAAAATGTACTGTTGCTATATGATGCCAGAGAAATTGTCTAGAATGTATAAAGGTACTTCAAATTAATGCTGGAAATGTGAACAACATAAAGGGACATTTTATCATGTTTGATGGAAATGTAAAAAAGCCAAAAAATTTGGACACAAATACACTAATTCATAATATTTTAAAGACTAAAGTACAATTGAAATCAGAGGCTTTTCTTTTGGGACTAATGGACAGACAGCTAGAAGAAAGCCATGGAACTTTTATGAGAACTGCAGCAAGATTATTATATGTTCAAAAGTGGAAAGGTTCAATACTACCCACAATGGAGGAATGGTTGGTGAAGATGATGGAACTTGCTCAGATGGCTAAATTGGCTTCCTTGATTAGAAAAAAGACAATATCTATATTTATGGATGACTGGAAACCCCTTATATACTTTTTGTATGAAACACAAAAAAAATGCACTTATGATTAGTGGTTTGGATGATTAGAAAAAAAAACTAGATAATAGAAAAAAGTGAGCTTTTCTTTTTGTAACTATAGAGTAAGAGATAACTTTTCAGAAGCTTCTTTTTATTTCTTTTTATCTTTTTTTCCTGCACCTTTGTCTTAGTCTTTTTTCTTTTTTTCTTTCTTTTCCTTTTTGTCTTTCTTTATTCTATATTGGTTTTTGTTATTTTTTATCTTCTCTTTAAAACTTTTAATAAAATTTATATAAAAAAGAGAATTTTCTTTTCTAGTGAACATCTTTATGTTTACCTTTTCCATTCTATTCATTTTCTAAGAAATATTCTGAAAGTCTCTTTTTTTCCTTTCTTTCTTTGAACTACTGTAATCATAGGAATGGAGGTATTTAAATGAAAGACAAAGCTATAAAAAAGGATAACAGCAAAGATAATCTACTAATGTGCGGATTCTGTTTTTCTTATTTGTCCAGTCATTTCTGCATAGTTCCATTTTGAATAAATATAGAAGCTAATGTTAAATTCATGTCCTGCTGTTAAACAGCCTCCTCATTTATCATTTTTAGAAACATAGAAATAATATTATACAAAATGTTTGTCAGAAATCTATATTGCTCTGATCACTGGATTTTCTGGGGAACCAGAAAGGTAAGCATAGCTGATTTGTAAGCTTGGCACATCCTGGGATGGTCCTCCTAATCACAGGCTTGGATGGAGTGCCAGGCTTAGTGGGCATCTTGGCAATATTTGAGCTCTTCTAAGAAAAACATTTGAGATTTGGCTTGCCTTTGTGGGTTAATGTACTTCACTACTTTTTGGGCCCTGGGTTTTCTAACATACCATAACATCTTCTAGAAAGAAAGCCATTGTCATTGGAAGAAATTTTGGGGTTGTAACCTAAAGGAAATCAACCCTGACTGCTCATTGGAAGGACAGATACTGAAGCTGAAGCTCAAATACTTTGGCCACCTAATACAAAGAGAGGACTCACTGGAAAAGACCCTGATGCTGGGAAAGACTGAAGGCAAAAGGAGAAGGGGACGGCAGAGGATGAGATGGTTAGATAGCATCACCGATGTAATGAACATGAATTTGAGTAAACTCCGGGAGACAGTGGAGGACAGGAAGGCCTGGCGTGCTATGGTCCATGAGGTCACGAAGAGTCGGACACGACTAAATGACTGAACAACAACAACAGCAACAACAGTTCATGTTAGTTGCAGAAAAGCAGGCTGTTACCGTAGAATACAGTGCCACACAGAGAGGCAGGAAACAAAGAAAGAGAGTCCAAAGAAGATCCAAAGAGACAGTGGAATTTATAACCTTGTTGATGTCTTTTTCTCAAAAATAGCAATGCTTGGCACTGATTGGAACAAGTTTAAGTCTTGACAATCACGCAGATTTAAAAACAAGCTTTGATCCAAATATGTATACTAGATTGATCCAAAAATGCACACTGGACTGGTTACCTTTGAGCCCATATTTAAAGTTCTGAAAGCTGAGATGAATGGTTCAGCACAGAAATATAACATTCCATTAGCACAAGGAAATGCAAACTATAAAGCTGAGAAAGTGTATTAAACACAAATCCTTTCTTCCCAAAAATGTTTTAATAGTCAGACAGTTTAATGAGATGTTAAAACTCATTGGCCACTAACCTGAGAGGCTGTTTGTTCATCCCCCACTTAGTATTTTTCTGTATATAGGAGTGCAATTGCAATTTGTATATTTTCTGTAACAACCTGCAAAGCAGCAGAAAGGCCATCATGTCTGTGAAGCACTTTGAAAGGCTATAAAGTGCTTTGAAGGAACTTGATTTCACTACTTCAAAAGTGATTCACTTTGATTCACACATCTCTTTTGTTGGAGTGATTTGGTTGAGGCTCTGTCAAACTGAAGTACTCCTTCAAAGCTTTACACAGCTACAAATCTTATCCACCTACTTTTCTCAAAAGTGTGTCCATCAGAGGGGCTGGAACTTTAACTCCAAGACTTTCCCAGTTAACATGTGAATTCTGGGTTTTGGATAAAGCACTTGCAGAATGCCATATAGGATTATCCAAGGACATTTGGCCCATCCCAGAATATTGGTCCTTCCAACTTTAAGGTGTTTAATACCATAGGCTGCTTCAGTCATTCCAGCAATGTCTAATGTGCCCTCAACAGTTCCTCTAGCAAAAATGTAGCCATAGTACATTAATTCAATCGTAATTTAATGGCACTCAACATTTTTTTAAATAGGCAGTCATAGGGCAGCTAAAAGGTATAGAAACAATTCACAAAGCTCTAGTTGAAATACAGGTAAATGGTGAAATCCTTAAAGAGTATTGAAAAGTCCTGTGCAATACGTTTCTTGTTTTTCTCTTTAAAATGTTTCTGTGTTAGCATAATTCAAATTACTCAACTGTGTGTATTGCTCTTCAATTTCCAGTTGCCCTCTGGCTAATTTTAAGGAATCTCGATTTACAGAGTTACTACTGAAACTGGATTCTCTGGAAATTATTAAAAAAAACATATTTATAAAAAAAATTCCCCAGAATTACATTATTACTATTATATTTTTCTTTTTTTTTTCACTCTGTGATTTCCAATCTATGACAATTTAGCATTTTACTATTAGCATCCTTGAAAGTGGCCTCTAGTGTTAACTAATTATAAAATCAGCTGGTGGTACATATTTTGAGGCAGTAAATAAGAAGGCATCACTATTTCCAAGAAAGGGCTAGTCACATAAATATATTTCAGTTTCAAGAAGGCATTATTTAATGTAAAAATAGGAGAGCTGATTGGGTATTTTTTTAAAAAATCCTATTTTAAGAGCACTTTTGCTTTTAGCAAAATTAGGTTGAAATAGACAGGATTCTTCCATCATTACTTGAAAAATGCATTTAAATTTTTGAGACATATGGTATTTGATTATTTCCTTTTTGTTTTCTTCAGTACCACGAGAAATTAAATAACACTGTTTAAAAATACAGTTAAGAGCACTAGACATGTGTAATGCAGAGTTTGCTGTAATAAGAAACCTGGCACATATTGCAAAGTAGTACACATAGTAGTAGGCCACAAATATATACCTGAAAACTTGGCTCTGCCACCTTGCTTGGGGCCGGGAGGGGAATAGTTACTCTTGGGGATGGCTAGTGCTTTAGAGTGCTCTTCACACACATGGACTGTATTAGATCTTTCTGCCACTTATAACTATTTAATAACTCTATTTATATTCACATATTGTACTTGTATTTTATGATTATTGTTTTAATAGATCATTTTGCTGTAAACCACCCACAGTCCCTCCTGTGGAGGGAGATGGGTGGTGATAAAAATCTGATAGATAGAGAAATAAATAAATAAATAAATAAATAAATAAATATTTGACTAAAATGACCAATGTGAAATAGATAAATCATTAATCTGATCAGATATAATACTTTCACAATATCATATCATTATAAAATTAAGAACAAATTCATTCACATAAGAACTGATATAAACAGAAAATACTAAATTTAGTTCATATGTATAAATTATAAATAAATAAATAAAAATAATAAAAATAACCTATTATTCTACTATTTCTTGGACTATACCAATCTAGAGAGCCAGTTTGGTTTAGTGGGTAAGGCATCAAGCTATAAACCGGGAGACCATGAATTCTAGTCCTGCCTTAGGCACCAGCTGGGTAACCTTAGGCCAGTCATTCTCACTCAGCTCTAGGAAGAAGGCAATGGCAAACCACTTATGAAATCCTGCCAAGAAAACTGCAGGGACTTGTCTGTGCAGTTCCCAATAGTCAACCATAACTTGAAGGCACATATACACATGTCAATCAAGCCATTATGAGTCTCACCTTAAGCTTTTCCAGAAGTTATTCTTCCAAACTAGAATCAATTTGAACTGTTCTACCCATGATATTTCAGAAGAAATGAAGGGTGTGTCTGTGTTACAGATCAAACCCAGAGCACCACAAACCACTTATAAATAGCAACTTCTGGAATATCTCTAGATCACCCCAAGAATGGCCAGTGGTGAAGAGGAGAAATTAAATGTTCAGCTTGACCTGAACACTCCTCCCAGAATGGTACAGTCTATTCCTATCTGTTCCATAATCTCTTATTTATTAATTAAAATATGTATATACAACTTCTCATTTATTAAATCCAATAGCACTTTGCAATGATACTAGGAAATGATCCAATAAAAATAAAGAAGTGCTACAGAATTATGCTAAAACAATGTATGGAAAAGTAGGGAGCTCAGGAAAGAAAAGGAATATTAAAAACAACAACTTTTTATTGGCTTTTGAACTAGCAAATGTTCATTATAGCCATTCTAATATGCTAACATTAGTCCGCCTATCTTCCCAAGTAATTTGCAGAATTTTTCGGAGGCAGCGTTGATGGAATCTTTCAAGAAGTTGGAGGTGGCGTTTGTAGAGGGTCCATGTTTCACAGGCATACAGAAGGGTTGGTGGTACAATGGCTTTGTAAACAAGCATTTTGGTCTCCCTGCGAATGTCCCGATCCTCAAACACTACGCTTCATTCGGGAGAAAGCTACACTCGCAGAGCTCAGGCGATGCTGAATTTCAGCGTCGATGTCGGCTTTTGTAGATAGATGGCTGCTGAGATAAGAAAAGTGGTCGACATTTTCTAGTGACACACCTTTAAGCTGGATTGATGGCGCTGCGGAGGGATTGGTTCGAACTTGCTGGTAAAGCACTTTGGTTTTTTTAATGTTAATCGAGAGGCCGAGCTTTTCATATGCTTCTGCAAAGATGTTTAGGATAGTTTGAAGATCTTCCTCGGAGTGTGCACAGACTACGTTATCATCAGCATATTGAAGTTCTATAACAGAAGTTGTAATTACCTTATTTTTTGCTTTCAGCCTACTAAGATTAAAAAGCTTTCCATCTGTTCGATATATAATTTCTACACCAGTAGGAAGTTTCTCTTCAAGAAGGTGTATAATCATAGCGATGAAGATAGCGAATAACTAAGTGACTTTTGGGTCACGAGGATATGGTGACCCATCTACAGGGCCGACCGGAAGAATTTGCTGAGCATCTGCAGGACAAAATCGCTCAGATTCATTCCAAATTTAACTCTAAGTGTGAAGCACAATCTGGAGAGATGCCAGAGGTTCATACTTACCCTGTTATCTGGGAACGGTTTGATCCTGTTGGGCCTGATGAAGTAGACAGGATCCTCAGGATTGTAAATGCCACCACGTGCCATCTTGACCCATGTCCCTCCTGGCTGGTGAAATCAGCTCAGGAGGTTACATGTGGTTGGGTCCAGGGGATGATTAATGCATCCTTAGCGGAGGGGGTGTTTCCAGCAGTCTTTAGGGAGGTGCTGGTGCACCCCCTCCTCAAGAAACCTTCCTTGGACCCCACTGTTTTGAACAATTTTCATCCTGTCTCCCACCTTCCCTTTTTGGGAAAGGTGGTTGAGAAGGTGGTGGCGCTGCAACTCCAGAGGATTCTGGATGAAACTGATTATCTAGACACCTTTCAGTCAGGTTTTAGGCCGGGATATGGGACAGAGACTGCATTGGTCGTGCTTATGGATGATCTCTGGCGGGAGCGGGATGGAGGGAGTGCATCCATTCTTGCTCTCTTGGACCTCTCAGCGGCTTTCGATACCATCAAACACGGTATCCTTTTGGAGCGACTCAGGGAGTTGGGGGTGGGTGGTGTAGTTTTGCACTGGTTTACCTCCTTCCTCCAGGGTCGCTCGCAATCGGTGGTACTAGGAGAGGAGAGATCCGACCCACGGGCCCTTCTTTGTGGGGTGCCGCAGGGTTCGGTTCTCTCTCCTCTCCTATTTAACATCTACATGAAGCCTCTGGGTGAGATCATCTGTCATCACGGGATGAGGTATCACCAATATGCTGATGATACTCAATTGTATATCTCCATCCCGGGTGAAGTAAGTGTTGCAGTGGACACCCTATCTCAGTGCCTAGGGGCTGTAGGGGCCTGGATGGGGAACAACAGGCTTCAACTGAACCCTGGTAAGATGGAGTGGCTATGGATTGATGGCCCCTCGGCCTCCAGGAAGTTATCTTTAATTCTGGATGGGGTGGCACTACCCCGTTCAGACTTAGTCCGGAGCTTGGGGGTCCTCCTGGACTCACGACTCCTGCTCGAAGAGCAGGTGGCAGTCGTGGCCAGGAGGACCTTTACACAGCTTCGGCTTGTGCGCCAGTTGCGCCCCTTCCTGGATCGAGAGGCCCTCCGAATAGTCACTCATGCCCTTGTCATCTCTCAGATAGATTATTGCAATGCGCTCTACATGGGGCTACCCTTGAAGAGTATCCGGAAGCTTCAGCTGGTCCAAAATGCAGCCGCTCGAGTGGTTATGGGTGCAAGAAGATCAGTACATGTAACACCACTGCTCCGCGAGCTGCATTGGGTACCAGTTTGCTTCCGGGTCCAATTCAAGGTGTTGGTTATCACCTTTAAAGCGCTACATGGCATGGGGCCAGGCTATCTGAGGGACCACCTCATCCCAATTGCATCTACCCGCCCCACCTGGTCATGCAGGGAGGGCATGCTGCAGACCCCGTCAACAAAGGAATTCCATCTAGCGGGGTCCAGGAGGCATGCCTTCTCTGCGATAGCGCCCGCCCTGTGGAACATCTTGCCCCCAGAGGTGAGGCAGGCGTCCTCCCTCTTGGCCTTTAGGAAGTCCCTAAAAACCTGGTTCTGCCGCCTGGCATGGGACAAAGGTAGAGATAGTTCCTCCTGGGGGTGGTTAGTTTAATAATGATCTCCTTTTCAGATCCTACCATCCTCTGGATTTTTATATTCTTATTTATTGTACTGTTTATTGTATTTTAATGATTATTGATTTTTAACTTTAATTTTAACATTTGTTGTAAACCGCCCAGAGTCTACCATGGTAGAGATGGGCGGTGATAAATTTGATTAATAAATAAATAAATAAAAATAAGGTTGTTATGTTATTGAATAATGTTAGCGTATTAGAAGAAGCGAAAACCACCAGCATTGAAACAATGATCATCCAACATCAACTTCGCTGGACCGGTCATGTTGTTCGAATGCCTGACCATCGTCTTCCAAAGCAGCTACTTTACTCCCAACTTAAGAATGGAAAACGGAATATTGGTGGACAGCAAAAGAGATTCAAAGATACTCTCAAAGGTAATTTAAAAAAATGTAATATCAGCATTGAGAACTGGGAACCCCTAACTCATGAGTGTTTCAATTGGAGGTCAGCCTTTATTAATGGCGCTATGGATTTTGAAGAAGCACGAGTACAGGGCGAAAGGGAGAAAAGAGCTAAAAGGAAGGCACGTCAGGCAAACCCTCATCATGACCGTCTCCCACCCGGAAACCTATGCCCTCATTGTGGGAGGTTGTGCGTATCCAGAATTGGCCTTTATAGCCACTTACGGATCCACAGTTAAAATTTTACCTTTGGAAGACAATCTTAATCGGCTATGAGTGATCGCCAATGAATGAAATGAAATTATAGCCATTGTACTTGTGGTAAAAGGCAGCTTTAAAAACTATTACACAGAATGATAAGCACCGACTGTGCTGACTCTCTTTTTTTCTACAAAGTAGCCAATGACTTAGTTGGGCTAACTTGCAAAAAATTAAAATGTACTATCCAAAACAGACATCTGACATAACTCAGAAAAGAGTACTATGGAAATGGAGTAGAAAAATGTTACTGGAGTCACTCTTACTGTGAATGGGCAGTTAAAAGAAGCTGATGTCATTTGTTTCAGCCCTTCAGAAATTGTCTGCCTCTTCTGGTGAAAGTGCAACCAGGTAGTGTGGATAAAAGAGGTTCTTTTTCTCTCCTAAGCATTGAAGCTATCTGGGTGACTTTGGGCCAGTCACTCTCTCTCAGCCCCAGACTGGGAAGTCAAAGACATTTATCTACTAATCCACACTTAACCAGCATGGTAGATTCCAGTTCACTTATGGAAAGTTCACTTCATCCTGCAGTGGACTAAATTGGTGTGATAATAATAATTAGAAGAAGATTAAGAGTATGAGAGTGCTATGTGGCAAAAAATATAGCTGATATTTCCAGTGACTTGATTTATGAATCATTGTAAAAGCATGAAATGGAGATAGATAGATACTGTAGATGATAGATAGATAGATAGATAGATAGATAGATAGATGGATGGATGGATGGATGGATGGATGGATGGATGATAGATAGATAGATAGATAGATAGATGATAGATAGATAGATAGATAGATAGATAGATAGATAGATAGATAGATAGAAAGGAGAGAGAGAGAGAGACCTAGAATGGACTGGAAATCACATATAGGAGTGATTTAAATTTGCCACTGCCATACATCCCTTGTATGGGGGAGCAATGGCTCAGTGGTTAAGATGCCAGGCTTAAGGTGGTTGGTGGTTCGAGACCCGAGCGCCATGTGACGGGGTGAACTCCCACACTCGCCCCAGCTCTTGCCAACCTAGCAATTCGAAAGCATGCAAATGCAAGTAGATAAATATTAGAAAAACTTTGGTGGAATGGTAACAGCGTTCCGCACGTGTCATGCCAGCCACATGACTGTGGAAGCGTCTTTGGACAGCTCTGGCTCTTCGGCTAAGAAACGGAGATGAGCACCACCCCCTAGAGTCGGACACGACTGTGCAGGGGAAAACCTTTACCTATACATCCCCTGTAGTTGCCAAGGGTAGAGTTTTAATCCAACTCTTCCTTCCTTTCAGAATTGGATATATACTGTACTGTACATACAGTAAATAATACATAGTCATCTCCTGAGCATTCAGTATGCACATAATTTCATGAAGATCAAGAAATGGGGTCATTATGGGATAGACAGAGATGACGTGGATAATTGAAAAGGCTGCAGACACAGTGCAGCACCATTCAGAAGAGCCTAATAGCTTTGGCCAACATTCTTTCCCACCTGAATGCCCTGGAAAAGTAATGTGCTGCACAAACTTAGCAGCAAGCCAAGCCAAACTTATAAAACAACTCTTGCCCCCCAATCTAAGTAAGAAGGAAAGAAAATTAGTTACAAGTTGATAGCTAACATGTTGTCTGCCATTTCAGTTCATTAGTTGCAATCAACCGTGTAGCAAACCTAGTTCCAGATATAGAGGTATTTTCTCATGGGAAAATAAAGTCTACAATATAAGTACTCAACACCTGGGTAATATTCTGTGACTGAGAGCAGGGTTAGAGTAGGCCTCAATCTTCAGATATGAAAGGATATCTCTAAACACAGTTCCCCCTCCTCCATAATTTATTCACACTATCTGCTCATAGATAGGTAGGGGAACAGCAGATTTGAGTTCAAGGATAATTCATTTATTTACATTTACCTCTCACTATTTACTGTAATACAATCCCTACAACTATGGAAGTGGCACTCATAACAAACTCAATAATGACAAAAACATGAAAGTGTGTGATGAAGTCATCAAGAAAATACTACTTGTGACAGACATGAGTGTGGTAGATTTGGGCTTTCAGATTAGTTTAAAGGTCCTATTCCAAGGAATTCAAATGCCACACAGACTTCGAGGCCCACAAAAAACATGAAGGCTATGCTGTGTGAAGGAAGAGGAAGAGGAAATGGTGGTGGTGGTGCAAAGGAGATAGAAGGCAGCATGTTAAGTCCATCAGAGATCCTATTTGTACTTACCATGGTCTCAGAAATGGCCCAAAGGAATTGCATCTCATTCTTTACCTCTTCTCTGAAAAGACTCCACTAAAGCTTTATTTGTTTTTATTGCACCATTATTTACATGGATGTTATGATGTATAGTTAAAATCAAGCTATAATATTTTTCAAATTTTACATATTCATACTCTCTTTCTCTTCTCTCTCTCATTAAGTTATTTCAAGGATTTGTATCAAAGTTTAAGTAACTTACATATTTTCTTTTTTTTTTTACCTAGTTTAAAATCTGATGAGTTAATAAAAGGATGGTCTAGTTTGAATTGAGCTTGTCCCTTAGTGACATAATATTCATGTTGATGTTGTTTTCCTGCAATGATGATACTGCCTTCTTTCAGGATTCACACACACACCCTCCAAACTTCTAAGTACAATCTACAGCCCAGGGTTTCCCTGAAGCCACATATTAATTCTGCTTATTTTCAGGCAGAGTCTGAAGTTCAAGCAGTCACATTCAGGCAGATGCAGTTACTGGCTGAAAGTAACAGGAGCTGAGGTACAAAAGAAAATGGACAATGGTTCCTTGTTGTCTAACTGGTTGGTTTTTACTACATATGGATAAGGCAGCATTATTACTTAACATAGAAGTTGCTAGAGTCTGTATTAAATGTGTTTTCAACAAATACTCAAACTATGGTTTTTGTAGAATCTGACAAAAGGTTGCTATGAAAAGAGTTGTTAATACAACAGTACAAAGACTCCTGTGATAACTTCCCTATTGGCTAATGTGTGTCACCTTACGCTAGATCATTGTTAAATTTCTTAATGTAAAATTAAGTGTAAACAACAGAAACAAAACAATGGAATAATACACTACTGTTTCCTGGATTTGTCTTTCAAAGCATCCCATTATGGCCACTGTTAAATACAGGAAACTAGGAAAAATTAGTTTGGGGGCTTTTTGTTTGTTTGTTTTAGCTGACCCAGAGCAACTTTTAAAAGTCAGACAGTCACTCACACAGTGAAAACAGATGTGCATGCCATGTGTTCTTTGGTCTCGGCAGAAATGAATAAAATGAGTATTAATTATAATTATTGCTAAAACTGCTTGACCTTTTTGGCTCTTGCATTATAGCTTTTGTTTACATGAAAGTTTATCATAGAATAAAATAGAGGTGCTGTTGTTGTTTTTTGTTCATATGCAGTCTGGAGGTTCCTGTAGAATGCATATTAATTTAGCTAGAATGTCAATTACTTTTACAATTAAAGATCCCTAGGAATTTTCTGTCTCATCCATATTGTCCTATAATAAAATAATAATTTAACAGATTTGGACCAGGTTAATTGAAATAATCTTTGAAGTTATTTTAACTTAGTGAGATTTGATGGATGGGTATTAGGAAAATGTGTTTTTAGTGTTAGATAGCTAATTGTGAAATGCTTTTCCCAAAAAGCATTTTAGAAATTTGAATAAGTATTGAACTAATTAAGTTGTTTTAGATGGATTCAGTAGATGTATAAATAAAAGTTAATTCTGCAAAGTAAACTGGTTTGAAAACTGAATCTAACCATGGAAAGATTTGGGAGTTGATATACAACCCTATTTTTTCTATAAATGCACTGTTAATTACCTGTATTTGAAATGTCCTTTTGATGATGCTGGGTAACTTACTATCATCAGTTCAAAGTGTAATTACTTTAAAAAAAAAAAATCTGATGATCTCCTTCAAATAATCATGCCTGATGAATTCCCATGTAGTTTTCTTGGAAACAGTAACCTTTTCCTGGGATTTTTCCCCCCAGTTTTCCTGTCTAGCCTGTACTTCTGGTATTCTTTGGAAGTTTCATATCCATGTACTAAGGCCCAAGGTTGCTTAGCTTCTAAGCCCAGACAATGTCATTCAAGTTTTGAGCAGATTAAATTATTATTTTATTTGAATATTTCATTGTCATTAGTTGCAGAGTACTTTGCTCTTGGGCTGCATGTAAATTCTGTACATATAAAATGTATTAATAAACAATTATAATTATGTATCTTGAATCAAGCTTGGCTGGTTTACCTCCACAAGTAATATGTTCCAATGTATTTTAATATTCATCCTTGTTTTATCAGCATATTTGTTATTTAAAAATATGGGATTTTTATCCAAATTCCCTTATGATGTCAAACTCTCTCTTTTTTTTCCTGTAATATGATTGAGCAAATGTGGAATTTTCATTCTATTAATTTTGCTTTTTCTTGATACACTTTGATTTCTTTGGAGACATATAAATCACTTTTAGACATATTAGATGTTTCCATGCTGAGTCTAAAGTAGTCTTCATGCTGTTTGTTTTAATTTCATTTCTATAGAAGCACATATAGCAACAATGAATAAGTGGACAGAGATACAACATACAATAATTCATTTGAAGCTGAAATATTTTATGCTATAAATTTTAAGGTGATGAATCACAGCAGTATAATTTTATTTTTTTCATACTTAAAGTTTCAGTAATGTTGATTGAGAAGTATAATAGCAAAGTACTGTTTTCCAGGATAAAGAAAAAAAATGCAAAGTCTTTTGTAATAAGTTCATACCAATAAAATCATCATCATCATCATCATCATCATCATCATCATCATCATCAATGCGTTAGTTGAGAAATTCTACAAAATTATATGCAATTAAATATAGAAGGAAAGGAATTTACTACCAGCCATTTTCAAAGTTCTTAACATGTACACTTTTAAAAGTGCCCAAACAAATATTTGGATAAATCAGTATATATGATTTAAATGAAATTAAATGCTCCATCAGTGAACTGCTTTATGAAGCAATATAATGAGTACAAGATGCAGTAGAGGGGAAAATCTGTCATTCATTTTATCATTAGGATTAAGAAAAACTAGAAGAGGCACACTGAACTAGCAATGATCAGCTAGTAAAAATAATCTAAATGAGATCCGTTCCAAAATCTGAAGTTGAAATGCTTCATTCAGTTCAGAATTCTTAAAATGGCAAGGTTCAGGGGAATAAACCTAGATTCTATCTAAATCCACCTTGCCGAAGCTTTGTCCTTTACCCTTTGCAGAAACAAGTCCTAGTAAATTTGATGGAGTTTACCCCCAGGTGACTATGTGAAGGATTTCAATTTTGAGGACTATGAAAAAATAACATATAGGAAAATTCTAATTCATTCAATTCAGCTTACAGGTGAGCTGAAGACAAGCAATATTTTTCTCCAGATGCTTTGATGGGTAATAAAGGGTTTCCTTAATTCAGATGCTGGATTGTGAGGGATATGCTAAATGTTCTAGTAATATTAATAATAGATTCAGTTACTGGGCCTTCTCTTTTCCCAATAATTCTTTCCACATGAAGATAAAAAGAGTCCCCCTTGGGGGAGTTGGGTGGTGATAAATTTGATAAATAAATAAATAAATAAATAATGTTAAATGCTAATAAATGATATTATGGATCACTAAAATAAACATCTCACATAGATTAAATGGACTTGACAGGAAAGAAGGTCAGTGTCAGACTCGCTTTGCTTCCCTGACATGTATTTGAGCTAACACGTGTCATGCACTACAGAAGCCGACCCATGCCAGCTTTCTTTGTAGCCAGCTGCTTTGCAAACCGAAAAGAACCGTTTGCCTCCCTCACATTCCTCCACTGATGGTGAAAGACCACGGAGTCTGATAAAACACCTGAACTCTCATTAAACTTAACAGATTGGGAGTCGCATGGAAGGCTTACAAGGCATCATCAAAACGATGAGGCAACAAGTGAGGCAACTAGCCATGGCAACTACCGGCCAACAATTTGCGAGAAGCCCACGAGGGGAAAACGTCTAGGCTCGTCAAAGCACCTCCAGTATTAGACCCCAGCCTGCAAATTTCTTACCAGGGCTGGGACAACAAACTGGTGGTGGAAGTGTAGGGATACGTGATCTAAAAGTGAATTTCAGAGGCGATCCAAAGCAATTAGCATGGTTCATGAATCATGTTTGTGGATTCATGGATGTGTGGGGAATAGATTTCCCGGATGATGAATTGAAGATCCAATACTTGTGGGGGAGATGGGCGGGATACAAATGTGATAGATAAATAAATAAATTAATAAATAAATAAATAAATAAATAAATAAATAAAATACATTACAGCACACTTAAAAGAAGCAGCCGTCGATTGGGCTGTGGGTCTGTATGACGCTGAATCAACAGAGGTAGAGGACTTTGATGAATTTATGTTCGCTCTCCGAACTTGCTTCAAATATCCCCTCATTTCAATGCGAGCCAGAACCAGTCTACAAACTCTTAGACAAGGGAACCAATCCATATTGGATTATGCCTTGGAGTTTAAGAGTCTAGTGGGAAAAATGACTGATTGGCTGAAGTCATTGAAAATTGAGTATTTCAGAGCCAGCTTAAAACCTGAAATTTTAGAATGGTCTTTGGCATGGGCCAAGCCAACAACCCTGAGAGGTTGGATTTGCTTAGCTGGAGAAGCAGAAGAACCCCGCACGCAAGTAAAACTACAGCACTGCCTGCAGGGAGCCAAGAAGCGCACTTCTACTACTACTGTGAGTACTGAACAAAAACAAAGACACAGAATTTGGGAAAAGGAGAAGGAGCGGCGTGCTCGAAGTGGAGCTTGCTTCAGATGCGGCAAGGAAGGCCATCACATTGCTGTGTGCCTTTTATCATGTAAGGTCCCTGGCTTACACTTTTTACCCAAGTTCCTGAGGTTGTCAAAAACAGACTTAAGTCAAGGCTTGGAGATTAAAATAACAGCATTTATTTGGCCAAGCAAACCTGGGTGAAATTTCTGCAGACATAATTGGCAGTGAATTTCTGGGAAGAGATACACACAGACACATTCCAACTTCAACACTTATATAGGGTTTGCAAAGCTAGTAAAGAAGCATGCATGAACTCTGTCCTAAACAGAGGGCAAGGCTTTCTGTATCTGCATTTCTAGCAGTAAGAAAGCATAAACAATCTCTCTCCTAGAGACAGAGCGTCCTCACCCTGCGTTATCTAATCTCTAGTCCCCTTCCACCTAATTCCCTTTCGCAAGCAGTTTCCAAAAGCAGAAAAGCAGAAGCTAACCCTTACAATCCAACCAGTTCAACGAGGTAAAAGCCCAAGCCACAAACCCAAGTTGCCAACTAAAAAAGCATCTAGTGGCGCCTACATTGGCACTGAGGTCACGCAAACCAGAGGAGCCACTGAGTTTGTGCTGAGCGGATTGTCCAACGCCAACAACAACTCAGCAGATGAAGAATTCCAGTCACCGGGAAACTGGAATTGCCTGCCCTGAATGGCGCCCGAGGGCAGGCAGTGATAACTCAACACACTGGGCGTCTGGATACTATGGTATATAGTTGGATTTTAATAAATGAATTCCTTTAGCATTCTGATGAATTGTCGGGAGAATTTCTTAAGTTAAGATCCTGGCACTGGGACCATCACAGTCAATTTATTTAAATCTCAAGTGTAGAATAGGGTGAGGTCATATTGGGTATGAAAATTTATGGGTTGCATCAGTGATGTGTGGGTGGTGGTGTCAGGTTTTTCTGGTTCTATTTTTCTGTTTTTGGTTTTATTGTGATAAACCCTCTCTTTCTGTGTGTGTGTGTATATATATATATAGAGAGAGAGGGGGTGGGAGAGAGAGATGGGTTGTAAGAAACCCAGATTTTGGTTTTAGGATGGGTGGCTATGCAAACATTTTAAATAAATAAATAAATAAAATACCATACAGTACATAAGTAAGCTTCATGTGAGTGTTCAAATTGGAAAACCCTGGAAGAAAATGAATAAAAGTGGCTATGAAATAATATTATTTGAATGTCGGATAAAACTAATCACCTTCCTAATCACCTTTGAAGGCAGGTACCAGTCTAGAAGAGGCCTTTATCTGCTTCTATCTATACCTGATACAGTATATCCACATCATATATTTATTTTTTCACCAAGATAAATCTCACGTCTCTGCACCCATATGGCTACCATCCTATCTCTCCCTGCTCATTAATTCCGTGTCTATTAGAAATGTTTTTCAAAGTCATTATTTTGCTTTAATTGAAAGCATAAAGCCAGGACTGGAATTTAGAAAGGGTATTTTATACAGTAGCTGAAATGCTGCCAGAAACCTGCTGTAGGGCAGACCTCAAAAATGTATAAACATCTAAATCCAGATTGAAATGTTTGAAATCAAACAGTGTAAGTGACACCAAAAGGTATAATACTGCAAACACCTTTGGTATGTCCAGAATACCAAAGAGGAAAGGCTTCCAGAATCAGATTAACTATTGCAATTTTGAGCAACTACACAGAAACTCTGCAACAGCATTTGAAGTGTTAAGAATTCCTTTGGGTTAGAAAGCTCAAAATATCCCAGCCTGGTTATCCATGCAGCTACTTGATAAAATACAGAAATGCTCAGGTACATAAAATAAACAATTCTATTCATCCCATTAATAGAAACAGTCTAAATTTCATCCATGTCTCTGGTAAGGGCATGAAATAGATGAAAAGTCTTTGAAAAGGTCATGAGCACAAGCAGGAATGAAACACCAGAGTATTCAACAGGGGTGAGAATTTCATAGAGGAAGGGGAGGGAAGGGAAGGGAAGGGAAGGGAAGGGAAGGGAAGGGAAGGGAAGGGAAGGGAAGGGAAGGGAAGGGAAGGGAAGGGAAGGGGGAATGCCAGGTAGGGATCAGTAATAAATGTATTGGGAATCAGAGTGAAAATGGAATGGAACCTTACTAGAATATTATTTCACACAAACATAGCTGTTATCTAAAAATCATAACTTAAAATAAAAAATTAACCAAGTTTCAACGTGAGAAGGAGCATCCTTATGGGACCCTAGTCTATGATATTGTGCTAGGAACCATATCCAGTTTCTCAAATGATAAGAAATGTGTGGACAGTTTTAGTGGGTCAACATTATTTGAAGAGCAAATGTTCTAAGGACTTAAGTATTTTGCAAAGGAATATGGAGGATGATCAGTACAATCTATGCAATACAGCAATACAACACAATACAACCAATGCCATAAAGCTGTTTCTGCTAGAAATATTTATAGCTAGGGTTGCTAATTTTCACTTGATGAACATTTGTAGGATTTGGATCATTCTGTCAGTGAAGGTTTTGATAAACGGGCTTGATACTCTTATGCATCTGAGAGTTCTAGGTTAATACATCCTATAAAGTATTATGCCTACATATGCAGCTTGGTCCTATTCCACAGCATTGTTTTAAATGTTTTGCTGTTGTGTTGGCTGTTTTAGTGTTGATAATTTGTTTTCTAGGTTCCGGTTAAGTTCCAGCTAAATTTACTGAATTTATTTGTAATAATTGTGCATTCTGATGTGTACCATGACTTGATACAGTTACATAACCAACAATAAACAAACAAGCAAACCAACCAACCATCTTTTTTTTAAACTAGCCATATAACAAAAATCAGGGGTTTATAATTGTTAGGGACAGTTGGCACATTTAGAATTGTGAAGTATGTTTTGTGTACTCTCACAAAAGTATTCCCATTATGGGTATCACCAATCACAAAACACCCATTTACTGAAAAACAAACAAAGTAGTGGACTGTATCCATCCACCATTTTACTTTCTAAGAATGCCTGATGGTTCTATGTTAGAAAAACAGATTATGTCTGAGGACACTGGTTTGTTTCACAGCATGCTTCTTTTCCCCCCACCCCCTTTTTCTTTAAATTGAAACAGTCTAAGCCATAAAACTGGAACAGGGAATTTGGCTGGCACCAATATGTCTTAGGCACATTGGGGATCCAGGACTTACACATTTTACCTTTTTCAGATCATGCTCAGATGCTGTATTTTTCAGTTTCATCTTGCAAACTGATCTTCACTATGTTAAATAAAAAATATCAGTGGGCAACTTGTTCATTTTTTGAATACATTTATAGGCCACTCATCTCATATACATGACTCTGGGCAACTAACAATTAAAACAGAATAAAAACAGCAAAACAACCAAAATTAAAAATTAGGTTCATCATCAACCAGCAAACATTTTGATAACATAGAATGTTAGAGGATGCTAACTCCGTTTGGAGCAAAAGAAGATCCCATATACCTGACAAATCTCTAACCTTCCTCTCCCTCCCTTCTTAGATACCACTGCACCATGATTTGTCATCAGCTTGGATTTAAGAAATCATAGGATGCTGTGCAATTGAATGAGAAATTGAACCATCTTCTAATAAAATGCTACTATAAAATGTCAGTTATCCTTGTCTGTTACATATGGAAGAAACATCTTAAGAGGGGGCCAGGCACAGCCGTACTCCCACTGGTTTGAGCCTAACTGGTTTCTTTCACTATGGTTAAGATATTTGTTGTGAATATTGCAAGCTTATTCTTTCCCAGTGGCTCATCAATTGGACTATAAGACAGAACAGAGCTGGTTATAACAAATAATATTCCTGTATATAATGAAGTTATGTACTGACCTTTGAGGAATAAAATAGTAAGAATTTGAGCATTCTAGATAAATGTAAAGAAACGTTCATAGTGAAGTACGAAAATTACTGATCCTATGAATAGTATGATAGAAAGATTTCTCTGGAAGTCAGGATAGTAACTTCTGCAAAAGAGATGATTCACAGAGGCCCAATACATTTAAACAAAAAATGAAATGAAGTAGTAACTGTGAAGAGGTTAATAAATAAAAGAATAGAATATGTTGGAGAAAATACAATATATTACTGAATACATTTATTATCAACCTACTGTGTTGTTTTTTTCTGTAGGTTGATAATCTGCTAGTTCTCTTTTGCAAAGCAATCCATCCATTCAGCATGAACAGCTTTAACATCAAAGTCTCTAAGGAATCCAAAGATCTGCAAAACGAAAGAAAAAAGACATGGTTTTGTTTGTTTGTTTTGTACTGCAGGGAACATTTCTGAATTGGTTTTCCATTGCTGGTTTCCTTTCATTGTCAGCAATTAAAAGAAATCAATTATGCCATTATACAGAGGTATCAGGTACATGGGAAACTATGGGAAACTATGGATGCTGCAGGCCTATAATTCATCCTAATACCATGGGATAATTCCCTGAAGATTCTCCCATCTTCAGGGAGCAAAGGATACAAATGTATCAATTCCCAAAACTCTATAATTTGAACCTTAGTGATCTTATATGTGTTTGTTCTTTTTGTTGCTGGATTTTTTAAATGTTCTTTCAAAACAAAATTCCACCAAAGGATTTGAAAGAAATGCACTGCAGCTGCCTGCCTGCCTGCCGCAACCCTTTCTCATTCTGTTTTGATGAACAGCAGAGAGGAGCTAGCATGAAGTCCAAAGCAATTCTTCCTCTTTCAAAGCATGGCCAGCCCCATAATTACATTGTCACATGTATGATAAGTAGACTACCACTTTTGTTAAGCTTTGTTAGCATTTTAATTGGTTAACTTATTTTAAAAGGCAATGCTCAATCTGTATCTCAAGATTGCCAAACCATCTTAAAATATAGAGGTATGATAAAAGCAATATGGGATTATAAGCTTTCCTTTATTTCATCAGAACAATGTTTTAAACAATCAAGGACCATACCACTCTAAAGCGTATTTCTAAAACATATTTCCCCCTTGTGTATGGCAACACAACAGGGATAGCAAAGTGTTCAAAAGAGATGTAGCTGGTAGTAAGTACAAGCAATCCCTTCACAGTCTGTTTGGAATGATAGGATGGAAGAGGACCTCAGTAGCATGGTAACATCATCTCTTATTTCCACTTGAAAAAATAATTATAATTTGGAAGAGATTAATTCTTTGTTCCTTCATGTCTGTTTTTCTTTTTCCTGTCTATTATTTATGATTAATATCTAATAAGCCTTTCAAGAAATATAAAAGAAATCCAAGGGATAATTTAATACAATTAATGTACTTAGTTTTATTATGAAAAAAAATGTAGTTCCTTGAAATCAGGAAGGAGGTTCCCTTGAACTGCAAATAACAGCTTAAGAAGAACAGCAGGGACAAAAATTTTCACCCCAGCTCCTCACTTTTCTTGTGGATTCTGTTTAACAAAGAAAAGGAAAGTATGCTAATTAAACTTGGAGTATCTAATATTGTCTGCTGGGCAACTCTTGGAATGGCAAACATGCTGCACAGAAGTCAGTCCTGCTAATTGGGTACTTGGCAGAATGCCAGTGACTAATCTTGGCTGGAACATTCCAGATCATCCAGGGGTTGCTTATGAGAGGCACCATGCATGGCTTGTGAGATTTCACATGTATACCCCTTTTCCAATAAATTGAATTTCACCAAATATGCTAACACCACATAAAGAACATGTGAGAAGGAGTAAACACTATTATTAGAAAAGACAACACTGAAAATATATAAGGATTATATTGCTGTGGGGAAGACAGTAATCACATGTTCCATGTGTTCACAATGATCCACATAGCCAAAAAGCATATGAATAAATATTCTTCCTAGCCTTGTTAAGCAGTGTTTGATGTGCATGTATGGCAACGACTAAGGAGGGAAGATGAATAACTGAGCCAGGATGGAACAAGGGTCATTAACTTTCCATAAAGGCTTGTCTGTTTCCTGTTTGTTTTCCATTTAGCAATATATAAAAGTGTGTTGACCTTTCATGAAGGGCAGGGCTGGAAGACTTAGTGTAATTTCTAGTTAATGGCAGCTTGCCTCCAAACACCAGATTCAGAGGAACGACAATGCAAGGCAGATACTCTATATCTCCATCTCCTGCTTGCAAATATCCCCGGTGGCATCTGATTGACTATTGAGAGAATACAAATGCTGATTGGCCTTGGCCTGATGTATTTATTTATTTATTTATATTTCTAACTTATATCACTGCCCATCTCCCCCCATTCCGGAGGGGACTCTGGGCGGTATGTATGAGGGTTCTTCTAATATATTTTCTAGTGCAAGTTCACAAATGGTCCCTAAATGTATTCACCAGAAGTGTGTCCAATATTCAGTACAGAGCATTGAAAGGCAAACAATCCTTGGCAATAGAGAGGGGGAAAGTGATATGTTTTTTCTAAGGTTTTCTTTAGGTTTTCCTAAGTATATTCAGTTTCCTGTTTTAAAATGAGCCAACAGAGTTCTTTATTTATTATCAAGTCTCTCCAAAACCTTTTTTCATTTACATAAAACATTCTTCCCACACTCTCAGGTACTCCAGATACCAAATATCTCGCAACTGTCAGGAAAGACTATCAGAGCAACTGAATACAAGGGTCAATTATAAATGAATGTTCATGGTTCACAGCCTTCCTGTTACTCAAATTGTTGGGGGAAGTGAACAAAAATTAATCATAATAGCAATGGCATGGATGACAATAGTAATGCTGTGCATAGTAAATAAAAAAAGGAGAGGCTAAGAAAGTTTCAGGGAAACAGTGAAGAAGTCTCCCTTGCCAGTGCTGAGCACTTAAATATGATTTTCCCATTTATTCACAAATCAATACTTTCATTGCCCACAGTCAAGATAATACAATTTTCTGCTATTTTCTGTGAACACTGGGTAGTAGTTATGCCCTAGTTGCTTTCAGGACCACAGCAGCTGGAATTTGACTTGATTATCTAAGGAAATAGTTATTTTCAACATCAAAAGTAAAAAGAATGATGGTGCTGCGAAATGTGAGCTGAAAAAAATTGTATCTTTAAAACAGATTTGAAGAAACTGGTGTTCATGGTATCTTTCAAAATTAAGTCATAGAAATCAGGAGGCAGTCAATTCCATTAACAACTGATAGTGGTATTTTCTCACCTTAATTTAAAAGCTAGGTCAGCAAAGGGCACTTATTTGGTTTGACATAGGATGGATGATATTCTGGAGGTGGCGGACTCGACCGTGGGGGAGCTGAGGATGGTGACGGCCGACAGGAAGCTGTGGCATGGGCTGGTCCATGAAGTCACAAAGAGTCAGAAGCGACTAAACAAAAAAAAAAAAGAGTACATTTTAATTTACCCTTCATTTTAGATTTACTGTAGAGTAAATGACAATTTTACTATATTCAATCCTGGAAAATACAAGTAGAAATTAGCAATGAAAAATTCTAGTATGAAGTCATAGAGTCATAGAATCATAGACTTAGAAGGAACCTCAAAGTTATCTAGTCCAAACCCCTGATCAGCTTCTGCTAAAGCATTTTGGACAGATGGCTATCCAATGTCTTACTGAAGACTTCCAGTGAAGGGAAACCTACCAATTCATGAAGCAACCTATGCAGCTGTTGGATAGTTCTTACCATTAGGATATATGTCATAATATCTCATCTGAATCTCATTCCTTGTAGTTTTAGCCCACTTGGTAGAAAAGAAGAGCATTTCCTCCTTTACATATATATGAAGAATGCTATCATATGTCTCTTCACTCAATCAGTTATTTTAACCATTCTTCACAGGACTTAGTTTCTAATTTCCTCACCGTCTTTGGTAGATGTTTGAACTTTCTCCAGTTTGTCAATGACATTTTAGACTGTGTTGGCCAGAACCAGACATAGTGTTTCAAGGGGGACCTGACCAATGCAAAGTAAGTGGGACACTTACGGCCTGTGATCTGGAATGGAGCCCATACGTCTGTTAATACATCCAAGTGCCACATACTTTTTGCTGTTGTTCACTTGTGATCTATTAGAATACTCAGATCCTTTCCATGTAGACTACAGCCAAGAAAAGCCTCACATACTTGATTCCATTCTGTTCCCAATTTTCTATAGTAACTTAATAACTTAAGGACCTACATTAAGCAAAGGTACTCATATTCTCTCACCATTTCAAATAAATTAGAAATCTAGTGGACCTTAAAAAAACCCAGGTAGTTATATTTTCAACATATATATTATGGGTTTTTTTTAAAGATTTTTGCCAGACATTGGATTTATTTATGCCAAGACAAAACTCAGGACAAATAACTAGAATAATGGCAATGATTAAGATCTATACACACAGGGACCAGCTTCATGTGAATATTGCTGCAGGCTTCCCAATCAGAGACAGTAATGCTTAATTTTCAAAGAATCGCTTGACTATCTATCCAACCCATTTTTGAGATTTCAGGAAGTATCTAGACTCGAACCACAATTAGTGAGATATGCTGGAGTATGTAGAATGTTGACGATCAGTTCTCATGCTTTAAAGGTATGTTTTATTTTTACCAAAGCTCAAAGTTGAATAATCAAATGAAAAAACTGACAGCTAAAGAAATTAATGTCCCTCTCCACAACCAGAGGCCAGGAATTTGTATTCAATACCAGAACTGAACTGAGCACACACACAAAAGCCTTCTCCTACTTCATTTCAGCAGTCTAATTTAGGTGGGAATTAGTGTTTGTGTGTGCTTTACTGTTACTAAAGCAATTAGGAATTATAAAACTTGACAGTTTATTGCAGAAGACTTAAAAATGAAGCAGTAGCATCCAATCTATTTTCTGCTTATCTCATCCCTGAATTTTTGGGTCTTTTAAAAAAGACTCAAACCAAATTAAAATTAAAAATGCTATCAAAAGAATAATTCTCCCAAAAGAAGAGCTGAAAACCTTGGTCAATGTATGTGAAATAGCTCCATCACCTTCCCATTTTTCATCAACTAAAATGTATTTCCTTTTCACTCTCCCTTTAAAAAACCTTATTTTCCTAAGTCCCAGTCTTGAATATCTTTCCTTTCCTTTCCTTTCCTTTCCTTTCCTTTCCTTTCCTTTCCTTTCCTTTCCTTTCCTTTCCTTTCCTTTCCTTTCCTTTCCTTTCCTTTCCTTTCCTTTCCTTTCCTTTCCTTTCTTTCCTCTTTTCAACTTTCCTGCCTCTCTCCAGCCATTTCTCTTTGTTAAGGCTTTCCAAGTTCAGGATTTCCTTGGAAAACACAATCTGAGGAAGGTGAGAGTGATGCCAAAGTGTGATGCAAACTTCCTTTGATCCTTGGCAGGATTAGGGTTAGGGTTAGGGACTATGGTCTTAGGAAAATTGTTTTAAAAGTTAGCCATCAGACCAATAATTGTATACTGTATGGTAATCTCTGTAAAGAAATAAATGGTTCTTCTTGTTTTTTCCCCTTAAATTTCTTTTTACAGTTATCTTGAAAATGACTCTTTTCAGCACTGACATTTGAGTTCTTCCAGACATAATTTGTGAAAGTTATGAAACAATATTTGCTATCAACAATCCCATTATTTCAATTTATTTTATTTTCTAGTTTCTTATTTTCTTATTTGACATGTTTTGATATTTGTGTTTGTCTTCTCTGTGGTTTAGGATGATTCAACAGCCATATTTCATTTCCTTTGTCCACCAATATGATACTGTTTTGAGTACCATGCACTTGTGAGGTATAAATTAAACTAAACAAATGAACAAATATTTATATATTTATTCTGCATTTTAAATGGCTGTTCTATCTTTTTTGTTTGTTTGTTTCCCTTGCACAGTCATTTTCGACTCTAGGGGGCGGTGCTCATCTCCATTTCTTAGCCGAAGAGACAGCGCTGTCCGAAGATAACTATGTTGTATCATAGTTAGTTCTATTTGCAAAAACTATTGAGAGACTAAATTTCTGTTACAAACTTCTTTGTGTTTGTTTTCAGTAGCTACTTGAAAAATTATACATTTATATAGATAAAGATCCAATATGGTTATGCTTCACTACAAAATTCAAAAAGTTAGCTTTACTGTTACACTCTTACACAACTAAAGGAGATCAAAAATATCTTTTCAGCCAGTCTATTTTCAAAATAGTTTTGCACAAGGGAACAGTAATAGTCAGAGAGATGTCAACTGACTTTCTCTGAATCTTGAGCCCCTTTATCTTTTATTCTCTTTACAGTTTTCTAAAGCTTTGTGAAGCCTTAAACATTCTGAGTCATTTAAGCTCCCCAGTATTTTTCACATGGATCTATTTGAATGCCACATCTCACTTATGAACAGTTCCTTCACTAAGAAATGATTAAATTACTATTTCTGTTCCTACTAACCATTTCTGGAAAACCCCTACAAAAATAGAATAGGTTATTAAGTAAATATAGTTTATATAAAGAAGACTGTCTTCATTTCAGGTAACTGTTGCAATGGTTTGATGGAATTCTTACATGAGCTGAAATTTTGGGTAACAAATCAATCTGATTTCCTATCGTAATGAATACACATAGTGTAAAGGAAAGGAAACCTTGATAATCATAAAACATTTTGTAACACAATACTTTGGACCAATGAAACAAAAACTGAACTTTTCAGCCACTGCTACACAAGATGCATACGGAGAAAAAAAGTGTAAATCATGTGAAGAAAAGAACAACTTGCCAACTGTTTAGCATGAGGTGGCTCTATTACAGTATACTGTATGTGGGTTTATGTGATAGTCAGTGGCACAGAAAATATTTTGCAGGTGGCAGGAAGAATAGATTCAGTTAAGTATCACCTTATCCTAGAAGCTAATCATTTACTACCTGGCCTATGTCTTTCAATAAATTTACTAGAAGGAAGCCCAGGTCTATAATTTGAATTATAAACATTGAATTATGCATCAATATTACAAGCAGAGAGAAAGATATATTTTTCTCAAAATTTGGAAATTACAAATTGAATTGCAATGTGTGTTGTTGTTTTGAGTAAAGTTTTTCTCATAGAAAAATACTTCAGTACAAATTTTTTCTGAATATCTATTTTATTAGCAATGAAACAAGATCATAATTGTCTTAAAGCATTATTCAGTCATGAAGGCTCTGCAGATTTTCTTAACCTTCTGGATAAATCCAGCCTGGGAAGTTTAATTTAGCATTTGATTTTGTTCTTCAGAATTTTGAAATATCTCCAATATTGACAAAAATATATAATAGAAATAAAGGCAGATGCTAGACATAGTGTGTTATGAATGGAGTATATCATGGCAATCTCTTTTAATAATCATAAATACACATGATGTACTACCATATATAACTGAGAAATGTGACTTCTGGAGTCAGTTATGGCCAAAGGACCAGTGGTGTCAACTCTCAAATGTGAAATTATATCTATCAAAACCTGCTTAATACAGAAATCCACTTATGGTTGTGGGGAAAATAGGAGGAGAAAGGAGTATTAAGTATGTTCACCACCTTGAGTTATTTATAAAAATAATAAAAGTGGGATAAAAATTAAATAAATAAATAAAATCATTTAAATTGCTTGAGTACTTCCAATGAAAGGAGGATTACTACCTCCTCATGTAATTGTTTCCACTGTCAAATTGTTCTTACTTCGACTATTCTGGTAGAATCTTCCTCCTTTTAGCTTAAGACCATTATTTTAAATCCTACAGTTTGGGATTATAGAGAACAGGATTTGTCTTTCTTTTCTGTAACATATTTTAGGTACTTTGAAAGGTTAGCATGCCCCACCCCCACTTTTCTCTTCCAATGCTAAACATACCCTTCACTTCATTCAGTTTTTCCTTGCAAGTTTTAGTTTACAGTTTCTTGATTATTCTTGCTCTACTCTTCCAGTTTTGTTTAATATTTCTTAGAATGTGGTGCTACATTTAGTGCTCAGGTGGAATTTATCCTGGAGAAACATTGTCCTTTCTGTTGCAGGTTAAGATAGCTAGGAGGTGGCTTACTAGATAATTTTGTCTCACAATGTTCCCAGGTAAAAGAAAAATAAAGTTGTGGAGTGAAATTTTTCCAGAATACATGGAAGAATCACATGCAGATGCATTACATTATCATAGTGCATAAGTTCATTCTTCTTTATTTTGGTGATGCTTAAAATCTTGACCAATTTCTTTCAAAAGTATTCTTCCATGAGGCTCAATTTCCATCACGAACAACTGGCTTGTTTATTCTTAGTGCTTGTCCTCAATTCCTTTTCCTTCCTTCCTTCCTTCCTTCCTTCCTTCCTTCCTTCCTTCCTTCCTTCCTTCCTTCCTTCCTTCCTTCCTTCCTTCCTTTTAGAGAATATTTTTTTAAAGAAAATTTTAAAGGTAAAGCACAAGTAAGTAAACAGGGGATCTTAAAACTGTCTAGGTGGTTATAGTTTTCCTTTTAAAAATGTGAAACTTTATTATGACCATAGTGACTTTACATTCTTCAGGCTGATAGTAAATAATACAATGTATTATTGTATTATAGATAAAGTATAGATCCTGAAACAAAATAAAAAAGTAAAACATAAAAAACATAATTTTGAAGAACTTTCAATAGTTTGTTTTTCCCTTTCCTTCCATTGTCCCTAGCCACTGATCACTACTTAAGCATTTGAAATTTTCTTGAAATGTTGGGGTTTGTTACTTATATTTTTTTAATCCTCTTCCTCCTCCTCCTCCTCCCTCCTCAAAAAATATTCCAAATATCTAAACCTGTTTGTGTGTGATGTATAATGGAACTATTCAAGCAGGATTGTATTTTTTTATTTTTGTCTCATTCTTTTATTGTCAGCAGGGTTTCACTTTTCAAAAGTTGTGCTTAATTGGTTCTTGCCGCTGTCAGCATGTAACTTAGTAGACTATTATACGATTTGTTTATGCTCTTTGGAATTATTCATAATAAAAGTTTTTGAGATTTCAATTCAGATTCTGTATTTATACTTTTCTGAATGTTGTGGTAAATCTCCTTCCAATACCTTTGAGATTTTTTACCACATGTGATAATTCCTTCTTTATTATGGTACTTCCAGCATTTGTGATTGCACATCTTGTCTATCTTTATCTATTGTTGATGAGGTTATATACCATCTATAAAATATTTTCTACCAATTTCCCCTCAAACTGTAGGTTGGGTGAATTTTATTGATTTTTCCATAGCTTTTCTCATTGTTCCACTGAATTACTTATTTGAAGTTTTGCATCAATTTTATAATGCAGTTTTTAATTAGGTCTGTTTCTGTATCATATTCCAATAACAATTTATAGGTGTTTCAATAGATTATCTTGACTCTTTATACCACTGTTTCTCAACCTTGGCCACTTTAAGATGTATGGACTTCAACTCTCAGAATTCCCCAGCCAACCTTTCTGGAAGTTGAAGTTGAATTATGGAAGTTGAAGTCCACACATCTTAAAGTGGCCAAGTTGAGAAACACTGCTTTATACTGTAAGTATATTGAATTCTGTCATCTTTCACAGGATGCCTTCTCCTTTCTTTAAATCACTTTTTATTCTTTCAGTAATTTGTAGGTACCTTAACCAAGGTAACTTCCTACCTTCATAAAGCTCTGTCATTAGTCTGTTTTCTGTATCTGGATATATGATATTGGTGTATATGATTAAATCTTTCCTATTGTAATTATCCTTGTAATAAAAAGCATTTGATGGGAATGTTAATGGGGAAATTGCCAGACTTATCCTTATTCTCAGAAAGGTCCAAATTTTTAGCAGACTTTATTTGGTGCTTGATTTTTCTTCTTCTTTTGTTTTCTTATAGTATAATAGCTGTGAAGTCCATTGACTAAACCATTTCTTTCTAAAATTAATATTCTGATGTTTAAAGATCTTACCATTCTGTTATCCATGATAAACAACTTGCTTGATAATATAGTTTTAAGATTACGAAAAACAAGCCCACATATTTTCTTTTGAACCTCATGAATCTATTATTTTTTTCTTTGCCAGTCCTGCAAACTTTTATCTAAAAGTGTGATTGGTGCCATTTGAAATAAAAAGTTCATTTTATTGAATATATTCATTTTTATTGTCACAATAAGTCTCAGCGAAGAAAGTTTTAAGTTTTTCCACCTGTTTTATTTATTTCCATAATTTGTTGTAATTGTTTTGAAATATACCTTTATTACGTTCTATCAGATAAAGTACTAAATATTTCACTGAATCTTTTGTTGTCTTACAACCAGTCAACCAGTCTTCTTCAGAAGTTAGGTTCTTTGTTATTAATGTATTCTAGTGCATTTATTATAAACGTACTATTGCCTTTCTATTAGCATTTTAGCATGGCATCCATGTCTCTTTTGAAGTTCAGGAAACCATGTTTTCCTTTTAGCCAACACTATTTTTTCTTTTATGTGCAAGAACTAGCCTTTTCAGAAACTAAACAATAGGGAGCGTATTCTGGAAGTCCTTGAATACACTTGTAAATATTAAGAAAGATACAAACTCAACTGCAAAAAGGAGTGATGTAACACATAAATTTGCCACTTATAGAATGCTATCTAGAATCAGTGTTTTCAATTGTTTAATTCTCACATCTAATTCATGCCTTTTATTGTTTGATTAGTTATTTTGTGATACATCACATATACCGAATGTATGTGTCATTTGTTTCTGTACCCTATAAAAAGACTTGATCCCCCCCCCCCATTAATAAATGCTTTTCACTTTGCCTGAAGTACTTGGTGATTCTTATTGTTGGGTGGGGTGAAAAAGCCACTTTGTAAAGGTTAGTGTTTTCTCTCCCAAATTCAGGGAATAGGTTCCTTCAGGTCCACACAAACTCGGTGCCTGAGTTTCAAGGCAACAAACAGTTTGATCTGTATGTATTATTTTAAAAACACACTTCTTCATGAGTTCAGTTCAGTTTTGTGGTAAATATCTTATAATCAACATTGAATAAAAAACTTAGTCTATATGATTGAGGTTTCTTTGCATCATTTCCTTCTTTATAAATATAAGTTGTATATTACATTGTTTTTGTCACTTGGATTTTGTTTATTGTTCATAGCAGTAGTTCCACCAGTTCTTTCTCTAACTTTTTGTAATATAATATTGAACCGTCAACCTATCTGCATGTGGCAATTTCCAATTTTGATAATCTCTTTTCTTTAAGCCCAACACCCTTCCACATTTCTTTTTGCAAGATATCAGTGGTCGGGCTTAAATTACCATTGTTTCTTTCTTTCTTTTTTATTTTTTTAATAACAGAACAGTGAAATCATTTTTGGTTGGAGTAGTAAAAGTGCTGGCCTAGACACCAGGAGTCTGTAAGTTCTAGGCCTCCTTTAGGCATGAAAGCCAGCTGGGTGACTTTGGGCCAGTCATCTCTCTCAGCCCAACTCACCTCACAGGGTGGTTGTTGTGGGAAAAATAGGAGGCAGGAGTATTAGTTATGTTTGCTGCCTTGAAATAGGTAGGTAGGTACTGTAGGTAGGTAGGTAGGTAGGTAGGTAGGTAGGTAGGTAGGGCAGGATAAAATACTATTACAAATAGTACTAAAAATTTACTACTGATAATATTTGTAAAAAAAAAAGTCATACATAAATATTTTGAAGCACTAATGAGCTTTTGGGATGAATGACCATGGCCTGGTTTTCTTTTGTTTTGACTTTTCACCAGCAGCTGTGGCTAACATGAGAAGCAGAGTGAGATACTTTGTGGTATACTTGTTGGCAGCTCACAGTCAACTGCAGTGGGATGACTGAGCTCTTGTATTTGAACCTGGCAAGCTGATCTCTGATTAGTCCAAGTCAAGGGAGTCCAAAAAAACTGGTTCCTGATTGGTTCCACATCCAGCTAGACCTCTGATTGGTCCATTTTGAAGAAATTCTAAGAGTACTGTTTCCTGATTGGTGTATCTTTCAGCCAAGCTGATTACTTGTGTAGTTGACATTTTGGAGAATTCCAAGAGAGCTGGTTCCTGATTGGACTATTTTTGAGTCAGGATACTACTTGGTATTCTTTCTGGTGAAGCTGATGCAGATTCTTTTTTTATTAGATAAGGGCTGTATAATCTTGGAGTGATTTAATTATTTTCAAATTCTTCTCCTTTCTGCTGAAGTTGTTGAAAGGTTTATGGATATTGATGGCCTCCATATCTAGTCTCACATAGTAGTTTGATGTAGCTACCAGTACCTGTCTTCAAATGGGTCCTTATGTCCAATATGAAGCAGACCATGTTCTGCTAGTGCTGATCAGCAGGTACAACAGGTACAGGCAGCCACATCAAACTACCATGTGTGATACCAGTATAAAAGAATGTTTTATTTTTTTAATTCTCTCTCAGGGGGTATGTATATACATGTGCAAATGTGATGTTTGAGTTCAATGCTGGAGGCAGAGTAAAAAAAATGCTACCATTTGGTGGCCTCAGGACAGATCTTGACCCTGATCCATTCTGGCAAAGAAGGTTAGTTATTATTACATCACCTGCAAAGAATATAAAAACTATATAAAAGGTAATATGGGTATATTATAGGAATTTGGAAGAGTTAAGACTTGGAAGTTGACAGAGGGAGAATAGAGGTTGGGTAAATGTATGCATCCCTGCTTTAAGCTCTTATTTTCAGGACTATAAACTACTCCTACAGGCTAATTTGTGTGCAGCTCTGTGCTAATATTTAAAGATTTTATAAATCCGTATTGAATGTTTAAAATGCCAGCAATGAACTTCTGAACAAATTTCTTCTTTTAATCTTTAGCTGAAGCCTTTATTTACTTAGAGATAACCAAACTAATTCACATTTTTATTGGTATTCCAGCTCTCACTTGCTTTTAAATTAAGTTCTTCATGATGTGTGTGTGTGTGTGTGTGTGTGTGTGATTTAAATGAACTCAGTTGTGAAAATATATCCCTCCCAAGAATCAATCAGATTTTCATATTTGCTAGTCTAGCTGACAGTAGGTTTAGCAAATTTCTTAATTATGAATGAAAACACTTTCTCCTAACACTCCAAAGTAAAGGTTGTCAAAAAAAGAGACTGCTACAAATACAGAAGGGGGTAGATTAAGAACAAAGGATGCCTATTGTGAAAGGACACCTAATCATCATAGACAATGCATGCAATTAATCACTAATTATTGAACATTAAATATGAAGAAAGTGTTTGGGCTAAGCATGACATATACTTCCCTTTCTGAACTAATCCAGTTGATGCCTATCAAAGCATTATTTTGGCATCTACAATCAAACCTCAGCTATGCTCCCATATAATGAAGACTTGATTAGTTCAGGAATATATATATATATATATATATATATATATATATATATATATATTCCTGAACTAATTAAGTCTTCATTATATGGGAGCATAGCTGAGGTTTGATTGTAGATGCCAAAACCTGTAACAATGTAAGACATTAGAAAGTAACAATTAATAGTAAAACCATTAGAAAGTAACAATGTAGACATTAGAGAACAAATATATACGCATATGAAGAATATTTGTTCTCTAATGTCTACATTGTTACTTTCTAATGGATTTACTATTCCTTTTCTACAGTTAAAAAAATAAGTATAGTTCCTTAATTCACTGAAAGCCCAACAGAGTGTTAATACTTGTCTGGGCTTAGAAGCTAAGCATAATCAGGTTTGGTTAATACTTGGTGAGAGACCATCAGGGAATTCCAGATATTGTACACCAAGAATTCAAAAAACAATCCTAAAAAAGACAGTGGCAAACTACTTCCATACTGCTGCCAAGAACTAGGGTGGTGTTGGGTTAAAGTATTAGGTGATGACTGGAAAAACCAAGACTCTAGTCTACTTTCAACCACTACTCACTCTCTTGCAGTCTGTCCTATCTAACAGGTTTGTTACTGCGGGAAAATAGGAGGAAAGAATGCAACATATACTTCCTTGAACTTCAGTGAAAATAATGAAGTAGAATTTAAGGAAATAGACGGTATATACAGTAATAAATATATTAAATATTCAATTTCACACAATTGTATTTTTTAGATTAAAACTGAGATATTTTCCCAGAATTCATCACCATCATCATAGACTTAGGCGTTTTCCTAAAGATCCTTATAAAGGCATAATAAAGTAAATCATGTCTTATTGTATCATTTCTGTCCCATTTTTATTTTTATTGCTTTTTAAAATAATGACAGAAAAAGGAAAACAAACAAAAATACAAAAAGATACATATATTATAAAAATGTATTTTTCATATTTTTAAAGCATTTGTTATTTTATATTAATATTATTTCTGTCCCAATTTTAATTGGAATAGGTATTTTCTAAATTTCCCTTTCAAGGGAATTTAAAGGATCACACTGACATATAAGTGTAAATATATCTTGAAATGTTTAAGTTAGATATATGTTTGGATTTAAAATTAAGAAAAGCCATGTAAAAATGAACAAAATACCAAATATAAGCAGAATGTGTCTTGATAGTTTAAATGTATCCTTTTGAAATGTTAGGTAACACTAGTTTAAACATTATCAAGGCTGTATAAAAATTTTGCGAAGGAGATACCCCAAAGTATCTATGTCATAAATGAATCTCATCCTTAAATTTTTTTTTTTATTAAATTTTATTAAGTTTTACAATACATAATAAAATTTAAAGTAGAAAAAAGAAATAGAAACAGAAATACAAAATAAGAAAAAGATAAAGAAAAAGTGAAGTCAAGAAATAATAAGCAAAGAAAATATAGAAAATAGATGTCCTCCAATCTATCTTTGAACTTAAAAGTACAACAATTGATTTTAAATGTTAGTCCTTCATACAGTATACAGGAACTTTTCTTTGTCATATGCCTTTTGATTTCTTTAATCCAATCTTCTAACCTTCATCTTACTGTCTCCCAATAATCCATCTTTGGCTTCCACTCCTTGAAGTAGTAGTTAAATGTTGAATGTTCATTACTACATATTTATATCTTCAATAAAGACCAATTAGTATAACAAATAAAAGCCTTATTTACTTCTAATAAACTACAATATATTCTATTCATATTATGACTCATAACCTAACATGTTATGTAACTTAATACATAATTTAGCAATTCTTATAGTGTTCATACATATATATTTCTATAATTTAATTCTAATATATATATATATCTCCATAAAAAAGGAATTCTTGAATCTCAATTATCCATCTGTAATTTCCATTCCTTGTAGTAGTGTCCATTTAAACTAAATGCATAATCTATCATATCACTTAACCTAATAGCTAATATATCAATTCTTATAATATTCATACAATACATATTGATATATATCATCCTGTAGTAACCATCATTCTAATTCCATCATATCATTATCTTCTCATAAATATATCTCTAAGGAAAACAATATTCTATAATATCAACTTGTGTTTGTATTTAGCATCTTACATTTAGAATATCACTTTTTATATATCCATACAATTTCTCATAACAATTCAAGTCCATATTTTCATTAGCCTTTATATCCATACAGTTTCTCATATCTTCTGTTTAGGTTATGCCAAAATCACAATACACTGTGGGAGATTCGCAATATACAGCCTGCTCTTTTCTATATCTCATATAGAATATCAGAGCAACCTTCTCTCCCTTTCCACATATTTCACAACATCCATCCAACTGTGCACCCATATTTTCACTCTGTCTCCACTGCCACAACATATCTATACCAAGATTGTAGTGTAAAGCCTTCAGAATGTTCTTCTGAACTAATATACTCAAAATTTCCTCCTTCTGTTTCTCCTCCACTTGAAAAACATTTTTCCTTTCTGTCTCCGTTTCTGTTCTCTGTTCTTTCTCTCTGTTTTGCAGAGTTACGAACAGTAATTCCAACGACCTTTGAATATTTGAAAAAGCCTCAGTAATCTCTCTTCTGAGCTCCTCAGGTACAAGTTGGAAAGCCATCTTTCCTGTGTCCTTCAAATTAAAACAACAACCCTTCTAGTCAAAACAATAATCATGTAATCTATTCATGGAATACTACCAGCAGAATCTATTAAGCAGAACGTCGTTGTTTTTTTTTTTTTTTTAAAGTAAAAAGAAAAAAGAAAGTTCCAATAATCCAAAATACAGGAGAGAATAATATTTTAAACAGTTTATAGAAGGAGAAATAAAAAATATATTCCAAATGAAGCAAAATCCAACCAGGGAGGATGTAGAAAAAGAAGACAAGGAAAAAAACACGTTACCCTGTGTTTTTATTCTTCAAACTGCGAGCTTTCGTTCTTCAAGCTGCAAGCTGCTTAATCCAAACAAAGAGTTTCTCAAAAAATGAATAGTCATTTAGTTTATCAAGCGAAGAATTACAAACAGAGTCTCTTAAATCCCTCTAATACAAAAGAGAAGTAAAAAAAAAAATGCAGACGTTTCATTATGTTGCAAATATAGAGTCCATCAAACTTCCACCAGAATCAGTTATAGCAAAGAAAGCACAAAGTTAGCCAACATTTTCAACAAAGTCCAAAAAATAGATCTTAGATTTCAAAAATATTTTAATCTAAAAAAAACATTCCTAAAGTGATCTAAAAGCGGCTGGGCGCTCTTGTGTCTCTTCAAAGAGACTTGTTTCCCCTGCGAGAGCCTGATATATCTCGGCCATTGCCTTGCACTTACCCTGTTCCTTCCGTGGTGGAAAACTACAGAAAAAACAAGGGTAGGCAATCCCAATGGCCCCACGAGTAATCTTCTGGTCTCCCCCTCTCCAGGGGAAAAAAAACTTCAGTGGACCACAACTTCTGCAATCCACGCAAGCAAGGGAAATTCAGTCAGTTCTCAGCTTCTCTGAGAAATCTGACTGGTCGAGCTGGCAGCCAAGCCTGGAGTCAATCTCATCCTTAAATTAATGCATCGACATTCCTAATTAATTTTATTAGAGACAAAAATTTGAAATATTGAATACCTCAAATCTTCTTGTCCCTCCCTCTACCATACAAAGAAATAAGATACAAATACTACTGATCTAATAGAGAGTGGTATGTCTGTTTCTAGGAGTAGAGCTACAGGTGTTTGAATATACAGGTAGTCCTCAACTTACAATCATATGTTCAGTGACTGTTCGAAGTTAGGACAGTGCTTAAAAAAATGGATTTATGACTTGTCCCTGTGGTCACAGGATCAAAATTCAGGCACTTGGCAGCCTGCCCACACTTACAACCACAGGGGTGCTTCAACTCCCTCCCCCACATATCTCCCCCCCCATCTCTGCCCTTTTGGCCACCCTGCACCCTGCCTTGCAGGGTGGCAAGCAGCCCCAGAACCGTACAGCTCTGGGGCTGCTTGCCACTCTGCAGCTCACGGGCTTCTTGGTTCACCATGGCTCTGGGGCTGCAAGAAGCCCCTGAGCCACAGCATGGCATGAAGCCACCCCTGGAAGCCTCAGCCACCCGAGCCCAGTCCCAGCCACAGTCAGTTTCACCACCCAACACTCCAAGACCCCTGCTGCCTTGCACTCTGCCACCCCAGCTGACCTTGGCAGTCTTCTTGCTCCCGCTGATGATGAGGCATGCCCAGCCTGGCCCTTCATGCCAAGAAGCCCCTTTGCCTCACACTGCTGGGCCGGGCTGGGGCTGGGCTTTTCACTGCAGCTTTCACTGGGGCTTTGCAGGAAGAAGGAGAAAGCCTCATGAATGGCCAGCAGCTTCCAACATGGGCTGCAGAGCACGTGCCAGGTAGATTTTGTTGCATATCTTTTTCTGTAACATATTCGTCTGGGAACAGACTGTTCTCAAAAAGATACAACATAGCTGACCTAATTGATTCAAATTCCCTGTGCAGTTCCCAGTGCAGTTCCTCAAAGTTATCTCTGAACACCATTATAAGTGTTCAGCCCAATCAAGGAACTACCAAGGAGAGTACAAGACCCCCACCAACACAGGCAGGACAAGCCAAGGTATATAAACAGACAGCAAGTTCCACTCCCTTTTCGCACTGAAGATGTTGCCTAGCCTGGCAATGAAATGTCTGCATGAAAACAACAAGGCTCAGAGAGCACCAAAGACTCCCCAGTTCAACCCTGAGCTACAAATATTCTCTTCGATTAATATAATATAAGACATATAACAGACCATCTGATAAAAATCTCAAATTTAATGCAGGTTTATATAAGAGGGACAGTTTTTAAAGTAAGCTAGTTCAGAGCTGGCTAGGGCTATAAGATTCCCAATCAACCCTTTGAATTAGAAACAAGCTAATTTATGCATGTAGCCTTAGATATAATTGTGAAATTAAAATGAAATTAATCTTCCATCAAGACAGATAATTGACATTTTTAAATTATTTGTATAAATAATCATGGATTGTGGTAGGGAAGAGTCTATTAACGCTAACATTTGTATATTTATATATAGATTTAATGTACTATGTTTAAAGAATTACCAGGCAGAGAATTATGAAATTAGATGTGCACAGCCTTTTGCTAAATAAAAAAATAAGCCACACTAACTCCAGAGTCAAACTCTTAGGTTTTAATTGGCTCTTGTTTTTACTGCAGCTAATGGTGTATAATTACTCACTTTCCACTGCAATGATAAACAAAAGAAAAAACATTAAAGTAGAGACTGGTTTCAAATCAAGAATTATCCTAGGGTGATTGTTCCCATAACAATTACATATTGCATCTGGAATAGAAGGCAGTTTCATGGAACAATGTATCAAAACTATTTAGCAATACTTTATGCCATCTGTATCTGTGGCAAAATTGGCCAAACAATCCGTACAAATCACATATGAAGTAACAAACCATGAAAAAATAGCCATTTATTACATTTTCTAGATGACAAAGATAAAGCATTCAATGACATGTGTTTAATGCTGTTCAATTGATGCTAATGCTGTTCAATTTAGCTGAAGCAAAGGTTCAATATATGTTTAATATGTTGCTATTTCTCCTTATATCATTCCTTAGCAATGAATGTTATTGTGCCTTAAACTGTTCATTTTGTTTTAAAAATGTAACAGGTGTGTATGTGTGTGTGTGAGAGAGTAAACATTTAAGAATACATGGCATCAATTGCAATTATACAGACCACTATGTAATATTTAGGATATTAAACGGATCCCACCATTCCTCACGCGTCATTCCAGCCACATGACCACGGAAGCATCTTTGGACAGCGCTGGCTCTTCGGCTAAGAAACGGAGATGAGCACCGCCCCCTAGAGTCGGACACGACTGTGCAGGGGAAAATCTTTACCTTTACCTTTTACCATTCCTGGAGGTAGAATGTTTATTGAACCTGGCAGCTTAAACAAGCACTGACCTGGCCAAAAGTATTGCCTGTAAGGTGACTTCATTTCCCAAAGGAAAAATTATTTGGTCAATAAAGACCAGACTTTTTTTTCATAAAATACATGCTAGCCTGGGAGGGTAAAAGTTTATATATGTTATATATGACCCATTTTTCAATAAGTGAAGATGGCATCTTACATTATAGGAAATTATATACTTCATGTAGTACTTGTAGCAAGAAAAGTTTGTTATGGTAGTGAGGAAAAAGTCAAGATGGGACCAGATATAGTTCAAAGCCAGGTAGTTCAAATCCTTAACATAGATTAATAATGCACATGGGACTCACTCCCAGTGAATTACTTGTACTTCAATGGAAATATCACAGTGGAAAAGCAATTCAGAAAAGGAAAAGACAGTGATTTATAATAAAGCTTAAGAAGAACAGTGCTGTTTCAGACCAAAGGCCTATGTAGCTCAGGATACTATCACCACAATGATCAATCCATTACTTATGGGAAGCCAAAACAAGACATGAATGTGCTTGCACCCTCCCACTTATGTTTCGTAACAACTGATACTCAGAAGCATACTGCTTCAAATGTTAGAGATAATGTACGTGCATCATGATTAGTAGCCACTGATACTCTTATCTTCCATGAATTTCAATCAATATTTTTTTACTGAGCAATCTACAACAATCCGATTCTAATTTTTATTTTAATGTCTATTTGTCAAGTATGAAGGAATCAGTATCAAGCTCAAAGTTGCCCTTATTGTTTCAATAAGCAAATTTAGGCACTTTAGATTATTGGCAAAAAGCACAATATACCTAATACAGCTCATTAGGGTCATATTCCTTATATAATGACACTGAAAAAACTTTCAGTTGTTCCTACTTTCTTTTCTTCAGCTATTTACTGGGTTCAGAAAATGATCTGTGTTCTTACATAATATCACCTTTTTTAACCTTTTCTAACCCTAAATAAACAAGATCTACTAGGTTATCCCTTTTTATATTTAACTCTATCTCTAAAAATGTGATCAAGACAGGACTTGCCTTTTCAGAAGCCAAATAGATTTTTCTTGCTCAAGACTTGTCATTCTACTGTATATGTTGATTTTATTATATTTATTATATTTTTAAAATTTCTATTTGAATGTTTAATGTTTTATCGAATTGTAAGCTGCCCAGAGTCCCTTGAGGGAGTTGGGCGGTGAAAAAGTCAAATAAATAAATAAATAAATAAAATACATGTTTGGTAATTTTATATCCACTGTTATGTTGGTCTATGACCATAATAAGAAAATGATTTGATTTGATATATCCACCATTTCACTCAGAAAAGTCAATAAATTAAATGTCCTATAATATTGTGGGACTCTTCTCCATTCCATATTACTTTGTAATATCAGTATTTCTGTATTTAAATTCTTGAAGAACTCTCAGACACAATTCAAGGTGAAATAAATGATTGAGGAATTCCAGTCAATTTAGTTCATGCAGTATTTTACTAGAATGATGAAGAATTTCTGGCTTTCATTAGGACTATGCTTACATGAAAAAGGTTACATAAATAAATATCTTCAATAATGACATGAAACAAATGTCTGCATGATTTACCAAATTTGTATATGAAGATATCCTTGATCTTACACTTTCTACATTATATTTTACAAAAGATTGCAGGTACATATGAAACCAAGAAGGGATCAAGTTATTTTTTTGGTTGGAGAAAACAATAGACTGAACTGGCCTCAATGTATTAAAAGTTCACCAAAAACACAGACCTAAATAAGTGATAAGCTGTATGTAAACTCTTCAATTCCAAATTTAAGATGTCAATTATTTCTTAATCATTGGTTGTGACAATTGAAGCATTTGTGGTCATATATTTAAACAAAGGAGAACATTACAAATATATAATATATTCCTATGGTAAGTCTCTAATGTGTCTTTTTATGGTACTGCTTCAGTCTGAATATATCTAGGACCACATTAGAATTGTTTTTCTAGAGATATTTGGAATATCTTAATATGTTTCTGCCTCTCGGTGTGTGTGTGTGTGTGTGTGTGTGTGTGTGTTTGTCTGTCAGTCTGTCTGTCTGTCTGTCTCTCTATCTGTTTGGTTTTGAACTATCTTTCTAGAAAAGTGGGTTATGTTACTTTCTCTCTTATTGAAATTTCCCACTATTGCATTTCATTAACATAATATTTCATTTGTTTGGATTTGATTTCAGAGTTTGTTGATTTCTTCCTGTTGTTGTTGTAGTTATTATAATTTCATATTTCTTCCACCAGATAGATATAGGAAAAAATTGAAAATATGCTACAAAATGACCTAATGAATTATGTTACATAAAGAACTGGTCTACCTGCTTCAACTAAAAACTCTTAAAACAGTCAGACACCCAGAAACAAAATGAATTTTAAATTCTATTAGTATCAATGTGTTGGCTGGCAGCGAACACTATTATTATTCAGAATTCCTTCATCTATGGCAGCAATCAGCATTCTAGTAGCAAGCCCACCATTCCATCCTGTTACTCACTTTAATATTATGATAGGATCGTCTTGCCTACCCTATCCCAAAGAGCTAATGTAATTCTGAAAGAGCTACATTTCACTCATGAATAGCTGAGATGACTGACTTTGCAATGGAATGAAATTAGAGCTAGGGATAGTTTAGGCTGCTGAATGAAATAGACCCAATACATTTGTCCCATTAGCTGATAAAATGTGGGATCTGAGGGGGACATCATCCCCCATTCTTCCTTCATATACTGCATGTAATGATGCAATAAAATTATAAGGAAAAAAGTGTGTTTATACTACCCAGGTTGAAAAGGTTCAGAACTTGTAGAAAAAGCTACTTAAATGCCCTGTGGACGAAATAATTCTCCTTTCAAGAAATATGACAATATTTAGAGCTTTTAGTTTAAGGGAAATGGTAAAGAATTGAGAAAATATGACAGATTGTAATATTAAGTGTAGTATATGGAAGGTGGATACAGAAACATTATAGAATACTGTCCAGTGCAGACAAACAAATAGAATGCAACACTACCTAATTTGCAAGTACTGTTGCTTAGATGACTTGAAGGATAAAGGTGTCAATGATTACTAGTCATGATGGCTACATGCTATCTTTAGAATCAGAAAAATCAGATTCTAAAGATCAGGTTTTGGAGAATGAGAGCAGGAATCGGCAATTGCCTTCTTATTCTTCTTGTGACCTTCATATAAGCATTTGGTTGGCCACTGAGAAAAACAGATTACCTGAATATAGAGGCCTTTAGCCTGACCTTGGTAGGTTAAGCTTTAAACATTTTTATACCACTACAAAGACTTGTACAAAGTGGAACTAACCACTTCTTGGCATCTGAGCAAACTCAGCCATAGGTGAGGACATCAATCTGCAGGGTCCTGATAATGAAGCTTTTTTCCCCCTTGGTTGTTCACTACTTTCACAGAGTTAGCCCTGGTTCAGGCTAAATGCACACAATAATGAACAGAAATTACTTTACACTGCTTCTGAACTGAGAAGAAAATAAAACACAAACAATAATAATAACTTGTTTTGAGTGTTCTACCTTTGTATTCCTGGATGACACATCGTCCTGTCAGTATTGAAGACCCTTCAGCTAGTCTATATAAATGAATTTCTAGCAGGAAGAAATCCTATACTTTTCCTAACCATCTTAATTCCTGGGAGCAAAGCTGATCCTGTTTATGTCTTCCACACAAGCCAACACATTAAGATGTCTCCAATCCATCCTCCCCAAGCTGCGAGGAGAAGAAGCTTCTATTCCCATTTCTTGGCATCCTGCATATTGCTAATCACTTCCTTTTCTAGTCCTTCCTCTACTGCTTTCATATATCCAGTAATTTTTCTGTCCAGCTGAGCAGCAACAATAATGTCTGGGCTCTGGCAAGCATTGATGCCAGCATTAATCACTGATTCCTTAGACTCTACCTAGATCCTGATCTATCAATCTGTATGGCCACTCACATACACACACATACAAACACACACAAATGTATTTTTGTCAAGTTTAGAGATCTGAAATTGAAGGATAAATTGCAGCATTGCAATTTAAATTGCAGCATTGCAGCATTGGAAACATCTTAGATAAAATACAATTTTTTCCAAGATTTAGCAACAGTTTTGTTTGTTTGTTTGTTTGTTTGTTTTATTTATTTATTTGATTTATATTACCGCCCATCTTCTCCACAAGGAGAACTCTGGGTGGTTCACAACCAAACCAACATTAAAATACAAAACTGGTCCTAAAACAAATACACAAAATATAAAATATAATTAACATTCTTAGACAATATAAATAGAATAAAATGGAATAAAATCAAGATGGCTACAGTTCTTCTCAAATTCTAAGCATAAGGGCCGCTCTCCATCCCTGCTAGGGTGCTAGCCATCCCTAAGAATGACTATTTCCCCTCCCGTCCCAGGCTTGGTGGCAAAACCAGGTTTTCAGTTTTTTTCTGAAGTCCAGCAGTGTCTGTCTCACCTCTGGGGGAAGGATGTTCCAGAGGGTGGGAGCAACTGCAGAGAAGGCATGCTTCTGAGACCCTGCTAGGTGGAATTCTTTTACGGAAGGGATCCGTAACATGCCCTCTCTGCATGACCGGGCGGGATGGGTCGATGTAATAGGGACGAGACGGTCCCTCAGGTAACCTGGTCCCATGCCATGTAGGGCTTTTAAGGTCATAACCAACACCTTGAATTGAACCCGGAAGCAAACTGGAACCCAGTGCAGCTCGTGGAGCAGAGGTGTTACATGTGCTGATCTTGGTGCACCTAAGATTGCCCATGCGGCTGCATTCTGGATCAGTTGTAGCTTCCGGATGTTCTTCAAGGGTAGCCCCATGTAGAGCGCATTACAGTAGCCCATATGTGAGATAACTGGGGCATGAGTGACTGTTCGAAGGGCCTCTCGGTCTAGGAAAGGGATATATGTATATATTTTTATATACATATACTGTACATTACACACACGCACAAAGAAAGAGTGAGATACATATATTCTATGAGGACAAGAAGAGCCCTGCTGTATTGATCAAATGGTTCATGTAGTCCAGCATTCTGTGTTATACAATATCTAGTCAGATGCATTCAACAAGCTCACAAACATGGATGGGAGACTAAAATGCTGTTTTCCATCATTGCTCCTTAGTAGCTGTATTAGATACTGTCTGGATTCAGGAAGTAGAAAATAGATATATCATATTGATAGCCTGCTCTTCCATGATTCTTTCTAGTCACTTTTAAAAATCACCTTAAATATTGGCCACTATCACATCTAAATTTTACACTTTAAATATGTGTTGTGTAAGGAACACACACAAATACACACACTCTCTCTAATATATACAAATGCCAACAAAATGGCATAATAATACCATTTTAAACCAAGCACATTAATCTACATCTACATCTGATTCAGTGCAATGAAGCAATCATTTCCTTTAACAATTTGTTAATCAGCAGAGCTACTTTCAGCTTTTTCTTTCTGTGAACAAGAATTCTTTATCATTATTGTGCAGAATGATCTATTCTGTGCATTTTCAATTGCTGTCGAAAATATTAATGTTATTCCAATACAACTACATTTCTGTTTAATTAAAAAAAAAACATGTAAACTATTCTATCTAATAATTCTGAGGCTTTCCTGCCAAAGTCATTTGGTTCTTATGATCATATTTCATCTCTGTATTATTGTCCTCCCCTACTGCTTCCCATGTATCTATGCACTGTAGATCAGGAGCTGTTGCATCTACCATAAACTACTTTGTACCTACCTTAAGCACTTTTCTACAGTTAATAAGACTTATGTGATTAGCAATACAGAATTCAATTAGTAGTGTCTAGGCTGTGGACATTAAAGCCTCTCTATAGCCAGGGAATAAAATATTACAATGCCATGATTTTTCTGTAAAGCCATTTCCCTTCTCTATAAAAGAACAGAGTGCTATCCAGATTTTTAAGTCTTTTAAGCAAAGGGATTCAGCTGCTACAGCTACTACTGATGGGTGTGTAATTGCTCATAATAATGGTGTATTCTATTCTGCAGCTAAAGCATTACAATTTATTTTGCTTTGCTGTCATAACCCTGTTAATATTTTGCATGATCTCCCAATTATTTTTGTTATTATTCTTGGCTTCCCTTCAAATGCCATTTTTTTCCTGCCATTTTCACAATTTAACCTGGACAATTCAGTTTGTAATCAATCACAGACTTTGATCGGTGAATGTCATGTCATCCTACAAAACTGTCAACCACACAATAACTGAAGCTTGCATTTAACTTTCCAAAGACACAAGAAATAGGAAGTTGCCATATGTTCACTGAGACCATTGGACCATTTATCTAAATATTGTTTTCATTATGTGCTCTACACTTCAGATAGGACTTTCTTTTACCCTATTTACATATGCCATTGATGTCCTTGGCTCTTCTGATTGGAATGAATGTATTCTACCTGTCAGCCAGCCATTCTTAATGCAAGACAGAATCTACAGGAAAAGAGCCTATGGTGTTTTTGCATTAAAAGAAAACTAACATTTTTATAAGTTATAAGCTCTATGCAGCAAGCAGCAATTACAATAAGTAAAAAGAATAGTAACATATAAGTAAAAAAAGAATCATAGATATGATGAGAGCTGATGCTTATATAATACAATGCCATTCCGACACAAAAGGGTGGTATCAGTAGGCTTCTTGAAAATGAACTATTTTCACTAACATAAAACCACAGAAAGAAGAGTTGAAAATGACAATAGAGCATGCATGGGTGGATTTAAATTAAAACAGAGTACTGAAGGGGAAAAAAGAAAAATGAAGGAAAAAAGAAGGACTGGAATGGAGTATCTGGAATACTAGTCTCTGAGCTATTTAGTTGAAGCCTCGCTTGTTTCACTTAATGTGAACACTACAGAGGAATTTTAATGTTCTAATGGTAGATACTATTATGAGAAAGTTTTTTTAAAGGGCCATGAGTTTTTGCCTGAAAAATCAGAAATTTTGGTGTGGTAATAAAATATCCAAAATCCATAGCAGTATTGGTGAATAGTAACAATTCTAAAACACCACACCAACCCTTTTTTTGAATTTCATTATATTAGGCAAATCTTATTCAGACAAGCAATCTTACAAAAAAAAGTTGCAAGAAATATGATGAACAAAACACAAACTTCATCAAAAAGAGAGAAAAGAGAGATAAATTAAACATCACTATTTTAAATGCAAATATTTCTTTAATGTTTAAAATGATCACACAGCTCATTTATTTAGCAGAATGTTGTTGCTTAATGAACATATCAGAAAGAACTAAATATCATATATTTTCTGCATTTTTTTAAAAGATGTCCACTTTATCAGTTTCTTTTTTGCAATAGTTTATTCTATCATTAAACTATTGCAAAAAAGAAACTGATAAAGTGGACATCTTTTTTAAAAAAAGTTTATTCTATCATTCCCCTTCATGGATCACTGCCTTGTTGTGGCGAAGGGGCTTGCGTAACTCAATGAAGTCAGGTCAAGAAAAACAGTTTTGTTTTCCAAGATGGCGGCCGCAAGTCAGCGCGACCGATGACCGCTCCGGGAGAAAAGCTGCAAACCCTGTGAAAACCCACCGAAAACCCCCTAAAATTCACCTTGGGGGTCTGGAGAGGTAGTGTTGCCAGTGGTGAGTGGCTTTCTCCGGGGGGAAGAGCTGGGGCGAGGCCTGTGTCCGGGTCGGAGCTCTGTGAATCTGCGCGAGGAAGCCCAGTAAACTGCCGAAGACACCGTAGGCTTCCAAAGTTTGTTGGGAGCCAAAGACCGCAGAGGCTTTTGAGGTTCGAGCTGGGCTGGTGGAGTGAGGCCGGTGGAGCTGGTGAGGGCCTGGAATCCACCGAAGACCTGGAGATTGTGGGAGGCTGCAGGAGGCAGCTGGATGCTGCTAGCTGTTGGTCTTCAAGCTGGGCCGGCGGCACTTGTGGGGCTAGAGCCTACCGAGGGCTGCTGGAAGCTGCCGGAGGCCTCTGATTTCGATTGCTAGAGGCTGGAGACCGTCGGAGTTCGAACTAGGCCGGTGGAGTCGGTGGGACCTAGCAGAGCCAGCTGGTAAAGAGGGGAGCCCAGCTGGTGTAACGGAGTACTCGGTTGAGCCGCCTCCCCCCCCGCAGACAAGCAGACAAAGTGGACCTTTTTCCTGGGCCGATTCTAGAAGGGGTTCAGAAGCTTTTGATGTTAGAACTGGCTGGAGTTGGGGGCGAACCCTGCGGCCCTGGAAAGTACAGATGTTGCAGAGGCTGGAGCCCAGGAGATCAGGGCATAAGAAAAATAATAACACGGACTGACCCCCATGAAGATCTGGATATCGTCCCATTCAGGCTAAGGCGGCAGAGAGTTTGTAGGGGTCCCTTGGTATGAATGTGGACCCCCCCGGGTGAGAGACGAGGTGGAGGGGAACCAAGATTGTATGGTTTTGTAAGAGTACCCCCCTGGGTGAGAGTCAGATGGGGTAGGAGTGATTGCTGGTGAGTGTTGGTACCTCTCCCTGACCAGTGAGAGAAGTTGAGGGAGAGGTGCAAAGTGTGAGTGGGGGTGGTGCTGGACCCTACCAGCGCCGAGAGCGAGAGCTGGTACACTGGGGAGGCTGCCACTACCCGACATTGTATGAGATTGGATGATGGATGAATGGGATAAGGGACCCTTGATTAGACCCAGGAATTCCGGAGGCCTGGGAGTGGAGGCTACTAGGCCAGAGCCGGGAATCTCTGGGGGCTGTGTAGTGGGCCAATTGATTCAGGTGGTGACGGGCAGGGGACGGTATGATGGGAACAGGAGGGCAAGCCATTATCGGGGAAGGCGCCCCCGGTGTTTGTTACTGGTGGTGCGTTCCGGCCCCCCGTGTTCATACCCAGGCCCTGGTAAGCAGATCCTCATGGTCTCCGGTCTCCGACTGCTGCTGCTGAATGCCAGGTCGGTGAATAACAAGGACCCCCTTATAAGCGATTTAATCACAGAGGAAGGGGCCAACCTGGTGTGTATTACCGAGACCTGGCTGGGCCCAGAGGGGGGAGTAGCCCTCTGGGAAATGTGCCCAGCCGGGTATTGGGTGTGGCATCAGCCGAGACACCGGGGCAGGGGAGGAGGGGTGGCAGTTGTCATCCGAGAGTCCCTTGTGGCCTTCAGGGGTGCTGCTCCACAAGTGACCGGATGTGAGACCCTGTTTTTCAAGTTGGGTTCACGAGAACAGTTGGGAGTGTTGCTGCTGTACCAGCCTCCCTGCTGCGTAGCAACCTCCCTGCCTGAGCTGCTCGAGGCTGTCTCAGGGTTGGCAGTGGAGTTTTCCAGACTTATGGTTCTGGGGGACTTCAATCTGCCATCCCTGGGACGGTCCTCGGAGGTGGCCTGGGAGTTCATGGCTACCATGGCAGCTATGGGCCTGTCTCAGATTATCCGTGACCCAAATCGTGACAGTGGTCTCACTCCGGATTTAGTTTTCTTGTCCGAGCAGTGGCAATGTGATCTGAGGAGAGTTACATCTTTCCCCATTATCATGGTCAGACCACGCCCTGGTGACCCTGAGACTCTCTTGTGCTGCCCCACTCCGCAGGGAGGTGGGACCTATTCGACTAGTCCACCCCCGGCGACTGATGGACCCAGTGAGGTTTCAGAAGGAGCTGGGGGTTATTCCCGAGGACTTGCTTCACGGTCCAGTGGAGGTCCTGGCTGCAGCCTGGAACAAGGCAGCAGCCGGAGCCCTGGACAAGATCGCACCTATGCGACCTCTCCGGCCCTGTTCGGCCCATCACTCTCCATGGTTTACAGAGGAGTTGAGGGCTTTGAAGAGGGTTAAGAGACATCTAGAGCACCGCTGGAGAAAGACGAAGACTGAATCTGACCGAACACAATCTAGAGCCGCAGTTAAGGCCTACCTTGTGGCGTTAAGAGCGGCAAAACATGAATATTTCTCCGCTCTTATTGCGTCCGCAGAATGCCATCCGACCGCCCTGTTTAAGATTACAAGATCGCTTTTGGGTCGGGAGCAAGGGGAGACCCATTTACAGGGCCGATCGGAAGAGTTTTCTGAGCATCTGCAGGACAAAATCGCTCAGATTCATTCCAAGTTGGACTCCAAGCGTGAAACAAGATCTGGGGAGATGCCAGAGGCTCGTACTTACCATGTTATCTGGGAGCAGTTTGATCCTGTTGGGCCTGATGAAGTAGACAGGATCCTTGGGATTGTAAATGCCACCACATGTCAACTTGACCCATGTCCCTCCTGGCTGGTGAAATCAGCTAGAGAGGTGACATGTGGCTGGGTCCTGGCGATTATAAATTCGTCCTTGAGTGAGGGGGCGTTCCTGGCTCCCTTTAAGGAGGCGCTGGTGCACCCCCTCCTCAAAAAACCATCCCTGGACCCTAATATCCTGGGCAATTTTCGCCCAGTCTCCCACCTTCCCTTTTTGGGAAAGGTGGTTGAGAAGGTGGTGGCATTGCAACTCCAGAGGATTCTGGAGGAAACGGATTATCTGGACCCTTTTCAGTCAGGTTTCAGGCCGGGATATGGGACAGAGACCGCATTGGTCGCACTTATGTATGATCTCTGGCGAGTGCGGGATGGAGGGAGTGCGTCCATCCTGGCTCTCTTAGATCTCTCAGCGGCTTTTGATACCGTCGACCACGGTATACTCTTGGGGCAGCTCAGGGAGTTGGGGGCGGGCGGCGTGGTTTTGCGCTGGTTCGCCTCCTTTCTCCAGGGCCATTCCCAGTCGGTGTTGATAGGGGAGGAGAGAGGTGACCCGTGACCCCTGTCTTGTGGGGTGCCGCAGGGATCGGTTTTCTCTCCTCTCCTGTTCAACACCTACATGAAGCCGCTGGGTGAGATCATCCGTCACCACGGGATGAGGTATCACCAATATGCTGATGATACCCAGTTATACATCTCCATCCCGGGTAAAGTAGGTGATGCGGTCAATGCCTTATCTCAGTGTCTGGAGGCTGTGGGGGTCTGGATGGGGAACAACAGGCTTCAACTGAACCCTGGTAAGACGGAGTGGCTGTGGATTGACGGCCCCCATAGATCCGGGAAGTTTTCATCTTTGGTTCTGGGTGGGGTTGCACTACCTCACTCGGATCCAGTGCGGAATATGGGGGTTCTCCTGGACTCACGACTCCTGCTCGAAGAGCAGGTGGCAGTCGTGGCCAGGAGGACCTTTGCACAACTTCGAGTTGTGCGCCAGTTACGCCCTTTCCTGGATCGGGAGGCCCTCCAAACAGTCACTCACGCCCTTGTCATCTTCCGCATAGACTACTGTAATGCGCTCTACATGGGGCTACCCTTGAAGAGTATCCGGAAGCATCAGCTGGTACAGAATGCGGCGGCGCTAGCAGTTATGGGTGCCATAAGATCGGCACTTGTAACACCTCTGCTACGCGAGCTGCATTGGTTGCCAGTTTGCTTCCGGGTCCAATTCAAGGTGTTGGTGATTACCTTTAAAGCCCTATATGGCATAGGACCAGGGTACCTGAGGGACCGTCTCGTCCGGATGACGTCGGACCGCCCCACCCATGCATGCAGAGAGGGCATGCTTTGGACCCCCTCAACAAGAGAATACCATCTAGCGGGGTCCAGGAGGCGTGCCTTCTCTGCGACAGCGCCCGCTTTATGGAACATCTTGCCCCCGGAGGTGAGACTGGCCCCTTCACTCCTGGCCTTTCGGAAGGCCCTTAAGACCTGGCTCTGCCACCTGGCCTGGGACGACAGAGGCGGTAGTGCCTCCTGGGGTTGGCTGACCCCGTAGGTGATCTGTGCTACGGTCCTCAAGCCATCTTGGATTTTATTTGTTTTATTTTATATTGGATATATTTTTATATATCTTCTTTTTGTATTGTTTTTTAAATTTTTTAAATTTTAAATTTTAATTATTGTAACCCGTCCAGAGGCACTTGCATGGGAGATGGGCGGGGAATAAATTAAATAAATAAAAATAATAATAAAAATAAACAGGTCATGATGGAGAGTTCCGACAAAATGTGGTCAAAAACTGGAGGAGGGAATAGCAAACCACTCCAGTATCCTTGCCAAGAAAACCCATGAACAGTATCAAAAGTCTAAAAGATATGACGCCAGAAGATGAGCCCCTCAGGTCAGAAGGTGTCCAAAATGCTACTGGGGAAGAGCGGAGGGCAATTCCGAGTAGCTCCAATAAGAGTGAAGCGGCTGGGCCAAACCCGAAAGGACGCTCAGTTGTGGATGTGTCTGGAAGTGGAAGGAAAGTCTGATGATATAAAGAACAATATTGCATAGGAACCTGGAATGTAAGATCTATGAATCAAGGTAAGCTGGATGTGGTCAAACATGAGATGACAAGATTGAACATCGACATCTTGGGAATCAGTGAACTAAAATGGACAGGAATGGGCGAATTTAATTCAGCAGACCATTATATATACTACTGTGGGCAAGAATCCCTTAGAAGAAATGGAGTAGCTGTCATAGTCAATAAAAGAGTGGGAAAGGCAGTACTGGGGTACAACCTCAAAAACGACAGAATGCTTTCAGTTCAAATCCAAGGCAAACCATTCAACATCACAGTGATCCAAGTCTATGCCCCAACCACTGATGCCGAAGAAGCTGAAGTTGACCGGTTCTATGAAGACCTACAACACCTTCTAGAACTAACACCAAAAAAAGATGTCGTTTTCATCATAGGGGACTGGAATGCTAAAGTAGGAAGTCACAAAATAACCGGAATAACAGGCAAGTTCGGCCTCGGAGTACAAAATGAAGCAGGGCAAAGGCTAATAGAGTTTTTTCAAGAGAACACGCTGGTCATAGCAAACACTCTTTTCCAACAACACAAGAGACGACTCTACACATGGACATCACCAGATGGTCAATACCGAAATCAGATTGATTATATACTTTGCAGCCAAAGAAGGAGAAGCTCTATACAATCAGCAAAAACAAGACCTGGAGCTTACTCTGGCTCAGATCATGAGCTTCTTATCGCAAAATTTAGGCTTAAATTGAAGAATGTAGAGAAAACCACTAGACCAATCAGGTATGACCTAAATCATATCCCTTATGAATATACAGTGGAGGTGAGGAATAGATTTAAAGGATTAGACCTGGTAGACAGAGTGCCTGAAGAACTATGGATGGAGGTTCGTAACATTGTACAGGAGGCAGCAATTAAAACCATCCCAAAGAAAAAGAAATGCAAGAAAGCAAAGTGGCTGACTGATGAGGCTTTACAAATAGCTGGGGAAAGAAGGGAAGCAAAAGTCAAGGGAGAAAGGGAAAGATATAAACAACTGAATGCAGAATTCCAGAGAATAGCAAGGAGAGATAAGAAGGCCTTCTGAAATGAACAATGCAAAGAAATCGAGGAAAACAATAGAATGGGGAAGACTAGAGATCTCTTCAAGAAAATTGGAGATATCAAGGGAACGTTTTGTGCAAAGATGGGCATGATAAAGGACAAAAAAGGCAGGGACCTAACAGAAGCAGAAGAGATTAAGAAGAGGTGGCAAGAATACACAGAAGAACTATACAAGAAAGATCTTATTGTCCCTGATAAATATGATGGTGTGGTCACTGACCTTGAGCCGGACATCCTAGAGAGTGAAGTCAAGTGGGCCTTAGGAAGCATTACTAACAACAAAGCTAGCGGAGAAGACAGTATCCCAGCTCAGCTATTTAAAATCCTAAAAGATGATGCTGTTAAAGTGCTGCACTCAATATGCCAACAAATTTGGAAAACTCAACAGTGGCCACAGGATTGGAAAAGGTCAGTTTACGTTCCAATTCCAAAGAAAGGCAATGCCAAAGAATGTTCAAACTCCCGTACAATTGCGCTCATTTCACATGCTAGCAAGGTTATGCTCAAAATCCTACAAGCTAGGCTTCAGCAGTATGTGAACCGAGAACTACCAGAAGTGCAAGCTGGGTTTCGAAGAGGCAGAGGAACTAGAGATCAGATTGCCAACATTCGCTGGATCATGGAAAAAGCAAGAGAGTTCCAGAAAAACATCTACTTCTGCTTCATTGACTACGCTAAAGCCTTTGATTGTGTGGATCACAACAAACTGTGGCAAAGTCTTAAAGAGATGGGAATACCAGACCACCTTACCTGTCTCCTGAGAAACCTGTATGTGGGTCAAGAAGCAACAGTTAGAACCGGACATGGAACAACCAACTGTTTCAAAATTGGGAAAGGAGTACGACAAGGCTGTATATTATCACCGTGCTTATTTAACTTATATGCAGAGTACATCATGAGAAATGCCGGGCTGGATGAATCACAAGCCGGAGTTAAGATTGCCGGGAGAAATATCAACAACCTCAGATATGCAGACGATACCACCCTAATGGCAGAAAGTGAAGAGGAACTAAAGAGCCTCTTGATGAGGGTGAAAGAGGAGAGTGCAAAACCTGGCTTGAAACTCAACATTAAAAAAACCCAGATCATGGCATCTGGTCCCATCACTTCCTGGCAAATAGAAGGGGAAGAAATGGAAGCAGTGACAGATTTTATTTTCTTGGGCTCCAAGATCACCGCAGACGGTGATTGCAGCCATGAAATTAAAAGACGCTTGCTCCTTGGGAGGAAAGCTATGGCAAACCTAGACAGCATATTAAAAAGCAGAGACATCACCTTGCCGACAAAGGTCCGTATAGTTAAAGCTATGGTTTTTCCAGTAGTAATGTATGGCTGTGAGAGTTGGACCATAAGGAAGGCTGAGCGCCGAAGAATTGATGCTTTCAAACTGTGGTGCTGGAGAAGACTCTTGAGAGTCCCTTGGACTGCAAGGAGGTCAAACCAGTCAATCCTAAAGGAAATCAACCCTGACTGCTCATTGGAAGGACAGATGCTGAAGCTGAAGCTCAAATACTTTGGCCACCTAATGCGAAGAGAGGACTCACTGGAAAAGACCCTGATGCTGGGAAAGACTGAAGGCAAAAGGAGAAGGGGACGGCAGAGGATGAGATGGTTAGATAGCATCACCGATGTAATGAACATGAATTTGAGTAAACTCCGAGACAGTGGAGGACAGGAAGGCCTGGCGTGCTATGTTCCATGAGGTCACAAAGAGTTGGACACGACTAAATGACTGAACAACCACAAAATTCTATCATTAACATTTATGTTCATTGTTATTTCTGACAAAAATGTTTAGCATTTCTAAAAAAATTATGCAAACCTGGTAAGTGTCCCTAAAAGTTACACCAATCTCTTTATCATAAATGTTATGAATTTTATCCAGTCAGGTTAAAATTTTTATCCAGTCAAACAGCTAGAGAGAAAATTGGATTGCATCAGCGATTTCCTATCTCAATATCTGTGCTGGGAAGACATAGAAAACCAGAATCTGAAGGGAAATATTTTTATTCCACCAATGATTAGAAGAAGGCTTTGTTTCTGAATTTTTTTTTATTTATATGAGACTTCCTCAACTGGGATCTCTTCAGATACGTTGGGTAAAATTCCTAGAACGTTCAATTAGACCATGTATTCTCAATGTAGCCATTGTAAACCGCAAACTATCTTTCCAGTTATCACATCCAAAGGCTCAATTATCTATTTATCTATATTTTATTTTATATGAACTATGTAGTGATAACACTTTTATTATTGACAACCAAGAAACCAAAAAAGCTATAGTGACAGTATGATGTTCATACAGAATACCGAACTGCTTGAAAATTATTATAATGTAGTTTAAGCATTTATAATAAATGTTTTTGAACAGCACCAAGTTGTATGATCTTTATATTCCTTCCCTTCTTCTCTTGCAGTAGAAAAAAATGGAGAGATAATAACTTGATATGTTTAAGATTTGTTATCAGCAAGGTGTGAGGTTCACACTTTCTATTCTTACTCATTGTAAAAGGCTAATAGTGAGTATGTCAAATGCATTACAGCCAATTTTCCTACTGCTAGACACAGCTTCTTACTTTTATTTTTCTAATTAATTGAATTTATCTTGCATTCCTAGGTTTCCTATTCAGCAATAATTCTTTTGAAAACAAAAAAAAAATGACTTTATACAGTAGATGTCCACTGTCTGGAGACAAAGAAAAATAATAATAATAATAATAATAATAATAATAATAATAATAAATGATCTTCTAAATTTCTTACTTGTGCTGATTAGCACAGTAGGTAGTTGTCAGGAACTTGTCACTGGCATAAAAAAATATTGCTTATACATGAACACTCTTGTCTTCAGAGTTTCCCTATATTGTTTGCACAACTAATTAATGCCATAATGCACATGTAAGGGGGAAAAAAGCTTTCACTTAGGAATCTGTGATCTGAGGCTTACTCAATAATAAGCAACCAAGTATCTGCTACTTGTGTATATTTATTTATTTATTTATTATTTGGATTTATCCTCGCCCATCTCTACCATGGTAGACTCTGGGCGGTTTACAATCACAATATAAAAGTTAAAAGCCTATACATTTAAAAACTACTATAAAAATAAAAAATAAATATATGTGTGTATGTGTACTCATTTTTATATTACTAGTGTTATATTTCTGTTACTATTGTTACTTTATGTGTTGTTTGTTTGAATATTAGCTCCCTTGAGCTTCTGGAGCTGGATAGTATATAAATATTAGTTAATATATAAATAAAGGTCATGCTTTCCATTATATTTTACTATTCCGTACATTTCCTCTCAGGGCAGAGAAAGTTCAGTTCTATAAATCTAATGGGTATTTTGGCTACATCTTCTAAGGAATTATGTAATTAGATCCATATACTGATTCTGGTGGCTAGTTCCTTGACTTCTGTTTCGTTGTTGAATATGCAGGGAAAGGTGTTGAGGTATCCTGGTTAGAATCCTCCAATATATTCACTGAGGTCTTTGTTTGTTTGTTTGTCAAATTTATTTAGCAGAGCATATACTGTGTGTGTAGAATTAAATATAATTATAGACAGATACTTACGGTCCAGAAGGGCAAGAAAGCTTTATTAATGAAATTGCATGTTATTTTCTAATGAGGAAAGAACAAAATAAGTTCTTGGTTGCTATCTGTGTTCCTAAAGTTCCTAATAGTCAAACAGCATAAAAGTACAAAGAATTAAAACTTCTGGAGCTGGATCCTGAGCAGAATGTATGACCCCTTTTTAAAACTAGTATTTCAAGAGAAAATAGTAGGGTGGCTATAAAATGTACCATTAGCAGGCACAGTGAAAGTGGACAGCAGCAGTTTAAAATGTGGTTCTTTTGCCACTCCTGTTATGTCTAGCTTCATGGATTATGTGGCAGTTTGATTTAACCATAGTTTGTGACTAAGCTACCATTGCTAGGCTCACATTGCATTTAGTCTTAAACCACCATTTACAAACTATAATGACTGGCTTCACATAGTGCAATATGTAAGCAGATCTAGAGATTGACTGCAGCAGCTGTTCAGGGATTCAGAAAGAAAAGGAGAATATAAAGTTGCACAAAAGAAATACAAAAGGACAACAAGGAATGCAAGAGAGAGAGTGTGTGTGTGTGTGTGTGTTTTTAAGCAATATAGCTAATAAGATTAATAGTAAAATTATACCTTGGTAAATCAGAGGTTCCTAGCCAGGAAACTGATCAGGGAAACAGTGGAACTGTTGGATGATAGTAGAGGAAGATGAGAGATTCCAGGAATCTGAATTATTACTTTTCATTTATCTTCACTACAGGAGCTGCACATGCCTGAACAAATATTATCAGGAGGGATGTTGAACTGAGACAAATTATGGTGTCAAGAGATAAGGTTTAATTTTTATTGATTAAATTTATAAAGTACACTTCACAGATGCACTGAAAATGTCTGAATGGACACTGACTGACTGGCTAAGAAAGAGCATTTTGAGTTGTGGTACATACAAATGAAAATATTGATGGTCATGCAACTGGCCTGTAAGCAGCAAATTTTTGTTGAAGAAGAAATTGGAAGTAAAATTTCTAACATTATAATATCTTCGCAATAATGATTGCAATACTGTTCAGAGTGGGGTCACCATATCTTCAGGATGCTGTCAATCTGAAAGAAGCTAGAAAAGCACAACTCCCCTCTGAAAAAAAATTACAGTGTTTGGATTTTTAAGGTTAAAAGGGCAAGGGATCATGATAGAAGTGTATAAAATTATCTATGTATAAAGAACATGAGTTACATCTACTCTCCTCTCTACTTCTAAGAAAACTAAAAACCAAGATTCTCCAAATTTATTAGCTACTGCATGTACTGATGACTAACACCATAGGTAGTTTTGAAAGCACATTAAATGGATTCATTGAAGGTAAAGCTATCAGTGGTTATTACCATGATGACTGTGTAATTATAACTAGTATTTTCTTGGGGGCAAGTGCCTTCGAGTCAGTGTTGATTCTTAGCAACTGCCTGGGAAAGTCCCTGGAAAGATTTTGGAAGTGGTTTGCCATTGCCTGCTTCCTCGGGCTGTGAGACAGTGACTGGCCCAAGGTCACCAGCTGGCTTTGTGCCTAAGACAGGACTAGAACTCACAGTCTCCTGGTTTCTAGCCTGTTGCCTTAACCACTAGACCAAACTGGCTCTCCAAAATATCATATGCCTCTCAATACCAATTGCTTGCTCATGTTCTGCTTGTGGGATTTTTGTAGATCTTCTTACATTAAATATTGCTTCTTTATAAATATATTTTATTGTGATTTTTCAATTGTCCTCCATGATAGTTGCTACAATGACAAGAGGTTTTATTTGCTTTCCCAACTACATCCTTCCTCTTCCTGGCCTCTATTATATTCATTTCAGGACTGATGTTTCTAGGTTGGGCAGTCTTTTAAAAAAATCTGTTTCAGTGAAGTTATTAACCATTTTCTGATTGTGTTTATGCACTTTTCATATCTGCTTCATCCATTTTAATAAAGACCCGACTTACCAGCATTCTTTATTTATGTAGATGAATAAATAGTTAGAAATTTTGCTGCAGAAATAGCGAGTGAAAGAGAAGGAGGAGGAAAGGATGGGATAGAGTAATGACTTCTTGCACATGTATAAAAATTCAGCCAATGAGGAAAAGAACTGTAAACTTGGCAAGTTGATGTGTGCAGATAACCTTCAATATATATCCCTAAATTGTCAGGGATAAAATATTACACCACCTGGGATCTGAAAAATCAATGATATACTATATAATGGCAATAGCTGGCTAAGAAACTACTTTAGAATCAAATGTCTGCACACTTTTTAATGCTATGCTTTAGCGCTCTAGATGAAGGATGAAAATGACATTGATTTCAACTGCATGTAAAAACTAAAAATCCAATTCTACTTTTCAATGACTAAACTCAATGAATGCATAGATGTAGATTTCTATAGCAGTATATTTTGTAAAAAAAAGAATACATAGGAATACTGTCATTACTTAACACCTACACACCTTGTAAACATAGCAGACACTGCACTGTTTTTCATAAAAAAAATTAATTGCAATTTATTCTACAGGCACCATTATATTACAACTGGTTTTTTTCCTTATTATTATTATTTTGTTATAATTATTAAAATACAACATGGTGATGAAGCCTGAATGAAATTCATAGAATTATAATAGATCAGCTGGACCTCACACAAATAGGGCTTTACATTAAACAACAACAAAGCAATTTTTTAAAATAAATATGATTTTATGTTAGTGTGGTCTATATTTAACCAAGATACACCAATGTTTCTGTATGACTGCATTTCTGGGCATACTCCCTTTTCAGTAAGTTCAGGAAATACATACTGTATGTATGATTCCTGCGATCAATTCTAGCAGCACCCAGCGGAACAGCAAATGCCCTGATGGGACTAGAAACAGGAATGCCGCAAATACTGGTTAAGGCCTGGAAGATGATGTTAACCTTTTGGTTGAAAATTCAATTCCTTCCAGTAGGTTTGACCCCTCTAGTCCTGATTGATAACTCTCTCTCCCTGGAAACAGGCAATAGAGTATAAGCTGGCTTTATATGGCCTGTCTCCATTATTTTTAAAATCACTAGGTTATGACCAAGCCAAGCAAATGGTAGAATCAGAGATATGGAATTCCAACTAGAAGTTAGAATGTTATGTTACCTCCACATAGCAGGAATCAGATAAGATGGGGTACATGGGAACCAGCAAGATATTTGAAAGACCTAACCTTTCCTAAGATTAGAATAGCATTTTTAGAGCTAGATTTAATATCCTTCCATCAGCACTCCTGCAAGGCAGGTAAAATAAAAAACCCTTAGCAGAAAGAATTTGTACATGCGGCACTAAGGAGGTTGAAAACATTGCTCACGTTCTATTGCGATGTAAATATTATAGGGATATTAGATCAACATATATTTATCCCCTAATAGAAAGATATCCAGGGAGACCTGATAGTTTTTATGAGAACCATCTTCTGCAGGATTCAAACCCACTTATTACACGTGCAGTAGCAAAAAATTTTGCTGCCGCAATGATAATAAGGCATAACCGGTTAAAGAAGTAGGGAATTGTGTATATTTTTCTATTTTTATTAATGCTTTGTACAGCCATTTTTTAATATTTTAGGATATATATTTTATAACATATTATTAAAATGATAGAGTTATTAATGTTTAGATAAATAAACATGTCATTATTGTAATAGAGTTTTATTGTAATAGGGTTTTATAGATTATATTATAATTGTGTAAATTTATAGTTTTATTCCATACAACAACCACCTATGTATATTTGTATTTAATTGATTAGTGTGATTTTAATTGTTATTTTAATTAATTTTAAGTTGCTGGTCATTGACCGAATAAAAAAACATTCATTCATTCATTCATTCATACTCTATGTGTGTTAGTATTTACTCAATGTACCATCCATTTTCTCTATATACAGTAGCTAATATGTAAAGGAAGAGGAAAATGTGTGAATTAATGTTGGTCTCCTTCTGTCCCTCATGGTTGTCTCATGTGCATTTTGGGTTGTCTTTCTTATAAAAGAGTGGGTTCAGTGAAGATGAGACTAGTTTTAAGTATCCCATCAAGAAATTGTAGCAGAGGCTGGTTGCCATCCTTCTATTTGAACTTTTTTTCATTCTGTTGATGTCTATCATCCTTGAAATGAAGGTCAACCTTTTAAAATCTGGAAACCTTTCTGCACTCCTGCTTTTCCCTTCTGTCCAATTTTCAACTCTTATAACATACTGAAGAGCAATTTAATGCACAACGTACTCCCTACTCCCTGCAACACAATCAATTGAACTAAAGCACATATCACAATACAGCCAAACTTTTACTCTAAATCTCTGTAGACTCATGCTGTAGACTCAGCCTCATGCATGTTTGGCTCCATAGCCAATTAATTTCCCTCTCCAAGATATCCATTCGCTCTTCACAAAATGACAACAAAAATTCACCTATGCTATAAATGAAAAAGGCAGGCATTTGAGACAGAGACAGAGACAGAGACAGAGACAGAGACAGAGACAGAGACAGAGACAGAGACAGAGACAGAGACAGAGACAGATAAATCCTCTTCCATTTAGTTGGTTTTTTTGTAGCAAGATTACAAAAAAATAAACAGACCAAGTTTGGGTCTATTATGGCATGTGCCTTAGATCAATTGTTTTTAAAAACATTTGTAGTTGGTTTGATGAATTTGTAAAATGTACTTAGAATTATTTTTTCTTTTTTTGATTGCCCTATGTCACAGGTCATGTATTCATGAGCCAAAAAGTAGAGTAAAAATAAACCAAATTGTTTTACCTTCAACCAGGGTTGGGTTTTTTTTAATACCTTCAAGTCAATGCTGACTCCTGGCAACTGCCTGGACAAGTCCCTGCAGTTTTCTTGGCAAGATTTCAGAAGTGGTTTACCATTGCCTCTTTCCTAGGGCTGAGGTAAAGTGACTGTCCCAAGGTCACCCATCTGGTTTTGTGCCTAAGGAAGGACTAGAGCTCTCAGTCTCCCTAGTTCCAGCCTGGTGCCTTAACCACTATGCCAACTGGCTCTCCTCAACAGTATAGTTTTCTCCAATTCAAGTTTATCAACAAGGATTTGCTTTCATTTCTGCTCATATACAAAGAAAGATTAACAACTGAGAAATAGAACATGATTTCAAGAATACACATGTGCATTATTGAAAGTCATTTAATAATAGTCTAGGTATGATTCATTGGTTAGAATCATTGTAACTATTTAGCCTAAAGTCATCCAAATTATATCTGCATTAAGACATAAGTAAGCAAGCAAACCTTTATCTAAGGATTTTTTACCTTATAAATCAGGGGTGGGCAACGTCAGGCCCAGGGGCTGTATAAAGCCCATGAAAGCAATTGGTCTGGCCCGTGGCAGCAGGGGCGGGTGTGGTGGCGGTGGGTGCAGCGGCAGATGTGGAGGGGGCAGGAGCGGCATTGGGCATGGTGGGCATGGCGGCGGGCGGGGTGGCAGCAGGCATGCTGGGCGAGGCAGCAGTGGGCACAGCAGTGGGCATGGAAAAAGCAGGCACGGCAGCGGGCGTGGCAGCGGGTGCGGCAGCGGTGGGTGCAGCGGTGGACGTGGTGGGGGCAGACGCAGCGGCGGACATGGTGGGCATGGCAGTGGTGGGCACAGTGGCAGTCGTGGTGGCAGCAGGCGCTGCAGCGGGCATAGTGGTGGCGGGCGATGCCGCGGTAGGCGCGGCAGCCCCCCAGTCTGCGAGATTGGCTTCTGCCCGCAAACCCTGCCCCCTTCCACGCAATTGGCTCCCACCTTCAAACCCCACCCCCTGGCCCTTGAGTGATGTTATAAATATCAAAACGGCCCTTGGCATAAAAAAGGTTCCCCACCCGTCTTATAAATAAATAGTAATTTTACAGCATTACTGTATACTGTATATTAGTAAATATATATAAACACTCTATTATTGAATGCTAATGCATAGCCATGATTTTACAATATTTCAAAGCTTATCTTAATGTGTTCAGTTTCCAGTCTATGAAACTGAGGGGCACCTAGGTAATAGTAAATACAAAATGTCATTGTTATAGCATAATATTTCTCTGTCAAATCAAATGAACTATACTATACATGATGATGAACTTATTACTTGAAATTCTAAGGCTATTTCTTCAACTGGATTTTTTTCCCAACATGTAGCCACTAAAAATGGGAAGGAATTTGAGGAGATTGCCAGAGCTGCTTTTAAGCCAAGTCCAGCCTGTGATATTCCCGTTTAACATTTGCTATCACTTCTCAATTCATTTTTTGACCCATATGAACTCCAAGAGTTTATGGTTGATTTTAAGTCTGGAAGGGGAAAGGTATTTTTACCAAGTTCCAAGGGATAGTGCTTCTTCATGCATTATGTATTATGCAAGTTATGCAGACAAAAATTCAGAATCCAACTGAAAGTTTATTAACAGTAAAGAGAAATACAGGAAATGATAGGGGAAATAGGGAGCTTTAAAAAGGAAACAAAACATTTACTGTAGTAATCTAAAACTAGAGGAATGGCACATATATTTGTAGGTATCCAAGTAATAATTGAAATAGGACTCCTAGGTTACAATGTAATAGGAAAACAAAACCCATTAAGTTTTAAAGTTACATTGGAATTTTAAAGAGATGGCCATTTCATTCTCACATCTTTTCCCCCAAAGGCTTTTTCTATGAACCCAACAGAAATTGCTCCTAAACTGATATTTTGCTGGGAATGAAGCCAACTTTGGCACAAATAAAAACTTTCCTTAACAAGCTAAAAAGTCAGCTTGCAATAGGATGTTTTGTTTCAGAGAAGAGAACTAATGCACCTTCATGAACACTGCAGTCCCCATCTTTATTCTTTCTTGTAATACCTGCTAGCTCCCATTGCAAAAGTTATCACATTTCTGTAAATGCTACATTTAGCGTCACCTGTACCTTGGCCTCAACAGTTGCTACAGACAATTGGAGATTTGTGTTTTTTAATGATTTCTGAAGTAGAATACTTGTATCTCCCTCCTATGAGGAATTATGCATGTAACTTATATAGTTCACTGCAGAGGGAAATGTAAATGTTCAGTTTTAGGAAAATGAAGAACAGGATTGGAAAATAGATTTGATGGCTGTTGTGGGTCTTCTGGGCTGTGTGGCTGTGTTCTGGAAGTTGTGGTTCCTAACGTTTCGTCAGCAACTGTGGCCAGCATCTTCAGAGGGCAGGAGCACAGACAGAAGCGAAATCTCTGTGCCCAGGTAGAGGAAGACCCACAACAGCCATCGAACTCCGGCCGTGAAAGCCTTCGACAATACATCGAAAATAGATTCCTTTGGGGAAAGGAGACTAGGATTTATAAGTCCAAAGCAAGTATATTTCACATATACAAGCTAGCAATAAATGTTCAAGTAAACACGTTTAGGATTACAGCCTTTTAAAATTTCTATTTCATGCCTGAGTCATGTTTATATTTGTAAAATATTTCTTGTTTTATGCAACCCTCTGTGGTCATTTCCTCATGATCACCAGCATGTCTTCCCCTTCACAGTCATAACCAGCATTTTTGTTTTGTTTCCTTCTTTGTTAGCCCCATTCCAATGGTGTTCACTTCATTTTCACAGTGTTCTGTTTTCTGGTCCTCCACCTCTTTCTTGCTTTTTCCTTACAGAACTTGGAGATGAAAGGAGTCAGCTTCCAGTTCAACATATCCAGTGGAAAAAACACTGGGTTTGCAAGTAGTGGCTGTGGTGAAGAGCACATTTACACAGTTATGGCTAAGGTGCCAATTAAAAACCCTTCTTGAGCAGTTTGGACTAAGTGACAGTTATCCAGGCCTTAGTTTCAACCTGTCTTAACTACTGTATGGTACTTTACATGAGCTATCCTCAAAAAGTGTTCAGAAATTGCAATTGGAATAAAATGTGGTAGCCAGGCTACTGACTGGTACAAAATACACAGGTCATATGGCACCTATAGTAAAAGAACTGCACTGATTACCATCTGACCATCAGTTACAATTGAAGATGCTGCTGTTGACATTTAAGACCCTAAACGTTATGAACTGTGGTATCATCTGAGCTAGTCAGGTCACCTTACTTAGATCAGCAAGCAAACCCTTCTGAAGGTACCTTCTTCAGACTATCAAATAAGTTGGAAGGAAGCTTCTCCCATCTGCCTCCCAAACTATGGAATGTAGTCCTTGTCAGGATGCCATTGCCATCCTGCCAGAGATAAATGGGGTTTGTAGTTAGTAGGTAGATGGGGTTTGTAGTTCATAGGGAGAGGGGCAGTAATTTGTTAGCATTCTTGCAGGACATTGGAAGAAGCATTAGAGATAAGCAGGGAGTTGGAATGTGGGGGTTGTAGAGCAGGAACCAGAATCCAAGGCCGTTCAGCTGGGATCATCAAAGGACTGACAGTTTAGAGTTATGGGAACTGAGTCGGTAGGTGAGGGGTTGGTGAGGAATGAGTGGGAACTGGCATGTTTAAAGTTGTGATTGTGCGCGCTTTTGCTCTATCTGCTCTTTGCATCAATTCTATTCACTTGTATTAATAAAAGAACTTTTTCATATCCTACCATGGCTTATGCTAAGAGTTTCTAAAATAATATCAAAGGAGTGGATTGTCACAATCCTAAAGAAGATGTATTTAAGATTGTTCCCAGAATTTAAGAAGATTAAAAATACCATACCATTGATGAATATTCTCTGAATATGAGTTTTGAGATGTATATTGAGTTCTTTGTCATGCTATTCAACAAACACTGAGCTAGTTTGCTAATCAGTTTACTTTGCTAAATGCTAATCTGAGATACTTGCTAAATGCTATGCTAAAGTCCCATAATCTAAGGAAATCACCAAATAAAAAGATCATCAGCTGGCATACTAATTCTTCTCTGTTCCTTTAATTTAAATATCTAAGGAAGCTCTTTTTCTCATTCTGAGCCTCCTTCAACCTCAATTAATTCTGAGGTTCAGCCTTTCTGACACCATGTCTACATTTCCAGGCTATTTGTATATATGTGACATAGTTTGCAGTTGTGTTTCTTAGTTTTTTTTTTTAAGAATTTCTACCCATATATTTCCGAACAGCTCCCCTGGCTATGAAATCATATTCATATTTGCTCTAGAATTTATTAAAATCTACTTTCCTGAAGTTAAAAGTACAGATTCAACTACACTTTGTTTTAGTTAAAACAAAGAATGTCAGAATGGTCTCCTTCCTTCTTTTTTATCACTAAATCTTCTCTGTTATATAGTAAACCTATGCAAATGATTAACTTAGGTATTTTTCTTGAAAACATGATGTTCATATGGATTTTTTTTTCTTCAGTTGGTGCATTCACTCAAAAGCTCAGGATAGTTGCCATAATTCCTCTTGAAGACTTCTGGGCATGCATACATACACACACCCAGAAAACACTTCAATGAAATAATGAAATATTTCTAGTATCAGATACCAACTCTATCAATATCCAAGGATAGGCAATCTGGCTACCAGCAGAAGCTTTTGGAATTAAACTCCATTATCTCCCACAAGCATGAACAATGACAAGGTATTATGAGAATAATATTCCAAAAATATAGAGAGCTCCAGATTACCTATCCTTGTTGATTTTATTTGAGTAGTCAGTTTTTAACCTGTGGCATTATTCTTTCCTTCTCAGTCATCTTCCAGTAACTGAAATAATGCATAATAGACTTGAACCTTCTTGAGCTTCCTTTCTAGATCTTCAAAATCCATGGTATAATTGTAACTGCTGTTTGCAATATTAGCCATCCCCTAATGGGATAGTAGGATGCAAGACCTACCACTGTATTTAGTTTTTTTTATTTTATATTTTATATTTTATATTTTATATTTTATATTTTATATTCTATATTCTATATTCTATATTCTATATTCTATATTCTATATTCTATATTCTATATTCTATATTTTCAATTTTCAATTTTCAATTTTCAATTTTCAATTTTCAATTTTATATTTTATATTTTATATTTTATATTTTATATTTTATATTTTATATTATTTTATATTTTATATTTTATATTTTATATTTTATTTTATTTTATTTTATTTTATTTTATTTTATTTTATTTTATTTTATTTTATTTTTAGTGCCCATCTCACAAAAAGTAACTCTGGGAGGCGTACTTAGTATATATTCCAGTTTGGTCTAGTGGTTAAGGTGCTGGGCTAGAAACCAGGAGACTGAGTTCTAGTCCCGCCTTAGGCATGAAAGCTGGCTTGGTGACCTTGGGCCAGTCACTGTCTCTCAGTCCAACTCACCTCACAGGGTTGTTGTTGTGAAGAAAATAGGAGGAGGAAGGAGTATTACGTATGTTCACCGCCTTGAGTTATTTATAAAAAATAATAAAGGGATAAAAATAAATAAATTAAATAAATATTCAACATTGTTCTGTCACAGTTTTAATGTGTTCCAGGGAACACACTCCATTAGCTTATTGGTCCAGTTAACAACATTTCATTCCTCATAGTAGTCACTCACAACTTTTTGTCTTCCATTGGGTTTGCTTGTTTGTATAATTATCTTGGTAATGAAGAGTTGTTTCCAATGTGATACTCCTGTTTTAGCACCTAAGTTACTTGATATGACATGTAGTCACTTGTTACTTCCAATTCTCTGACTTTTTCTTCAAGCACCATACAAACTTGAACATACTGTAAATATACGTCAGGTTATTTTCAGGCAGGAAGATCACAATTTCACAATCATGTACATTCATCCTTATTTCTGTTTCTTAAGGTAATCACTAGAAGAGGTTTTATTTCTTCTTGTTTCTTTTACGTACACACTGTTAACTTCGAAGGAAAATTTATTAGAGAACTCCTCAAATTCTCCTACCAAAATTCTCCATTAATTCTTCTTGCTTGCTTGCTTGTTTTGCTGTCACCAAAACAACACTAGCTTTTTGTCCACTAAGCTGGATTCAATCACATATACTTTGTACCATATTAGGAATAATTTGATATTGATATATGCAAACTATTTCTTGTCGTGGGGGTGTGGACAAGAGAACTCAGTAAGGAATCTTGCTACTTACCTTATTCCTGTGTTTAATCAATTTAGTCCTATATTGCAATTTACAATATTTTATTTATTTATTTTATTTATTATTAGATTTGTCACCGTTTATCTCCTCTCATCGGACTCTGGGACAATACAACTATTCTTAGTTGCAATTAAAAAAAAAGTAAAAGTGATAAAACAACTTTTAACATGCTCTTTCAAGGATGAATCAGTGTAGAAACATTATTTTGTTGTAGGTACAAATGCAATTAATTTATTCAGATCCAGACATAGTTATATGTGTTCAAAACGTATTGTGCTCTGGTATTTTTAGATAATAATATAGGTATTTACTTATATAAATACTTACAATAGCAACATTTATTAAGTATAAAAATACTGAATACTTATAGAGGTCTTTTCAGATGAACATAAAAAAAAACTGAAAATAACTTTAAAAGTAATCCGGTCCAGTCTATAATGATGCAGAGACACAGGAAGAGAGAGTTGAAAACAGTGCATTGCCTAGTTGATTAGTAATTATTAAGAACTCTTTTAAACAGTAATCAAGAATGTCAACACAACTACCTGTTCGCTAGGCATTCTTATAAATAGTATTCTATCAGTTCAACTTATCCTGTTTTTATACCTTATAGCATGGCCTGATGCAGGCATTTGTTTGGAAGGGGCAAAACCTAATTTTAATATACGTGAACATATTTGAGTGATTATACTTTCATTTCTTGTGAAGTTCTCACACATTTTTAGCGCCCAAAGATTTACATTGTTTAATATGGCTAAATAATGCAGCCAGTTTCCTGATTCTGTTTTTGTTTTTACAAAAACCAAACAGAAACAAAAACAACAAACCAACCAATTCTTTCAAGACAGTTCAAATTTTGCTCTTAAGATTTTATTTTCTTAAAATATACTCCTTTGGTATGAAATTAAATTCCCAGGGCTTCAAATGAATTGGTCTTTCTGATTACACTAATCTTAAAGAGGCAAACCATAATCCAGAATGACAATAAAACTAATCTAACACTGAACTCCGTAAATCAGTGGAAATAAAAAAGAAATAAAGGCATTTACTACCAGTGTTGGTAATCAGAAAATATACTTTTTTTATTAAAAAAATAGAATAACAGGTATAGATGTTTCTATAAATAATGCTCAATTTCATAGTTTTAGATTTCTTATCTTTAATCTCTATACCTTTTCTATTGTTTTAATTCCTTTAGTGATATACTGTATGAAAGTCTTTATTTGTTTATTTCTCTTAAGTGGTTACAGCACTTTTTATATACTATTCTTCTGAGAAATAAATGAGGCTTCCTGCAAAAGATTTAGTTATATCATTCCCAAAATTATTTAATGTTTAAATCATACAGATATAGACATTGATATATAGATATATACTGTAGATATATAGATATATAGATCCTTACAAAGTAAAATCAATTTACTTTTTATTATTTTTATAGAATTTAAATTCATTTTTGCTGGTTTTCTACCTGCAAAGAGTTTTTCAACTCCGTTCAACTATGTAAGCTTCAGAATGAACCTTCATTCACATTCCCCAAATCCAGTATATTCTGTTTTAGCTATGGCTCCTTTTTTACACTCTGTTCTTTCCATAAACTGATTTTGAAAATAAATAATTACAAATGTAATGCACACACATATTCATCACTGAAATTCAGACAGCTGGATCTTTTCATCCGTGGATATGGACAAGGGATAAGGGAAAGAATTTACTTTTTTGAACAACAAGGAATAAATAGGTTGATTGGTTTACATCAGTATAAAGTGAATTTTGAAATTGTAAGCAGGGACACTGCCCAGAAAGTTGAAATGATTATTTCATGCTCATAAAACTTTAACAGTAATTCAGAAATATTGGTAGAAATACTACATAACTACTTTGTTTTCTAATGAAACATTCCTAATATAAATAGTGGTAGAAAATCTATTTAAAATGCTAAGTCACAAATAGGGCCATTTGGACTCCAAGCTTGGCTGGCAGCTCGACCAGTCAGAGTTTCTCAAAGTGCTGAGACCTGGCTGAATTTTCCTTGTTTGCAGTGGACTACAGAAGTTGTGAGACCACTGAAGTTTTTCCCCTGAGGAAGGGGAGACCAGAAGATTGCTCACAGGGCCATTGGAATTGCCCACTCCTGCTTTTCTTTGTAGTTTCCACCACGGAGAGAACAGGGGTGAGTGCAAGGGAATGGCCGGAGAGGCATCTGGCTCTTACAGGGAATCTAAATCTCTTTGAAGAGACACAAGAGCATGCAGTCGCTTTTAGATCACTTTAGAATTTTTTTTTTAGATTAGAATGTTTTTAGTATCTAAGATCTATCTTTTGGACTTTGCTTAAAATGTTGGCTAATTTTGTGCTTTCTTTGCTATAACTGATTTTGGTGGAAGTTTGATAGGTTCTACATTTGCAACATAATGAAATGTTTGCATTTTTTTTTTACCTTTCTTTTGTATTAGAGAAGTTGGGACCTAAGAGACTTTGTTTGTAATTCTTCGCCTGACAAATTAATTGACTATTTATTTCTTGAGAAACTGTTTGTTTGGATTAAGCAGCTTGCAGCTTGAAGAACAAAAGCACAGGGAAACGTTTGTAAAATTTTTTTTCTTTTTTTCTCTCTACATTCTTTCAGAGTGGATTTTGTTTCACTTGGAATTTATTATTTATTTCTCCTTTTATAAACTGTTTGAAATATTATTCTCTCCTGTATTTTGGATTATTGGAACCTTTTTTTCCTTTTAATCTTAAAAAACTTTCTACTTAATAGATTTTGCTGGTAGTATTCCACGAATAGATCAGCTGACTAATCTTATTGTTTTGACTAGAGTGGTTGTTGCTATAATCTGAAGGACACAGAAGAAGAATGGCTTTTTCAACAATAATTCAAGAGTTTAAAAAGGAATTTAGTGAATCTCTTTCAGAAATTAAAAAGTAATTGGAACTATTATTGATAACTTTGCAAGACGAAGAAAAAAAAGAACAAAAAATAGAATTAGAAATAGGAAAGAAAAATGTTTTTGAAATAGAAGAGAAACAGGAGGAAATTTTAAATATATTAGTTCAGAAAAACATTCTGAAGGCTATACATTATAATTCTGGTATAAATATGTTATGGCAGTGGAGACAGGGAGAAAATTTGAGTATGCAATTGGATAGATATTGTGAAATACGTGGAAAGGGTGAGAAAATTATTCTGATACTCTACACGAGATATAGAAAAAAGCAGGCTGTATATTGTGAACTTGGCATTGCATATTGTGATTTTGGCATAACCTAAACAGAAGATTCAGTATCATGATATGGGACATAAGCTTAATGAAAACACAGATTTGGATTGTATACAGAATATAAATTGATATGAGAAACTGTATGGATATATAAAAAAGTGATATTCTAAGTGTAAGATATAAGGTTAAATATAAACATAAGTTGATATCATAAATTACTTTTTTCTTTGGAGATACATTTATGAGAAGATAATGATATGATGAGATGGAATTAGAATGAAGGTTATTACAGGATGACATCATGTATGAATATGTATGTATGAATATTATAAGAATTGGTATATTAGGTATTAGGTTAAGTGTTATGATAGGTTATGTATTTAGTTTAAATGGACATTATCCCAAGGAGTGGAAATTATAGATGGATAATTGAGATTTAAGATTACAAATAAAAATATAAGTTGATATTATAGTTTATTTTTTTATGGAAATATATATATAAGAAGATAATGGGATGATGAGGTGGAATTAGAATTAATGTTATTACAGGATGACATACTTTTACAATATTATGTATGAATATATATGTATGAATATTACAAGAATTGCTATATTATGTATTAAGTTATGCAATATGTTAGGTTATGTACTAGTGGAATATGTAGTCATAATATGAATATATTGTTTATTAGAAGTAAATAAGGCTTTTATTTGTTATACTAATTGGATTTTATTGAAGATACAAATATAGATGTAAAAATGGAAAGAATGAATATAAAATATCAAACTGATGTAGCAATGAACATTTAACATTTAACTACTACTTTAAGGAGTGGAAGCCAAAGATGGACTATTGGGAGATAGTAAGATAGGTGAAACCTAGATGAAGATCAGAAGATTGGATTATAGAAATCAAAGGGCATATGACAAAGAAATGTTCCTGTGTATCGTATGAAGGACTAACATTTAAAATCAATTATTGTACTTAAAGTTCAAAGATAGATTGGAGGACACCTATTCTCTATATTTTCTTTGTTTATTATTTCTTGACTTCACTTTTTCTTTATCTTTTTCTTATTTTGTATTTCTATTTCTATTTCTTTTTTCTGTTCTAACTTTTAATATGTATTTTAAAACTCAATAAAATTATAAAAAAAAAAAAACAACAAATAGGGCCATTTGAACTTGGTAAACAAATGGGCCTGCAGACATTTCTCTTAGTGCCTGCCAGGTACCATGTTTTGTTTTGTTTTTTAATTTGAAAATAAAGATAAATGGAAGCTGTAATTTGTAAACTGTCCGAGTCTAAGATCATTTTTATTTCTATTTATATCTCTGGATGCAAGAGGCATTCTTAAAAATTAAAAAAAAAGGTTAGTGACAGCAGTAATGTTTTCAGTGACCATCTGCCCACAGAAAAAATAAGGGTAAGTAAAATAGCAAAAGTAATATGTCTTGTAGGGGGGCTAAAAAGGGTGGTCAGTCCAATTTACTTTAAGGTTTGGCAATTTAGTGATTATTTTTTTAAAAAAATAAGACCACTTTGCGAATTAAAAAATTAAAATGCTTACTTCTTAATACTAAGCTGTTAAGCGTGCTTGTGCATGTGTGTATATATATATACACACATACACATACGCATACACATATCTTGTTAGTGTCAGTGATTAGTGATATATAACAGGACTAAAAACAAAAGAACATGAAAGACATTTTTAAAAAATGGATTATTTGATGGCTGTTGTGGGTCTTCCGGGCTGTGTGGCTGTGTTCTGGAAGTTGTGGTTCCTAACGTTTCACCAGCATTTGTGGCCAGGATCTTCAGAGGGCAGGAGCACAGACAGAAGCGAAATCTCTGTGCCCAGGTAGAGTGGCAATGTTTTGTTTGTTTTCTATTTATAGAGCTAAGTTATAGGAGATTAGGTGGGGTTTTTTGTTGTGTTGAAATGTTAACGAGTGGCTGATGAGCGTGATTAGCATGTTCATTGTGAGAAGTATTCCCCTGTCCTGGTGGTTGGACTGAGTTTGTTGACCTTTTGCAGGCTGTGTTTTTCAGGACTGGTAGCCAGGTTTTGCTAATTTTTAGACTTCCTTCTTTTTTATTGTAACTGTGCTGGTGTTTGTGAATTTCAATGGCTTCTCTGTATAATCTGGTGTAGTGGCTTTTGGTGTTGTCCAGTATTTCTGTGTTTTCAAATAGGATTTTGTTTCCCATTTGCTTGAGAGCATGTTCAGCTACTGAAGATTTTTCCGGTTGCTGTAGTCTGCAGTGTCTTTCGTGTTCTTTTATCCTGGTGTGAATGCTTCGTTTTGTGGTTCCGATGTATACTTGTCCACAGCTGCATGGTATGCGGTATACTCCTGCAGCAGTGCGGGGGTCCCTTTGCTGATTTTAGCATTTGTTGTATTTTCCTGGTGGGTCTGAAGACTGTTTGAAAGTTGTGTTTTTCCATCAGTTTTCCCATGCGGTCAGTGACTCCTTTGATGTAGGGCAGGAATACTTTGTTTGTGTGGGGCTGTTTTTCTTCAGTTGGATGTTGTTTTCTTGGTTTGATGGCTCTTTTTATTTCATTTTTGGAATAGCCATTCACCTGTAGGACACAATTCAGATGGTTAAGTTCATTGTTGAGAAATTGGGTTTCACAGTTTCGATTAGCACGATCCACCAAGATTTTGATCATGCCTCTCTTTTGTCGTGGGTGGTGATTGGAATTTTTGTGCAGATACCTTTCTGTATGGGTGGGTTTTCTGTATACTTTGTGTCCTAGTTTGAGGTCTGGTTTGCGTATGACCAGCGTATCTAAAAATGGAAGTTTGCCATCAGTTTCTTTTTCCATAGTGAATTGTATATTGGGGTGGATGCCGTTTAGGTGGTCCAAACATTTCTCCAGTTGTTCTTCAGTATGACTCCAAATTGCGAAGGTGTCATCCACGAACCAGAACCAGACTGTTGGTGTAATGGGAGCCGATTCCAAAGCCTGTTTTTCAAAATGTTCCATGTAAAAGTTTGCTATGACTGGGCTCAGGGGGCTTCCCATGGCAACGCCATCCATCTGTTTGTAGAACTCATTCTCCCATTGAAAGAAACTAGTTGTTAGGCAGTGTTGAAATAAAGCTGTAATGTCTTCTGGGAAGATTTGCTTGATGAGTGCCAGGGTGTCCCTTACTGGTACCTTGGTAAACAGGGATACTACGTCAAAGCTGACCAGTTTGTCTGTGTGGTTGAGTTTTAGGGTGCTGATTTTGTTGATGAAGTGTCCTGAGTCTTTGATGTGTGATGGAGTCTGTCTGATGTGGGTCTGTAAAAGGGTTGCCAAATGTTTGGATAATTCATATGTCGGGGAGCCAATGGCACTTACAATGGGTCTGAGTGGGATCGAGTCTTTGTGGATATTGGGGAGTACGTATAGTCTTGGTGAGAGAGCTTCTGTCTTGCAGATACATTGTAGTACGTTGGGATGCAGGGAGGAGCTCTTTATCAGTGTGTTGGTTTCCTTCATGATTTTAGGAATGTTAGGAACCACAACTTCCAGAACACGGCCAAACAGCCCGGAAGACCCACAACAGCCATCGAACTCCGGCCGTGAAAGCCTTCGACAATACAATGGATTATTTGTTTATTTATTTATTATTTTAGATAGCCACCCATATCACTACTATGACTCTGGGTGGCTTACAAAGTTAAAAATACAGAAAACAATATAAAATCAACCAAAAAAATCTGCAAAAATCATTAAAAATGTTAAAAACAATAAAACTATTAAAAACATGAAAAAAATCAGCGGGAGAGCACCATTCATTTTCCTAAAAGTACAATGTCTCCAGATCCCCAGGCCAGATGACAAAGCCATGTCTTCAGGATCTTCCAGAAGCCAACAAGGTTGGGGCAAATCTCACCTCGGGGGGGGGGATGATGTTCCACAGTGTGGGCACTGTAGCAGAAAAGGCTTTCCTTCTGAGTCCCGTCATATGACATTCCTTCACAGATAGACCAGCAACAAGCCCTTTCTGCTGGATCTGATGGGACGGCTAGATATGATTGGGGTGAGGGAAATATTAGTGGGGTCTTTAAAGTTAAAGGAATAGTTTTCTGTATAAAGCAATGACAGTAGAAAGAAATTTTGCAATTCTCCCAGAGATGTTAGAGTTCCCATCTAACCAGAAGAAGCAAATGAAGTCATCCCCAGCCTGGTAAGATTACTATTAGTAAGCAGAGTTATAAGAGTTGCTGTAGAAAGGATATCTAGAAATCTGTGGGCTAGAGTTTCACTTCGTTCAAGTAACAGAGGAAAGTCACTTCTGTAGAAGGGATATTATTATACCATCCTCCAAAAATTGCATGCTAAGGACAAAACTCTGCAGTATACTAGGTAGGTTATATTGAACAGATAATTTGTTGGCATGCAAAATTTCCTATGTATATGAAGCCAGTTTCAATTTCTAGTTCACCCTGCTTCACTTGGAGAGCTGTATCAAAAAAGGTGCTGCTGGATTGTGGTTGTAGCCTCTTGTAGGAAGGCTGCTCTTGAGAAGCCACACTGGCATTGATCACTCTGGAATTTGGCATAGTGCTCTTAGGAATTTGGAGTGGATGAGTTCTGAGGGCTTTAAGATATTGTATGCAAATATTTGGGAGCCATATAACATCTGAGAAATAGATTTAGCTTTAAACCATTTTATGGCCACAGATATGTTTTTTGCTTCCTTTGGTATAAAAGAAGCCAAATCTAGCCTTTGTGCTGTTGCTAACATTGCCAGAAATAAATTTGTTTGTGCCACATTTTAAAGACTTGGAATACTATGCCAGTATATTTGAAGGATGAAACCTATTGTTTATCTGCCATTGGTGTTTGCAGCATCTCAGTCCTTTCAAAAAGAACATAATTTTGGTTTTGGAATAGTTTATTGTGGGCCTTTCTTCCTTCCTTCAGAAAATTGCTACAGTCCATAGACTTCTGAGGCCAGCTTGAGGCAAAAGGAGGATAGTTGCATTATTGACATAGAGAAGCACAGACAACTGTCTATTAGCAAGTTTAGAAGGATGTACTTCTACCCTGGTTAAGGTTGTGATATTTGAATTCACAAAGATATGGAGAGGGGAATTGTTTCTGCTTGACATTACTCTGCATCCCAAGTTTCCTGATCCAAAAAACAAAGTTGTCCCTTCCCTTCCCTTCCCTTCCCTTCCCTTCCCTTCCCTTCCCTTCCCTTCCCTTCCCTTCCCTTCCCTTCCCTTCCCTTCCCTCAACTGAAGTATGGAATGCTAAGGAACCTGTGGACTGCTGGAAAATTTATTTAATAATCAAATCTATTAAGAGTCAGATTTTGACTGTGAATTTATTGCAGTTAAATATATATGCAAGAATAAATAAACAAATGGACACATTCTTCAGGTATTAACATCACAATCATAACAACTTGCTAGTATTTGGAGAAAAAATATGATTTCTTTTTCATCAAATTGAATGATAAAATGCAGATGTTTCAACATTGTATCTGGAAAACCCTACAGAAGAATTTACAATGGAAAATTCATAGGAAAAGAAACAAATAAACATTCCTACCTACCTACACTTTCCTCTTCTGTCCTGCATTAGCATTACACAATGAAAATGGGTTTGGGTTTTTTTTTTTTTTTTGCAATGTCCAGCCTGCTGAAGGTGATTAGAAGCCCTGAGCAGAATACTCCGGATATTCACCTTTTGTACATATTTAGTCTCAGCAGACAAGCTATATTGGAGTCTTAAAGGTTATCAGTGGGAACTGCAGTAATGTTTGTCCTTAAGCAGAACAGTGGGGGAATGAATGAATTATCCAAAGACATGAAAAAATAATGCTGGGTAGGTCATGATCAGGTTAGAGAATGCAAGTTGGAAGAAGTAGCAAATCCCACAGCACTGAGGAAGATGAGGATCTGAGAACGGGTCCTTAGCAAATATAAAGGTCACATCATGTTCAGCATGGAACTAAAAGATAAGCTATTCTACTTATAGCATAAATGCTTCTCCTATGAGTATGGGAATTGGTATAAAAACCTTGCTACTTGCCTTACTATAGTACTTCTGGGGTTTCACTATTTGGTTAGCATGAATGCAATCTGGATTTTTTTAATTGCCATATTCCATTACACTAAATTCAATTTCAAAATAAATAAAATTAAAATATTCAGCTCAAAGCATATGTTTCTTTTATCATAGTTTGTTCTGGTCACAAACAAGTTGACAAGAACCATTGGATTGAAAATGAAATATTAAAGATACTCTGTCCAGATAATTTTCATCAATTAATCTCCTTGGTGGAGCCATATCAACAACTTTGGGAGCAAGGAGCAACGGTGGATAAATGACTAATAATGGAGCTACTGGATTACATTATTGTCACATATAACAGAGGTAGAAAATTAAAGATGTACAACAAAAGAGAAACAACAAAAAGGATTAGGAAGTTATGTGTTTCAAGAAGGGAAATATCAGACTCTCAGTAAATGATGGAAACTTCACATTCCCTAAGATCGCTTCCTTCTAGATTTACATGGATTTTCATTCCATAGGACAGGATGACTCAAGCAGTGTGGAATGGAGTTGGCTTTTTCATGGGAAAACAGGAGAGAAAAGTTTTTAGTCAGAGTTCTTGATCACATCAGTCAATGGAATAAGACATCAAAAAGCCTTAGAAATATTTTATTATACCTTTTCCCCAGCTTAGGTTCAAAATGGGATAAAATCCTCTAAGTCATGACAATGTGCAAAAACATGATTAATTTTGGAGTTTATTTTATCCTGCATAAGGTGAATACACACATACATACACATGTGTATATGTATTCATACAATTCTTTTTAGAACTGAATCCTAAGCACATATACATATATACATATAAACTTTGTTCATGTATGTATGTATGTGTATGCAGGACACACATGTTGGTGTATTATTCTTTGAGGTCACAGCAATAAAGCCTTATTAGGTAAGCACCTGCAAATTTTTAAAGGTCAGGCAGCACGTGATCCAGGTTGAGGAGTATAAAAGAACCTGCCTGCCTACCCCGCCCCGCCCCGCTTCTGCTCACTGCTTCTGTTTTCTACACCTGCTTGCTTACTACTTCTCCTTTATGGTATGTGGATTTGTAACGCTTCCAGGGATCTGGAAGAGAACTGTAAATAGTATCTGTTTGAATGAGTAACTAATACAACTACAACTGATTTACTACAAATGACTGGCATCATTTATTGGTCTCTAATGCTAATCACTTTCTGATACTCTGCGTGTGCAAGAAAACACACACACCAACAACACATAGATATGTGTATGAAACTCTCTTCAACACACACACACTTTTAAATTGGAAGAATTATATTTCTCACTAAAAAGCTTATAGGGGAAGGGTCAAAGAAGCAGAGGGTTGAATTTATTCATCTTGATTAAGGCTGACAGTATTAATGGTTATGATTTTAGTGATGTGAGTATGACTGGCAAAAAATCAATTCCTTATCAAGGTAGCTCAATGAAGACAGGAGCTGCAAAATAATGGAAAGAGGAAGATGGTGATAAATACAAATGAAGCAAGTCCCCAAATAGTGTTGTCTATTTGAGGATCAACTTTACCTGTCAATCATTATTTGTCATTGTCCATTCAAAAATGCATATACTTCATAGAAGTGTTAGAATGGATATTCACTAAAATCATCTAAATTTTATGCTCACTGAAATACTCTAGAATTTATATTCAGTGTAGAATATTTTTGTTAAGCAGTCAAGTCTTACAGTCTGCTTAAAAATTTGGGGATTAAATTTGAGTAACTATTTGCATGACTCCTATACTTCTTCAGCTGGACTACCACATTACATTAATTAAAAGAAAAGCAAATACAGAAACAATGAGGCAGTGTCCCCCTTAGCTCCTAATTTACTAAACTAAATAATGTCCTGAAGTTTAGAATGAGGTAAAATATACGTTTGTGAAATGGGTAATTAGTAGAAAAGGAAGGGTTTTTTTTAAAAATACTTCAGACATAGGAGTATATTCATTTCATGATTTTCGGTCATTAGAACTCAATACATTGAACAAATTGGGGTATCCTGTAAGGGAGATTCATATATCTGATTTCTGACTCTATGTATTATCACATATGTATTTTATTATTGTATTTTTATCTTTGTATTGTTTTTATTTTATTTTATTTTATTTTATTTTATTTTATTTTATTTTATTTTATTTTATTTTATTTTATTTTATTTTATTTTATTTTATTTTATTTTATTTTATTGATAAGGTCACAGGACTAATCAATTAAGAAACTACTACATTTCATGATTTTCTATTTCCAGCATAGCCTACAGCCCTGGGCTTCCCTAGTAGTCTCTCATCCAAGCCTAATTCTGCTTAGCTTCCCAGGCCATAAAAGATCATATATTTGCAGATTCATAAACTAAAGTGGCATTCCCAAAGCTGCTTCAGGTTTTTTTATTTTTTATTTAAAATGTTTTTATTCTCCTTTTCTACTAGGCTTGCACAAAACCGATATGTTTTATCTCAGTGAAACACGTTGCACCACAGAGGCAGTGTGGTTTTTCTCAACAAGGTCTATGTATGATATCTATGATACTAGTTTTCTTATTGAGTGTTTCATGTTGCTTCTGGGGTCTTTGTCAACATATACAATAGCCCAAAGAGGCTTCTGTATGTGTGCAGTGCATGCACAGAAATTTCCTTTAGCTATTAGGCATGGTTGAGGTCTCAGAAGCAGCATGAAGCAAAGTAACACAACAGCTTCTCTTTGCTGTTAGAAGTGGGGAGATACTTTGGTTCACAAAGCACTTTGAAGGGGTACTTCGCTCAAGCTATCAAAGTGAAGCACTCCTTCTAAGCTTTGCACAGCCCTATTTTCTACTTAAAATGCCTCAAGGCAGTTTTTACACTATTTGAGATACAAATCCATAGGGATTGCCTTCCCAGCTTTACACTACATTTCAGTGGAGAGTAACTTCTGTTTCCCAAAGTGTGGCTTGGTTATACTGAAATGCACTAATGTATTCTGCATCTATCAGTACATCTATGCAAACAGTAGTCATGAAACATGAAATAGACTAAGATGTCATTAACCTGATAACCATTGTCTAAGGTGTACCTCCTTGTAAAATTAATTCTGCCTTCAAGCTGTACAGTGCACATAACAAAAAGGAAGAAATAAGTTGTGGTGAGTTTATTAAGTATAACTCAATTTAATTATAAAACAGAGTGGAGTTTAGGATATATACAGAGTCAGTTATACACACACACTGAAAAGTCCATACTCTAAAAGAATCCAAAGATACTGCTCCATTTTTATATACACTGCTCAAAAAAATAAAGGGAACACTGAAACAACACAATGTAAGTCCAAGTCAATCACACTTCTGTGAAATCAAACTGTCCACTTAGGTAGCAACACTGACAATCAATTTCACATGCTGTTGTGCACATGGAATAGACAACAGGCGGAAAGCATAGGCAGTTAGCAAGACATCCCCAATAAAGGAGTGGATCTGCAGGTGGTGACCACAGACCACTTCTCAGGTCCTATGCTTTCTGGCTGATGGTTTGGTCACTTTTGAATGCTGGCGGTGCTTCCACTCTAGTGGTAGCATGAGACGGAGTCTACAACCCACACAAGTGGCTCAGGTAGTGCAGCTCATCCAGGATGGCACATCAATGCGAGCTGTGGCAAGAAGGTTTGCTGTGTCTGTCAGCGTAGTGTCCAGAGCATGGAGGCGCTACCAGGAGACAGGTCAGTACATCAGGAGACGTGGAGGAGGCTGTAGGAGGGCAACAACCCAGCAGCAGGACCGCTACCTCCGCCTTTGTGCAAGGAGGGACAGGAGGAGCACTGCCAGAGCCCTGCAAAATGACCTCCAGTGGGCCACAAATGTGTGTGTGGCTGCTCAAACGGTCAGAAACAGACTCCATGAGGGTGGTATGAGGGCCCGACATCCACAGGTGGGGGTTGTGCTTACAGCCCAACACCGTGCAGGACGTTTGGCATTTGCCAGAGAACACAAGATTGGCAACTTCGCCACTGGTGCCCTGTGCTCTTCACAGATGAAAGCAGGTTCACACTGAGCACATGTGACAGACGTGACAGGGTCTGGAGATGCCGTGGAGAACATTCTGCTGCCTGCAACATCCTCCAGCATGACCGGTTTGGCAGTGGGTCAGTAATGGTGTGGGGTGGCATTTCTTTAGGGGGCCGCACAGCCCTCCATGTGCTCGCCAGAGGTAGCCTGACTGCCATTAGGTACCGAGATGAGATCCTCAGACCCCTTGTGAGACCATATGCTGGTGCGGTTGGCCCTCGGTTCCTCCTAATGCAAGACAATGCTAGACCTCATGTGGCTGGAGTGTGCCAGCAGTTCCTGCAAGACGAAGGCATTGATGCTATGGACTGGCCCGCCTGTTCCCCAAACCTGAATCCAATTGAGCACATCTGGGACATCATGTCTCGCTCCATCCACCAACGCCACGTTGCACCACAGACTGTCCAGGAGTTGGGGGATGCTTTAGTCCAGGTGTGGGAGCAGATCCCTCAGGAGACCATCCGCCACCTCATCAGGAGCATGCCCAGGCGTTGTAGGGAGGTCATACAGGCACGTGAAGGCCACACACACTACTGAGCCTCATTTTGACTTGTTTTAAGGACGTTACATCAACGTTGGATCAGCCTGTAGTGTTCTTTTCCACTTTAATTTTTGAGTGTAACTCCACATCCAGACTTCCAGGGGTTGCTTACATTTGATTTCCATTGCTTTTTGTGTGATTTTGTTGTCAGCACATTCAACTATGTAATGAACAAAGTAATTAATACGAATATTTCATTCATTCAGATCTAGGATGTCTTATTTCAGTGTTCCCTTTATTTTTTTGAGCAGCTTATTTAGGAGAGAGGGGGGGGGACCCTACTCTTGGGACAAAGAAGAAAATGGGGTTTACCAAACAGAGGTGCTGAACAGGAGAAACTAGGGAGATTAAAATCTGCTACTGATTTCTGTGAATCAGATTGTGAAGCCAAATAGATTTGGCTATAGTACAGACATCACTGAATCAAATCCATTATAATCTGCCTTTTTCTGGTAAAAAATCAACACACACACAGGCACACAAACACCATTTCATCTGGAAGACAGTGTGTATGTGTGTAAATTACATGCAAGAAAGAGTAATTCCTGACTTCAAAATTTCTTATATCATGGGATTTTGAATTTAGAGAGTATAAGCAAAATATTCATAACAAAGTATGATATTTATGCTAAGAAAATTAAGTAAAGATATATGCATTAGGGAAAATTGCTCATCTACATTGTTTACATATGTAAATACACACCTTCAAAAACTTTCTTATACTTCCAGTTCACATAGGTTGTGAGTATTTACATACTGTTATTCATGACCTGCAAGCTTTTTCAGTCTCAATAGTTGTGTTTTTATTCTTTTTTGCTGTTAATCACATTATTTTTTTCTTCGAAATAAATCAAGGGAACACATGGGTTCAGCCTATTTCATCTTCACATCAATCCTGTAAAATAATGTGAACTGAGTGTAGAGTAAACTGAAAGTTGCTCAATACAGGTAAGGAGATGGTCAGGGAGGAAAAAAAACCTAGCCCTTTTTATTAATTGCCTCCTACAGTATTATGACAATCTGTAGATATACTCTCAAGACTTTAATCTTTAGTGATTAATCTGGAACACAAGTAAAATGCCACAAGACCTTTCCATTTTGCATCTGAACCCAGCCCAAACATGCCCAGACATTGTCTTTTTTCTGCCATATCCCTATTTTCTCCCAGCCCATGAGTTAAACAAGCTTAAATCATTCTTACTGTAGCTGTACCGATGTTAAAGTATTTTCTCCTTATTCTGACAACATCCAATTACAGCCATAAAGAACATAAAGTATGTTATGATTTGTTATCCATTACTTTGGAAGGAATTCAGGTAACTCCAGTGACTTGCAATAGATGCAGGATAGGGATTGGTAATGTGCACAACAAACGTTTTGCTGGTCTAGTTTTCTGCTGGCTCAAGGATAAATAGTTAACACTTCAATGTGAATGTGGAAATACCCACATGCTATAAATAGATGAATGTTCCAATAGAAGAGAATTTATGTAGCTCAGGGTTGAACGATGGAGTCCTTGGTAGTCGCTGAGCTTGGTTGTTTGTTTGCAAACATTTCATTACTTAACTAGGTAACCTCATCAGTGCAAGTAAGTGTGGGGTTTGCTCCCTGTCTATATACAGTGTCTTGCCCTACCACTTTTGGTGGGGGTGTGGTTTTCTCCTTGGTAGTGCCTTGATTAGGGTATTGTTTTCTGCCAGATTGTTTGTCTGGTTTTAATCCCTGCTTATCTGGGTGTTGGCTGCTGGATGGGATGTGTTCTGGTCATTTTGTTTCCTTCTTAGCTTTTTTATTGTCTCTTTTGAATGGTGTGTAAATGTGGTTTATCTCTATATGTCTGTGTCTATTGATGGCTGATTTGTCTCAACAGACTATTACAACCACACGGTATCATTGTAGAAGACAAACAAACTAAAGCCCTCCAAAATATCTTAAGCAAACCAGAAGACCCAGTAGCCCAAGAAGAAAAAACAGGAGTCATCTACAACATACAGTATAAGGACTGTAACAGCCACTATGTAGGACAGACAGGCAGAAGACTAGCAGAGCATATCCATGAACACCAACTACCAGACTCAACCACAGTTTCAACTGGAAAACTGTTAGCATCTTAGACCAACCCAAATCCAAAAATTCTAGGGAATTCCTGGAAGCTTGGCATTCAGACAAATCAGCCATCAATAGACACATAAGAAATATGCTAAACATATGGATCAAACCATCCTGAATTTAAAGTAGAAAAGTTTTACACATTCATTTACAAAACTTACAAATCACCTCTTTTAATTCTACAGGTATCAAGCAATAAATATAAACAACACTAAAAATGCAAGGATAAAAGCAAAAGACTGGCTTGTACCCAAGTTGGGCTGTGTAGGTTAAAAACAACTTTTATCTTTACCAGCCCTAGAATATTTCATTCCTAGAAGACAAAATAGCTAGTTTTCATTCAATTAAATGCTTCAATTTGATTCAGAATGCATTACTTTGGAATTCAACTTGGTTTATATGTACAATCCAACTTTCCTTCAATGCCAATACAAAAAAAGAAAGAAATGAAATCAATAAAATACAATATAATTAAATGTTTTGACATGTGCTTAACTACTTTAAATGTTTAGGAAACAATACCCTTGAAATCTTAAGGTTATAGTCATTTTCTGCTATAAAGCTGGCAGTTATAAAAAATGTTACTAAGCTTTCTGAATTAATTTTGCAATAGCAAGGCAATGGGTGCATAATTTGCCCAAACCCAAAACCATAAAATAGGCATAGCATGTGGGTGGGAAAATATATAAGGCAAAAGTCTGTGCATATTCAGGAAGCCAAATGATTTCATACATTACATATGGTGCTTCATTTGCAAAGGATATATGTAATATTGTTTCAAAACATGGCATACAATTTTTTATGTACTGTATGTATGTATGCATATACTGTATGTCTATGTGTGTATGTATGTGTGTATGTGTATGTGTACAGTATGTGTACACACAAACATCTCTCTAGGTTTCTTTATGTGCCACTTACAGTGGTGGAAATTATTTTTAGTGTTGGTAAAGAGGGTTCCACAGCTACTCTTAAAAGTTTTAGTGTGGTCTCACAATTAATATTCCTCTGCCTGGTGATTTTCATTTTAATAACATACATTTATGGTATGTTTCAGTTTTTTCCTACAAGCATAGGGTACTGCTTTGGCTGCTATAGCACCTGCCATTTTGATATCTAAATTAACCTCTTCCAGAAGTTCACAATCAAACAATATGATTTAGTGTCTGATTACTATATATAGCTAGACACAGATGTTTGAGGTTATCAGTGTGTGAGTAATTCAGAGTTATTAAATAATATCTCCTTGATTTAGCACAATCATTGATTTTCTGTAAGAATGCTCTCTTCACCTCTCAGTATTCTGTCAAATTGGCATAATTCATGGTTTCTGCAAATAATTTTATGATTGCATTCCAATTGCCTTAAATGTTATATTATTAATAGTCCTTAAATTTAGTTTCTTTTTTTATCTCCCGTCAGACTTAATATTAAGTTTGTATTACTACTTTTGAAAGGCTACTAATGTAGCTACAGCTCTGGTCATTATATAGTAATAGTAGAAGTACAACAGAAGTAAAATTTAGAAGAGAGATTAAAGGAGCTGGTGAAAGTGCTTTTGAATAAATTGGATTCTGGTTAAGATATTACAGAAAAGGTTATTAAAGATTTAGCAATTATTTTTGGATTGGGAAGATGAGGATTTTGTTGGTTGTTTATTCATTCAGTCTTTTCCGACTCTTTGTGACCTCATGAGCCAGCCCATGCCAGAGCTTCCTGTCGGCCATCACCACCCCAAGCTTCCCCATTCCAGTCCATTTCAATTCACTGACACCCAAAATGTCTATATTTAATCTTGACATCTCACCAATAATAACATCCAATTTGCCCTGGCTCATAGATCTTACATTCCAGGTTCCTATGATGTGTTGATCTTTAGAACATTGGATTCATCGTTAACCACCAGTATCGTCGGCCGCTAGCCATCCTTTCGGCTTTGAGCTAGCTGCATCATCACATCTGGGGCTAGTTGAACTTATCCTCTGTTCCTCCCCAGTAGCATTTTGACCATCTTCCGACCTGGGAGTCCCATCTTCCGATGGTATACCGTCATATCTCTGGTTGTACTGATCCATTTAGATTTCATGGCAAAAATACTGGGGTGGGTTGCCGTTACCTTCCCCAGGGATCAGTCTGGATCAGGATTTAGTCTGACCTCTCTGCCATGACCTTCCCGTCTTGGTGTCCCTTCACGGTTTAGCTCATGGCATCATTGATGTGTTCAAGCTTCAGCACCATGACAATCTAACAATCTCCTTTTCTTGAGAAGATTAGGATACAGAGGAAGAATTTGATAAAATTGATTAATAAAAGAGAAAAGAAGAAGAATTAAAGATTTGTGAGAATAAGAAATGTTCCAAGGGATGTTTTGGAGCATTTTGTCAGGAAGAAAACAAGGGACCAAGTTTTGCAGCAGCATTTTAATACAGGACTAAAGATTGATAATACAGGTATAATTGTTCTTAAAGAAATTCCTATTAGAATTTTGTGTAAGAGAAAAGTATTTTTTAACTGAGAAATTAAAGCAGAAAAAGATTCCATTTCAATGGGACAAATTGGAAGGTGTGATTTTTACTTTTAAACACCAGAGGTTTTGATTGAATTCTGTCCAGAAGTCCTGGGAATTTCTAGATAAATTAAAGAAGAATTGGAGGAGATTCAAATGGAGGTGTCAAAGGAGACTACACAAAACTCCAGAAGGTGCAACAGGAAACTGAAAAGGATAATACTGAACTAGGCACTACGGGTATTGATTTTTCTAAATTTTTGGCTTGATTATGCATTACAAATGCTTAACACGGAATATAAATGGAGAAAATGCTCCTCAAAAGAGAAAAAAAATCATTATTTGAAAAAAATTTTAAAACAAGATATAATTTGCCTACAAGAGACACATCTTAGAAAAAAGAACATAAAAGATTTGATTTATAAGGATTTAGGTGAAGAATTTATTTCAGCAGGAACAAAAAGAAAGGAAAGAAACTGAGTTGTTTTGTATATAAATCCCCAACTAAAACCAGAACCTGTACTGACTGACGAGCATGGTAGATTTGTTGTGGTGGAAGTTAATTTGCATGGGACTAAGACTTTGATACTGGTAATTTATGCCCCAAATGAAGACAATGTATTCTATCATTGGCGATCACTCGTAGCCGAGTAAGATTGTCTTCCAAAGGTAAAATTTTAACGGTGAATCCGTAAGTGGCTATAAAGGCCAATTCTGGATCCGCACAACCTCCCACAATGAGGGCATAGGTTTCCGGGTGGGAGACGGTCATGATGAGGGTTTGCCTGACGTGCCTTCCTTTTAGCTCTCTTCTCCTTTTCGCCCTGTACTCGTGCTTCTTCAAAGTCCATAGCGCCATTAATAAAGGCTGACCTCCAATTGAAACGCTCATGAGTTAGGGCTTCCCAGTTCTCAATGCTGATATTACATTTTTTTAAATTAGCTTTGAGAGTATCTTTGAATCTCTTTTGCTGTCCACCAATATTCCGTTTTCCATTCTTAAGTTGGGAGTAAAGTAGCTGCTTTGGAAGACGATGGTCAGGCATTCGAACAACATGACCAGTCCAGCGAAGTTGATGTTGGATGATCATTGTTTCAATGCTGGTGGTTTTCGCTTCTTCTAATACGCTAACATTAGTCCGCCTATCTTCCCAAGTAATTTGCAGAATTTTTCGGAGGCAGCGTTGATGGAATCTTTCAAGAAGTTGGAGGTGGCGTTTGTAGAGGGTCCATGTTTCACAGGCGTACAGAAGGGTTGGTAGTACAATGGCTTTGTAAACAAGCATTTTGGTCTCCCTGCGAATGTCCCGATCCTCAAACACTCTACGCTTCATTCGGGAGAAAGCTACACTCGCAGAGCTCAGGCGATGCTGAATTTCAGCGTCGATGTCGGCTTTTGTTGATAGATGGCTGCAGAGATAAGAAAAGTGGTCGACATTTTCTAGTGACACACCTTTAAGCTGGATTGATGGCGCTGCAGAGGGATTGGTTCGAACTTGCTGGTAAAGCACTTTGGTTTTTTTAATGTTAATCGAGAGGCCGAGCTTTTCATATGCTTCTGCAAAGATGTTTAGGATAGTTTGAAGATCTTCCTCGGAGTGTGCACAGACTACGTTATCATCAGCATATTGAAGTTCTATAACAGAAGTTGCAATTACCTTATTTTTTGCATTCAGCCTACTAAGATTAAAAAGCTTTCCATCTGTTCGATATATAATTTCTACACCAGTAGGAAGTTTCTCTTCAACAAGGTGCATAATCATAGCGATGAAGATAGCGAATAAGGTTGGAGCAATAACACATCCCTGTTTAACGCCGGATTCCACTTTAAATGGATCACTTTGAGAGCCATTGTTATTCAGGATTGTTGCCATCATGTCGTCATGGAGTAACCGCAAGATGTTCACAAATTTATCAGGGCATCCGATTTTCAGAAGGATGGTCCAGAGAGCAGTACGATTTACAGTATCAAAAGCTTTAGTCAGATCAATAAACGCCATGTACAGAGGGCGGTTTTGCTCCTTGCATTTTTCTTGAAGCTGTCGTGCAGTGAAGATCATATCCACTGTTCCCCTGGAAGGGCGGAAGCCATTTTGCGTTTCAGGGAGGATGTCTTCTGATACAGATAGGAGACGGTTTGCAATGATCTTTGCCAGGATTTTGCCTGCTGTGGCTAGAAGGGAGATGCCTCGGTAGTTTCCACAGTCTGTTCTATCACCCTTTTTAAAGAGAGTGATAATTATGGCATCCCTAAAGTCTGCTGGAATCTCCTCCCTCATCCAGATTTTTTTGATGAGCTTATGAAGTTGTTGTGTAAGTTCAGGCCCGCCTTCTTTAAAGACTTCAGCAGGAATCCCATCAGGTCCACTAGCTTTGTTATTTTTCATTTGTTTAGTGGCTTTACTGACTTCCTCCAAACTAGGGGGTACTGCAAGCTCATTTCTTATTTGTTTTTGTGGGATTTGCAAGAAGACTTCGTCAGCCACAGTAGAGTGACGATTAAGGAGATTGTAGTAATGCTCTTTCCAGCGCAGTGCAATAGACTCTTTGTCCTTTAGAAGTTTAGCACCATCTACTGAGCGTAAGGGATTTGTACCATGGTTTGTTGGTCCATAGATGGCCTTTATGGCATTAAAAAAGCCCCGTGCATCGTGAGCATCTGCAAAATGTTGGGTTTCTTGGGCTTTTTTTATCCACCATATGTTCTTAAGTTCTCTAGTTCGTCTTTGGACTTCTGCCTTTGCACTGGCGTAGATTTTTTTCTTAACGGCACAGTTAATATCTTTTTGCCATATCTGGAAGGCTTTCCTTTTCTTGTCAATAATATGTTCAATCTCACTATCGTTCTCATCAAACCAGTCCTGATGTCTCTTAGTCTGGTATCCGATAGTTTGTTCACAGGCTGAAATGATAGAAGTCTTCAATTTAATCCAGTGTTCCTCAACATTTTCAGGAAGTTCCATAGGCAGATGTTCCTTGAGAGTTGATTGAAAGCAAGCTCGTTTAATAGGATCTTGAAGGGCCAGTGTATTCATTTTACGCCTTGGTTTTCTTCCTTGGAGCCTACGATGAGGGACAATCTTTATGGCCATCGTGGATCGAATTAATCGATGGTCTGTCCAGCAGTCATCGGCGCTCGTCATGGCTCTGGTGAGAAGTACATCAGGGCGATCTCTAGCACGGACAATTACATAATCTAAAAGATGCCAGTGCTTCGACCGTGGGTGCTTCCATGATGTTTTAAATTTATTTTTCTGGCGAAAGAGTGTGTTAGTAATGACAAGGTTATGCTCTGCACATTTAGTCAGAAGTAAGATTCCATTCGTGTTGCTGTTGTCAACTCCTTCTTTCCCAATGATCCCTGGCCACAAATCAAAGTCACGCCCAACTCTTGCATTGAAATCGCCCAGGAGGATAATTTTATCCTCCTTTGGTATCTCTGATAAGATGGTGTCCAGCTGGGTATAAAATTTTTCCTTGATATCCTCATCTGCATCTAGTGTTGGTGCGTAAGCACTTAGGATAGTTGCCTGTTGGTTTTTGGCGAGTTTTATTCGCAGAGTTGAGAGTCGTTCGTTAATCCCAGTGGGAACTTCTGACAAGAGCTTCACAATGTCGTTTTTGATAGCAAAGCCTACCCCATGTATTCGTCGTTCTTGTTCAGGCAGTCCTTTCCAAAAGAAGGTATAACCTCCTTTTTCTTCCTTCAACTGTCCTTCTCCTGCTCTTCGAGTTTCTTGGAGTGCTGCTATATCGATATTAAAACGTCTCAGCTCCCTTGCAATAATGGCAGTCCTACGTTCAGGTCGTTCACTATCCATATTGTCTTGCAGTGTCCGTATATTCCATGTTCCAAAATTCATGTGTTTTTTACGACCGCTAGATGGTGACCCCACTGGTCGCGGTAATCCAGTCAGGGAGAAAATGAGGCAGACTATGTTTAGGGCACCTTTTCTAGCCCCCTCCCCATATGGGGTGAGCAGAGTGGATCCTAAATAGGGCTGCTCAGTCGTGGATACAGCTGCCGAACTACTCAACTGCCTCGATCCTTGAGTCAGGGCGACTGAATCCGTATCCACCGCCCATGTGCTGATCCATGACTAGGAGCTTCCGGATTACACAGTCCTGCCCCCGTTGCCATTCGTCAATCGCCATGGGACTTTTGGTTGTTTTGGGTTTGGTGTGGTTGGAAGACGCCTGTGCGTGAATTTGTTTTATGTGTGGAGATCGGTGCACAACGATCAGCACACAACCTTCACAGAAAAAGGCTCTAATCCAATGGCATGGATACCATGACGATTGGTGACCTTTTGTCTGCTGCAGCCTTCATCCGCCTTCGCAGCCGTTGTAACAATACACCTTGTTATCTTCCGCCTGTTCTGCCGTTGAGGACTTTCTTGGATCGTTCTTTGTCTGGTTCCTCCCCCTGGACCTTACCGCCATGGGTGACCCTGCCAGGAGTACATGACTCCCGACGGCTTCGCTCACAGGGTTCATTGGGAACACACAAGCCCACTCACCACAACAAGGTGACGATCCAGCGAGTGAGTATTCTATACTATTATAATGTATTCTATAAAGGACATATGGAGAGATTAATAGGTTTCTCTTATGAAAATTAATGTTTGATAGGATATTAGAATGGGGTGATCTCCCCAACAACTGGTTAGAACCTCTGAGAAAAGTATTAAAATTATTCAAGGCAAATTACCAAAAGTGTTCTTTGATTTGATGGACAATTTAGAGCTGGTTGATATATGGAGACAGAAAAATGGCAATTCAAGAGAATACACCTACTTTTCTGAAAGTCATAGATCCTTTCAAGAATAGACACAACTTGGATTTCAAAGAACTTGGCTACTAACGTTTCTAAAGTAGAGATATTACCAAATATTTTTTTGGTCATAATGCTGTGAATTTGGTTTATAAAAGAAAATCTAGTTCTTTTATATGGAGACTAAACAAAATGTTGCCACAGAAAGAAGCAATAGTGGAGGATTGTAAAAATATAATTAAAAGAATCTTTTGAAAATAATTTAGGTAAAGGCACTGATTCAAGAATAATTTGGGATGCAAGCTTTTATTAGAGGTTATTTTATACAACATAAACTCAGAAAGAAGAATCAAGAAAACACAAGGTATTTTGGATGAGAAAAGAAGAATTAAATAAATTTCCAGAGAAGGTAAGTATTTCTCAACAAATTAAGCTTTTGCAATGACAGTAATCTATGTTAACAGTAAGAGAAATGGAAATAAAAAAGAACTATGTAAAGCAAAAAAAAAGTTGAGTTTGCAAATAAACCAGGAAAGTGACTGGCATATAAACTATGAAAGAAAAAGAAAAGAAAATGATATTACAAGAGGGAGATACTGTATTAATGGACAATGCGGCCATACAAAAAGCTTTTCATCAATATTATTCCAAGGAAGTGACATCTCTCTAGAGGAAATAGATGAATATCTAAAGAAACAAAATTTACTGAGGATTACAGAGGAATAGAGACAGATTATGAATGGACCTATAACAGCAAGGGAAGTTTGTGAAGCTATGAAAAAGATTAAACCAGGAAAGGTCCCTGGACCAGATGGATTATCAGGTTCTTATTATAATTTTTTTGAGGATGAACTTTTGAAAACACGATGAACTCTCTTCTCTTCGATTGGTACGATGAATTTTATCTTACAGGGGGAAAGATGCCAAAGAGTTGGAAACAGGCCAATATGGCATTAATACCTAAAGAGGGACAAGATTTGACTTTAACAAGAAACTATACACTGATATCATTATTGAGTAATGACTACAAGTTGTTCTCAACAATTCTAGCTGATAGACTGAAAATAATTTTGCAAGAATTTATTCATGAGGATCAATGTGGGTTTTTACCTAAAAGAAATTTAAAGGACAACATTAAAAATGTGTTGCACATTTTGGATTATTTGGAGCAACATAATGAAAAATGAAAAGGGGCACGGTGGCTCAGCGGGTAAGATGCCAGGCTTGTTGATCAGAATATCGCAAGTTCGGAGGTTCGAATCCCTAGCCCTGCATGACGGAGTGAGCTCCCACACTAGCCCCAGCTCTTGCCAACCTAGCAATTTGAAAGCATGCAAATTCAAGTAGATTAATAGGTACCACTTCGGTGGGTAGGTAACAGCACTCTGTGTGCGTCATGCCGACCACATGACCGTGGAAGCGTCTTCGGACAATGCTGGCTCTTCGGCTAACAAATGGAGATGAGCACCGGCCCCTAGAGTTGGACACGACTGCACAAATGTGTGGGGGGAACCTTTACCTTTTTTAAATGAAAATGAGCTACATTGATTTTCTTAGATGCAGAGAAGGTCTTTGGCAATTTGAATGGGGCTTTCTTGTTCAAGGTTTTGGAAGATACAAATTTTGGAGAGTACTTTATAAAATGGGCAAGATCAATTTACACTCCACAGAAAGCACAAATAATTGTTAATGGAGGTCTAACAAAACCCTGTGAGATACAAAAAGGAACAGGACACGGATACCCACTGTCTTCTCTCTCGTTTATTTTGGTTCTTGAAATACTGAATGGAGATATAAGACAAGATGAGAGGATTGTAGCAGTAAGGATTAAAAAAGAAACATATAAGTTAAGGTCTTTTGCAGTTGATTTGGTGTTGATTCTAGAAGATCCTTAAAAGGGAATTGAAACATTAATGGGAAAATTAAAATAATTTGGTGCATTATCAGGTTTCAAGATTAATAAACAGAAGACAAAGATGTTAATTGAAAATATGAAAATAGAAGATCAAACAAAATTGATAAATAAAACTGGTTTTAAGATTGAGAAGAAGGTAAAATATGGGTATCACTATGACAAATATGAACAGTATGTTATTTCAAACATGGAATGTATGCTGTCTCAAGTATGTTAAGACATGGAATGAAGTTAAAAAAGACATGTAAAGATGGGAGAAACTACAAGTGTCATTGCTGGGGAGAATTTCTTTGATATAAATGAATGTTTTGCCTAGAATGTTTTTGTTTCAGAAAATACCTGTTTTGACAACTGACGCACCATTTAAACAGTGGCAAAAAGGTATATCTAAATTTGTATGGCAGGGGAAAAAACTATGGGTTAAACAGAAGGTGTTACAAGATGCAAAGGAAAGAGGAGGGTTGGGCCTACCTGCTTTGAAATTGTATTTTGCAGCTTGCTGTTTGGTTTGGATGAAAGAGTGGGTGCTGCAGAGAAATAGAAGGCTTTTGGAGTTAGAAGAACACAACCTGAGATTTGGGTGGCATGGATATTTGTGGTACAATAAAGTCAAAATTAATGTGGATTTTAAAAATCATTGTTAGATGTGCCATATTGAAAATATGGAATACATACAAAGCCAGGTTGTGCCCAAAAAAACCTTTGTGGCTCTCAGCACAAGAAGCATTTTATAGACGAGAAATAATAGGCAAACACAAATGGCTAACTTATTGTGAGATACTAGAATTTTGTCAAGGGGAATTTGAAATAAAATCAAGAGAAGAATTGGTTGCAGAGGGATATAGTTGTCAATTGTTCTCTTATTTACAGTTAGTAGAAAGATTTAAAGTAGACAAAAGAGTTTATGGTTCTGAACATTGAAAGACTGAGTTTGAAATAGAATTGTGTACAAATGATGAACATATAATTGTTAAAATGTATAAACTTTTATTGAAATTTGAAACAGAAAAAGAACAAGTGAAAGAATGTATGATAAAGTGAGCTAAAGGTTTTGGTTATAATATACAGATGGAACAATGGGAAAAGATGTGGTGGAAAGGATTGAAATTTATTTGTTGTTTATTTGTTCAGTCGCTTCCAACTCTTCGTGACTTCATGGACCAGCCCACGCCAGAGCTTCCTGTCAGCCGTCACCATCCCCAGCTGCCCCACGGTCGAGTCTGTCACCTCCAGAATATCATCCATCCATCTTGCCCTTGGCCGGCCCCTCTTCCTTTTTCCTTCCACTTTCCCTAGCATCAGCTTCTTCTCCAGGGTATCCTGTCTTCTCATTATGTGGCCAAAGTACTTCAGTTTTGCCTTTAATATCATTCCCTCAAGTGAGCAGTCTGGCTTTATTTCCTGGAGTATGGACTGGTTTGATCTTCTTGCAGTCCAAGGCACTCTCAGAATTTTCCTCCAACATCACAGTTCAAAAGCATCTCTCTTCCTTCTCTCAGCCTTCCTTATGCTCCACTTCTCGCAGCCATAGGTTACTACGGGGAATACCATTGCTTTAACTATGCAGACCTTTGTTGTCAGTGTGATGTCTCTGCTCTTAACTATTTTATCAAGATTTGCCATTGCTCTCCTCCCAAGAAGTAGACGTCTTCTGATTTCCTGGCTGCAGTCAGCGTCTGCAGTAATCTTTGCGCCTAGAAATAAAAAGTCTGTCACTGCCTCCACTTTTTCTCCCTCTATTTGCCAGTCATCAATCAAGCTCGTTACCATAATCTTGGTTTTTTTGAGGTTTAACTGCAACCCAGCTTTTGCACTTTCTTCTTTCACCTTCTCATAAGGCTCTTCAACTCCTCCTCGCTTTCAGCCATCAAAGTGGTATCATCTGCATATCTGAGATTGTTAATGTTTCTTCCAGCGATTTTAACTCCAGCCTTGGATTCCTCAAGCCCAGCACGTCGCATGATGTGTTCTGGGTACAGGTTGAATAGGTAGGGTGAGAGTATACAACCCTGCCATACTCCTTTCCCAATCTTAAACCAGTCCGTTGTTCCGTGCTCTGTTCTTACCATTGCTACTTGGTCGTTATGCAGATTCCTCAGGAGGCAGACAAGATGACTTGGTATCCCCATACCACCAAGAACTTGCCACAATTTGTTATGATCCACACAGTCAAAGGCTTTAGAATAGTCAATAAAACAGAAATAGATGCTTTTCTGAAATTCCCTGGCTTTCTCCATTATCCAGCGGATATTGGCAATTTGGTCTCTAGTTCCTCTGCCTTTTCTAAACCCAGCTTGTACGTCTGGCAATTCTTGCTCCATGAATTGCTGGAGTCTACCTTGCAAGATCTTGAGCATTACCTTACTGGCTTGTGAAATAAGTGCCACTGTTCGATAGTTTGAACATTCTTTAGTGCTTCCCTTTTTTGGTATGGGGATATAAGTTGATTTTTTCCAATCTGATGGCCATTCTTGTGTTTTCCAAATTTGCTGGCATATGGCATGCATCACCTTGACAGCATAATCTTGCAAGATTTTAAACAGTTCAGCTGGGATACCGTCGTCTCCTGCTGCCTTGTTATTAGCAATGCTTCTTAAGGCCCATTCAACCTCACTCTTCAGGATGTCTGGCTCTAACTCACTGACCACACCGTCAAAGCTATCTCCAATATTATTATCCTTCCTATACAAATCTTCCGTATATTCTTGCCACCTTTTCTTGATCTCTTCTGCTTCTGTTAGGTCCTTACCATCTTTGTTTTTGATCATACCCATTTTTGCCTGGAATTTACCTCCGATATTTTTAATTTTCTGGAAGAGGTCTCTTGTCCTTCCTATTCTATTGTCTTCTTCCACTTCCGCACATTGCTTGTTTAAAAATAATTCCTTATCTCTTCTGGCTAACCTGGGGAGGAGAGATCCAGCCCGTGACCACTCCTGTGTGGGGTGCCGCAGGGTTCGGTTCTCTCTCCTTTCCTATTCAACATCTACATGAAACCGCTGGGCGAGGTCATCCGACACCATGGGATGAGGTATCATCAGTATGCAGATGATACTCAACTGTATATCTCCATCCCAATTGAAGTAAGTGATGCAGTGACCACCCTGTCCCAGTGCCTGGGGGCCGTGAGGGACTGGATGGGGAACAACAGGCTTCAGTTGAACCCTGGCAAGACCGAGTGGCTGTGGATTGATGGCTTGGCGTCTTCTAGGAAATTATCATCTTTGGTTCTCGATGGGGTTGCACTGCCCCATTTGGAACCGGTGCGCAACTTGGGGTTCCTTCTAGACTCACGACTCCTGCTCGAAGAGCAGGTGGCAGTCGTGGCTAGAATGGCTTTTGCACAGCTTCGGCTTGTGCGCCAGTTGCGCCCATTCCTGGATCGCGATGCCCTCCGAACAGTCACTCACGCTCTTGTCATCTCCCATGTAGATTATTGCAATGCGCTCTACATGGGGCTACCCTTGAAGACTATCCGGAAGCTACAGCTGGTGCAGAATGCAGCCGCGCGGGCGATTTTAGGTGTGCCAAGATCTGCACATATAACACCTTTGCTCTGCGAGCTGCATTGGGTGCCGGTCTGCTTCCGGGTACAATTCAAGGTGTTGGTTATCACCTTTAAAGCCCTACATGGCATGGGCCCAGAATACCAGAGGGACCGTCTTATCCCCATATTATCGACCCGCCCCACCCGATCGTTCAGAGAGGGCCTCCTACGAGCCGCATCAATTAAAGAATGTCATCTGATGGGGGCTAGGAGGCGGGCCTTCTCTGTAGCAGCACCCACACTATGGAACATCTTGCCCCCAGAGTTGAGACAGATCCCCTCCCTCCCGACCTTTAGAAAAGAACTGAAGACCTGGTTCTGCCGCCTGGCATGGGAAGGAGGAAACGATAGTTCCTCATGGTGGTGGTTAATCCCGTAATTTTATAATGCCCTTCTTTTATTAATACTATCTCCAACTTGGATTTTTATTTTACTTTATATTATATTAATTATATAAATTGTTGGTGTATATATTTTATATTTTATGCTTTATCTAATTTTATTTATTGTAAACCGCCCAGAGTTCCCCATTGGGAGAGATGGGCGGTTATATAAATTAAATAAATAAATAAATAAAATAAATAAATAAACCTCTGGAATTTTGCATTTAATTGGGCATATCTCCCCCTATCACTGTTGCCTTTTGCTTTCCTTCTTTCTTGGGCTACTGTTCGAAATTTTGAAAATTCTTTAGTGTTTCCCTTTTTTTAGTATGTGGATATAAGTTGATTTTTTCCAATCTGATGGCCATTCTTGTGTTTTCCAAATTTGCTGGCATATGGCATGCATCATCTTGCAAGATTTTAAATGGTTCAGCTTGGATACTGTCGTCTCCTGCTGCCTTGTTATTAGCAATGCTTCTTAAGGCCCATTCAACCTCACTCTTCAGGATGTCTGGCTCTAACTCACTGACCACACCGTCAAAACTATCCCCGATATTATTATCCTTCCTATACAGATCTTCCGTATATACTTGCCACCTTTTCTTGATCTCTTCTGCTTCTCTTAGGTCCTTGCCAACTTTGTTTTTGATCATACCCATTTTTGCCTGGAATTTACCTCTGATGTTTCTAATTTTCTGGAAGAGGTCTCTTGTCCTTCCTGTTCTATTATCTTCTTCCACTTCCATGCATTGCTTGTTTAAAAATAATTCCTTCTCTCTTCTGGCTAACCTCTGGAATTTTGCATTTAATTGGGCATATCTCCCCCTATCACTGTTGCCTTTTGCTTTCCTTCTTTCTTGGGCTACTTCCAGTGTCTCAGCAGACAGCCATCTTGCCTTCCTGGTTTTCTTTTTCTTTCGGACGTTTTTTGTTGCCGCCTCCTGAACTATGTTGTGAACTTCTGTCCATAGTTCTTTCAGGACCATATCTACTAAATCTAGTCCCTTAAATCTATTCTTCACCTCCACTGCATATTCCTTAGAAATATTAGTGAGCTCATATCTAACTGATCTGTGGGTCTTCCCTATTCTCTTTAGTCTGATTCTAAATTTTGCAATAAGAAGTTCGTGATCTTAACTAGTCAGCTCCAGGTCTTGTTTTTACCGACTGTATAGATGTCCGCCACCTTTGGCTGCAAAGGATGTAGTCAATCTGATTTCGGTGTCAACCATCTGGTGAAGTCCATGTATAAAGTCGTCTTTTAGGTTTCCAGGTGTCGTCTGACTACCCACCTTAGCATTCCAGTCTCCTGTAATGAAAATAACATCTCAAAGAATAATACACCAACATGTGCTTTAGCCACTTTATTATTAATAATGAAGGCTACTCCATTTCTTCTGTGGTCCTCTTGTCCACAGTAGTAGATCTGGTGGTCATCTGATGTGAAGTGGCCCATTCCAGTCCATTTCATTTCACTGATACCTAAAATGTCTATATTTAATCTTGACATCTCACCAATAACCACATCCAATTTGCCCTGGCTCATAGATCTTACATTCCAGGTTCCTATGGTGTGTTGATCTTTAGAACATTGGATTCCTCGTTCACCACCAGCACCGTCGGCCGCTAGCTGTCCTTTCGGCTTTGAGCTAGCTGCGTCATCTCATCTGGGGCTAGTTGAACTTATCCCCTGTTCCTCCCCAGTAGCATTTTGACCATCTTCCGACCTGGGAGTCCCATCTTCCGATGGTATACCGACATATCTCTGGTTGTACTGATCCATTTAGTTTTCACAGCAAGAATACTGGGGTGGGTTGCCATTACCTTCCCCAGGGATTGTATTTAGTCTGACCTCTCTGCCACGACCTTCCCGTCTTGGGTGTCCCTTCACGGTTTAGCTCATGGTTTCATTGAGGTGCTCAAGCTCCAGCACCACGACAAGGTAACGATCTCCTTTGCTGGAGAATCTGTGCAAGTCAGCTCTCGAGCTGTTGAAGAGAGAATAACAGTTAAAAAATATCCTTCAAACAGGGACTTGACTATGTGATTTCCAGACTAATATCTTATCCACAATGCTATTTTTTTAATCTGTTCAATCATGTCCAATTCTTAGAGACTGCCTGGACAAGTCCCTGCAGTTTTCTTGGCAAGATTTTTGGAACTGGTTTGTCATTGTCTTCTTAGGGCTGAGAGAGAATGACTGGCCCAAGGTCACCCACCTAACTTTGTGCCTAAGGTGGGACTAGAACTCACAGTCTCTTGGTTTCTAACCTGGTGCCTTAACCACTACACGAAACTGGCTCTCCACTATGTCATACAACTTATTAAATATATATGTTGATACCTGTATCAAAAATTATGAAAAAACAAGAATGTTCTATTTTTTAAAGATAAATAGGAATCTGAATAACTCTTGACCTCAGTGTCATGCTGAAACACCAATACAGACTAAACTATGAATACATGGAGAATTACTGGTGACACTTTTGTAATACTGAAGTCTTTACATTCAGCAGAATATAAAATTTCAAACTGTCATTTCTTGGGGTTTGAACCATGAATGGAAATGGAAATCACCTTAAATTCTAAATCCTAAACTTCAACATTTAAAAAAAATATATTATTGAGCCATTTGTTTTTACTATGCCCATTCAATTAAGTATTCCTTCCTAGATTTTTATTTCAACTGCTTTTATGCTAATTTATTACAATTGACTCACCTTTAAAAGGAATCACTCCAAGTTATGCCATATTTTAAGTGAGAATATCCACAATGTAGTACCTCACAAACAACTGTGAAACATAAATCATGGAATGCAATGTTTTCTTCATAGCCTTTCTGTGACAGTTTGTTCGTGCATGCTAATTGGTAGATTCCCATGAGCAATATATATTTTTTTCTCTGAATACTGAAAAGGTTTAGTGCTACAAGGAGAAAATGCAAATTATATTAAATTACAGAGAACATACAATGTCACACATCATAGAATAATGATCAAAATTGCTAAAGGGAACCTAGCAGAAAATAAAATAAAAAATAAAGTTGTGTCAAAATGAAATTAAATTTCTGACTACTTGAGACTTATTAAAAAGAGATAATTAATATGCAAATATGTCCATAATGATTGTATTATCAATGTTTCTTAAAAAAAAAAAACTTCCGAAACATTTCCTGGTTCAGTAATTCCACAGGGCTGTATCTTGTCCTCCATCCTGTTCAGTATGTATGTAAGACTGTTGGGCAGAAGCATGACAAAATTTAAAATAAGGCATCACCAGTATACAAATGAGAATTCCTTTCTCCCTCTTCTCTGCACTAGCCTACAGCCACTTATTCACATAGTTGAAATGTAACAGTAACCTAGGATATTTTTATTTGCATCTGTAGCTCATAAGTTTCTTCCATCATTTCATGAATAAGGGAAAATATTTTACATATCACCAGTTAGTTTTAAGGATGATACTATATAAAAATTATTGTAACCACTGTTTCTATTTTGGCTGAAATTATGTCCAGTTCTTCATTATGCCATACACTATACCAATCACTTAATACCAAATATTAATTTGTATAATTTCCCAAAATATTTCAAACCATTTTTGTATATATGTAATATCTTTATTATTGTTTTTTTAAAAAGTTATGGATAGCTTGGTTTCTGATTCCACCCCCTGCACCCCCAGCAGGGAGAAAACTAACATGAACCAACTCCATCCTTGTTATTAGCTAGGACTAGGTAAGACACTTTATGTTGTGCTTTATTTTAAAGGAAAATATTAGCCAACTGCGAAGATGTGTCTTATGCGAGTGTTGCTAATAATAGTGTTGAGGTTTTCAGGTTATAAGCTGAATTTTGTTGATGTTGAGCCTTTAGGTGGCAAAGTCTATATTACCCTGGTTTGTTTCTTGAGTGTTGCTAGTAGGTTGCAAATAAAGAAGTGTGCATTGTGCTAGTTCAGTAGAAAGTGGGTGGTGCTTCAGCCAATAACCAGAAAATCATATTTTTGTTGCTATTATTGTTCATGGACCATGTTGAAATTAAACATGTTGTCTTTTTCTCTTTCCTGAGCTTTTTTACCTTTTGTGTAAACAGGCTGGGGGAAAATAGGCTTAAATTGTTGCTTCTGTTCTTTCATATGGACATTTTAAAACTTATTTTCTAAATTTTGTGTAGGTTCATTTGTAGATAGCAATTGGAATGGTCCCCCAGCACATTTATGTTTATGACTATATAATGAAAAAATGATGAAACTTGGTTCAACATCCCTTTGTTCCCTATTGTGCGACAATTGAAATGTTTTAATTTTTTCCATGTGAACACAGACAACCAACTTGTTCCAAATTTAGTTTCATGAGAACATAGCCAGCTCAAAACATTCTAACAGAATGTCCACAGCAAGACTTCTTGATACCAGGCTTGAAACAAACATATTTTCTCTCACTTTTGCTGAGTGAAATAGTTGGAAAATGATTTTCTGCTGATAGATTTCATAGTGCTTAATATGACATTGTAAAGATGCCAAATAATTTTATAACACTATCAGACTGTATTATAACAGTCAAAAAACAGGTGACTAATGACTAGTAGAGAAGTGCTGCTCTTGACTCATACAAATGCCAATGTATAGTATGCATTCTGAGCAATTTTTGAACCCTGCACAACCCAGATTTTGCATGTGTTTGTACATCAGTTCTGTTGAAGGTGAAACATTCAGTGTCCATGTGAGAGCATTCCTGAGAGTAGTAATTTGACAGGAGCAATGATTAGTGAAACATGAAAACGGGGATTAATTTATAGCAACTACATTATAGGGATAGGCAAAGCCTAGCACCAAGCTAACTACATCCTACCAGGAGAGAGCAAAAGAACATGTGATCCGTGTGTGTATGCCTGGGAAGAAAGGCAGAAGCAGGTAAAAAACAGGCAGCATGATAGAGAAAGTGGGGACATAGAGACATATCAGCTGCATCGCAATTGTCATTAAAAAGTTTCAATATGGCGACCGAGAGCAAACACCAATGGCTGCTGCTCTGAGGGGGTGATTCCTAGCTTTTCCTGACCTCCACCCCCAGCCCCACTGATTAGTTGAGGTCTAGAGGGGGTTTCAAAGGGTCCTGGGCCTTGTACCTCCTGGGCTGGAATTGTATGGAATATCCGAACAGAGCAGCAGACTGCAGCAAACCTGGGTGAGCAGTGCGGCAGACTCCGGAGAACTGGCAGCAGACCAGCAGTGCAACAGATGGCGGAGGGCCTTGGTGGAGGTGCGGTAAGACTTGGTGGCATGGCCTTCGGCGTTGATCTGCCTGCCAGGCCCCTTTAGCCCCTTTGGTCAGCGGTGCGAGCTGGAGTGCGTGTGGTCGGGAGTGGCGCAGACATAGGCAGGCTTTGGCACAGTGGAGTGGTTTGGCACTGCAGCGGAGCAGCTTGACGGCATGGCAGACTGGCGGCAGACTAGCCTGGCATTTGACAGGCCCAGGGAGTAGAATTGGCTCTGGCAGGGTGGACTGGCCTGGCAGTGCGGTGGACCCCGGCAATGTGGTGGGATCTGGCACAATGGGCTGGCCATGGTGGCCCAGTGGATTTTTGTGCCACTGCAGACTCCGGTGGTGTGGCCGTTGTGGCTGACAAACCCAGCGCTGCGGGCTTGGGCAGAGAGAGGTGATGAGCCAGAGTGGCTCTGCGCCACCCTCCCCTTTGGAGCTGGAGCCCCCTGGATGGTGGAGGAGAGTGATCTTGGCAGCCCCACAGACTTCAGCAACACAAGGGTGTCAGGTTGTTACAACAGACCTTGGTGTGGCAGACCTTAGTGGTGAGGAGCAGTATGCCTAGAGTTGAGAACTTGGCCATCCCCTCCCAACTGGCCCAGAGTCAGCAGAGATCTGTTAGGGTCCCTCCAGAGTGATTGAGGTACTTCCAAATGTGACAGACAAGGGGAGAATCCGGGAGCGGTTGTTGGTATAAGAGAGTACTCACCTCCTGAGTGAGAGATGGAGTGAAGAGCAGTGGATGAGATGTCCCCCCTGCCGACCAGTGAGAGAAGTTGAGGGGGGGCATAGTGAATGGACAGGTGATGGTGAGGCCTAATGGCGCTGAGAGCAGGAGTTGGTGCACTGGAGGGACTGCCATCGCCCTGTGGGTGATTGAGAGTGTGAGGATGTATGAGTGGATGGAGGGATCCCTATTTCAAACCAGGGACTCTAGAGGTCCAGGATTGGGGGCAACTGGATTGGGAGTCTCTGCAGGCTGTAGGGCAGGTCATATCATTGAGGTGGTGATGGGTCAGGGACATTATGGTGGGAGCCAGAGGGCAGGCCATCTTTGGGGAAGACGCCCCCGGTGTTTGTTACCAGTGGCATGTTCCGGCCCTCTGAGCTCAGACCCAGGCCCTGGTCAGCAGATCTGTAGAGGCCCTGGTCTTTGGCTGCTGCTTCTCAGTAAACAACAAAGCCCCCCTCATACATGATCTGATCATTGAGGACGGGGCAGACCTGACATGTATTACCGAAACCTGGCAAGCCTGAAACGGGGGTATCTCTTTCGGAAATGTGCCCAGCTAGTTTTATGGTATGGCACCAGCCAAGACTTCAGAGCAGGAGAGGAGGTGTCTGTGGTAATCCAAGAGTCTCTAGAGGCCTACAAGGTCACTGCTCCAAAAGTAGCCACTTGTGAGACCCTGTTTTTCAAGTTGAGTTCCCAAGAACAGTTGGGAGCGTTGCTATTGTACCAGCCTCCTTGTTGCATAGCAACATCCCTACCTGAGCTGCTGGAGGCCATCTCGGGGTTGGCAGTGGAGTTCCCCAGGCTTATGGTTCTGGGGGACTTCAACTTGCCATCCCTGGGGTGTGCCTCAGAGTTGGCTTGAGAGTTCATGACTACCATGGCAGTCATGGGCCTCTCCCAAATTATTTGGGACCCGACTCAAGACAGTGGCCTCAACTCGGACTTAGTTTTCTTGTCTGAGCAGTGGCAATGTGATCTGAGGGGAGACCTGCATCTATCCCCATTGTCACGGTGAGATCACATCCTGGTGTCCTTTAGATTCTCCTATGCTGCCCCCACCCCGCAGGGAGACAGGACGCATTCGATTGGTCTGCCCCCAGTGTCTGATGGACCCGAAAGGGTTTCAGAGGGAGCTGGGGGTTATATCCATGGATCTAATGCACGGTCCAGCGGAGGTCCTGGACGCTACCTGGAATAAGGTGTTATCTAGATCCATGTCCCTCCTAGCTAGTGAAAGCTGCTCGGGAGGTGACATGTGGCTGGGTCCAGGCGATGGTGAATGCACCCTTGAGAGAGGGGGTGTTTCCAACTGCCTTTAAGGAGGTGTTGATGCACCCCCTCCTCAAGAAACTATCGCTGGACCCTATTGTCCTAGACAATTTTCGTCCAGTCTCCCAACTCCCTCTATCTATCTGTCTGTCTATCTATCTATCTATCTATCTATCTATCTATCTATCTATCTATCTACCTACCTACCTACCTACCTACTCTCTGAGAGCCAGTTTGGTGTAGTAGTTAAAGCACCAGGCTACAAGCGAGGAGACTGTGAGATGTAGAAAAAAACTGGTATATATTTTTTCTGAGATGGTGATGAAATATTAGTACTTGTATTTTGCTCTGGGATTACAATATTCAGAACAAGTTTTTCAGCTCAAGAATTTTGAGCTTGGAATGTTTTGCCCATCCCTATCTCTTCTGATAAAATGGGTAAAGTGTAATGTATTTTTCTTTTGTGAACTGAAACAGAATGAGTTGTTTTGTTTTGTTATAGCAGACAGAAAAATCCATCTAATAGCTAAGCATAACTAAGCTAGATATTTGATTTAAACATGATACAATCAAGCAAGAACAATAAGTATTAAACATTTTATATACCTATTTTTAGACATTGATTTTAAAATAAATACATGTAAGAACTGACTGATTTCAAGGTAGATTATTTTATACTATTTTTTTCATTCATATTTACAAATGATGTTGTATTTTCCTATTTTTTCTTTGGGGTTTGTTTTTTTAATTATTTTTCTTCTATACATGTCAATAAATTTATGGGAAATCCAAATAATCTTTACTGATTTACAGATTTAGGTTACTAGAAAAGGTCTAAGATATTTGATATTTCACTTTTCCCCTTTAAAGCACTCCATGCTTTGTTAGTATAGAATATTATCAAGAATGCACCAGAACTAACATCTCCCCCAAAACAAAAACAAAAATCACCATGTACATCAGAAGCAGAGGCAGGTTTTCTCCTGGAGTTGTGTTTAAATCTTAGATTTTAAGGTTATCAGCTGGATTTCCCCACCAAGGTTGCCAAACAGAGATGGAAATGTAGGTAATAGCAATAATAAAATATCTGAAATAACAACATTCTAACTATGAAATTAAAGTCTGAATTCTATATAAGTGTGTGTCATCCTGGTGAGTTAGACCAGAGAGGAAACACGCTTAGATAAGCTAATTCTATTTTACTGTAAGGTTACATTAACAGAATCTTGCAAGTCTGAAAATACATTTCTTCCTCCATGCCCTTTACAGTCCAAGAAACTAAGGATGGTCCCTTCTGAGCCACTTTTCATGTCTACATTCCTGCTGTGGGCTAAGTTTCCTTTTATCTGACCATTCCGTTGGCTGTGTCTCTTCTCCCTGTCTCCCAAGGTCATTCCCACATACCATTGCATATCAAAAAGTAAAGGTTCCCGCCGCACATTTGTGCAGTCGTGTCCGACTCTAGGGGTCGGTGCTCATCTCTGTTTGTTAGCCGAAGAGCCAGCGTTGTCCGAAGACACTTCTATGGTCATGACGCACGCGGAACGCTGTTACCTACCCACCAAAGTGGTACCTATTAATCTACTTGCATTTTCATGCTTTCGAATTGCTAGGTTGGCAAGAGTTGGGGCTAGTGCAGGAGCTCACTCCGTCACGCGGGGCTAGGGATTTGAACCTCCGAACTTGTGATCTTCCAATCAACAAGCCTGGTATTTTATCCACTGAGCCACCACACCCCCTACCATTGCATATAGAAATGGTTTAAAAAGCCATGTCCTTTGAAAGATTTATACGGCTCCTTCAAAGTGTGTCCTCAATTGTCTGCATATTTTTTACATACAGAGATAACACTTCCACTGGGACTGATAGTGAAGGTAAGTGGCTGTGCAAGCACACACACAGCTGAGTACAGCATTCAAAGCAATTGAGCGAGCCTTCCAAACAACATACTATAGCAGCTTTAATATTTTAAAGAGAGGTGCTTCACTTGTATTAACATGCTTTGTGAAGCATCTCTTTCCATTCCTTTCACAGCCCTAGTATTGGAAAAGAAAAGAGGATAGAAAAAAATCCCTTATGTTTAAAGGATACAATATCCAAGAACATAAAATGTCACCTTGCACAGATTTTTAGATGGTTTTGAGGTGAAGGCACACAGTTGTAAAGGTGAAATATGGGAAACTTACATCCCTTTGTCTGCTGGCAACCCCTTTTTATTTATAGCACAGGACGGGCTGCAGAACAAACATTCCATCTCACAAATCTTGTCAATGGTAAATCTCAAAATAGCACAGATAAAACCTGTTTTTTTTTAAAATACAGGCATGCATTCTTAGTTGTTATGCAATCCAATATTTTTTTTTAAAAAAATCATATTAGTTAACAGTTGCATTAGCTTAAGCTAAGCATTACCAGAACTACAAAGCAAAAGACCCAGACTAGATAAAGGCATATTTACTATCGGCAGTGCCAGAACATTCCCATTTCCACTGCCCAGGACATCTTAACAGTTGGAATCTGAAACAGACAAGAAATTGTATACCTCTTTGTTCTTGTAGCTGTAAAAGTAGAAGGTAATGATGTCAGTGGATAATTACACATGAAATGAAAAATGTTACTAATGATCACTTCTTAGTTAAAAAAGAAAAAGAAAACACCCCACGTACATACTTCTCAAGTGGCTGGGAATCATCCCAGCAAAAACATAGCTTGTTTTTTCCCCCAAAAAATTATACTATTGACTTGGGAACAAATCAGGATGGATAACTCTCAGGTTGACCCAAGGTAGTCAATTTCTAGAGCCTTAGATTCAAGCCTTTACAGAAGACCAAATGGTTTATGTACTGCCTGAATATGATTTGCTTTAACTTACTTACTTACTTACTTATTTTATTTGTCATATTTATCACTGCCCATCTCTACAAAAGTAGACTCTTAAGTATTGGTTCATCTTCCTTGAAAGTTATAGTCCTGTGAAAAATAAAGATCAGGGCAAAGTCTCTTTAACAGTTTTAATTTATTATGTTCAACATGAAGTACTTCTTCAAGTCCTAAATTTTGCATCAAACAGGAATATAGCTGTTTGATTGTTTGTTTGTTTCGTAATACCAGTTTCTTAGAATGACTTTTCTAGAGAGACTTGTTTGGCCCATACTATATAACAATTTAGTTTCTGTTGTTTTTAACAAAACAAGACTGGTTTGAATTTCTGTTTGTCCTACTATTTATTTTCCTTATTTTAGTGTGGGCTTGTATTTGCAAATGTGCATTTATTTGTTGAAATGCTGTATATGCAGTATACTTTTTAGTGTTTAATGCTTTTATATTGTTTAATTTATTGCTGTGGGTTGCTTTGTGCCATTTTTTGGGGTAGGGGATATGTGTGTGTCTGTGTATATTTTATCTACTATAGTTGTTTTTCATAAACAACAAACATTAGATTAAAAAGGATTTTTTTGTTTCTGATAGCCTTCTATCAAACTTTATTTTCATTTTAAAAACAGTAATTGTTCATCATGAATATTTGTCAGTTGATCCATTAGGGGAATACTCATAAGCCATTTCCAGAATAGCAAATCTCAGTATACACTAATGGGAATCACCCCTGTGCCGTTAATATTAGTTATTACACTTTCATCTAACAAGAAGTGCATTGAGCTTAGCTGCTATTTTATAAGTTAATAATACAAGATATAACAAGGTTGTGCTTTTGCTTCTCTAAAGCAGAACGTTAAATGTGACAAAACTACTAATTTTACTATACCCTTCCAAAATGCCTTAAGGGCCATTTATTAGAATGTAAACAATGCTACTGTTTCTGCAACTGCTGTATAAATCTCTAAATATTTGGAATCTTGAATAGGAAATATTTAGAAATACGTCAGATGCAATATTTGTTTAGTCTGTAGCTTTGGATTTTCTGCTAGAACAGTAGTGCTACATGTACTTATATAAAATGATTTTCTTGGTTGCAACAGTCTTGACTTCACCACAATTTAAAATGGCTTATTCATGTATTCCCATGGTTAGTCACCAACATAATATATTAAATTTGCTGTGAAATTCAACCTATAGTTTGCATGCACAAAATATGCAAAGAAATCACCAATTTCCAGTTCCTTTTCCCTCATATGCATATTTTACCCACCCCTCATATTTCATTCTAATATAATGTATTCAGTCGCCAAACCATGTTGTCCTTGGAGAAGGACCTAGTTTTGTGGTATCTGAATTGAAGCAATATCAAAATCATAACTGACTGCATTTAAAGCATAGTAAAATGTATGGACCAGAGATAGGCAACCGAGGGCTCCTGGAGTCTGCCCTGTTTCAGGTATTTCTGCCAGTGTAAGAAACTGTCAATATCATCTTATCCAAGCAGGATGACAAAATCATGAATCATGTTGGATATCCATTTCCAAATGAAAAAAGAATTCATACTCTCCCTTCCTGCCCAGGAAAAAAAAATAGTATTTTACAAGAATGCATCTGTATGGTTCCCTGAAAAAAATTCATCTCTCGGGAATAAAAGGATTGTCTACTCTGGCTACACATTAATGAAACATTGTTATGTACACTTAAGAACTGTGGCAGCACCTACATCTGCATCCCAGAAAGGTGCCTTGCAATTAGGAATAGAGAGAAATCACTCAATCTATTCCAGAAATAGTACAGAAATAGTTTATCTTGCTCTGAGGATAAGCTGAAATGCCTTGTTTCTTGGATCCAGAATATTAACTCATGTGTATCTGTGGGGGGAGGGGGGATGTAAAATGCAGGAAAGGATGAAATGTGCAACAGAAACTCTGTCCCTTTTGTACTTGCATCACAAACTCACATGAAAACTTGGCTTGCTGCAAACACCGCTGAATATGTTTTCAAAAAGAGAGCTCCATTCTTATTGATAGAATTATCTCCGCAGGGTCAAAAAGTAAGGACACATATGTACAAAAAGTTGTAGGGCCAAAAGAGAAGTGGGAATGTAGCTAGAAGGACAGAAGACAAAACAAAGTTACAGGCAAACTAGAACTAACATCTCCCAGTTTCAAACCTGGTACCTTAACCACTACACCAAACTGGCTCATCATCACAACAAAACTAACAATGGTGATATTTAAAAGATGAAGTTTAAATTAAATAATAATCTCTGGAAAGAAAGAAAAAAATCAAATCCACTTGAAATTTTTGTTCATCTTTAAAACAAAATAATTATGGGAAAAAATGTTAAAAAGAGAAGAAAATGAATGGCAATGAAAATTAAATGAAAGAGTCAAGTGATAAGTATTGTTGAGTAAAAAAAACACAATTAACCAGTTGATAAATTTGTTATATAACAAGGGGGCTGTCATATGACTATTCTGGATGACAATTAGGCAATATTAAGGTGCTATTGTGAGCAAATTTAGTCTAATACTACTACATTTTGTTGTTTATTCGTTCAGTCGCTTCCGATTCTTCTTGACTTCATGGACCAGCGCACGCCAGAGCTTCCTGTCAGCCATAGCCATCCCCAGCTCCCCCATGGTTGAGTCCGTCACCTCCAGAATAACATCCATCTATCTTGTCCTTGGTTGGCCCCTCTTCCTTTTCCCTTGCGCTTTCCCTAGCATCAGCTTCTTCTCCAGGGTATCCTGTCTTCTCATTATGTGGCCAAAGTACAAAGTACAAAGTTTTGCCTTTAATATCATTCCCTCAAGTGAGCAGTCTGCCTTTATTTCCTGGAGTATGGACTGGTTTGATCTTCTTGAAGTCCAAGGCACTCTCAGAATTTTCCTCCAACACCACAGTTCAAAAGAATCTATCTTCCTTCGCTCAGCCTTCCTTATGGTCCAGCTTTCACAGCCATAGGTTACTACAGGGAATACCATTGCTTTGACTATGCGGATCTTTGTTGTCAGTGTGATGTCTCTGCTCTTAACTATTTTATCAAGATTTGTCATTCCTCTCCTCCAAAGAAGTAGACGTCTTCTGATTTCCTGGCTGCAGTCAGTGTCTGCAGTAATCTTTGCGCCTAGAAATACAAAGTCTGTCACTGCCTCCACTTTTTCTCCCCCTATTTTGCCAGTTATCAATCAAGCTGGTTGCCATAATCTTGGTTTTTTTTAGGTTTAACTGCAACCCAGCTTTTGCACTTTCTTCTTCCACCTTCGTCAGAAGGCTCCTCAGCTCTTCCTCACTTTCAACCATCAAAGTGGTATCATCTGCATATCTGAGGTTGTCAATGATTCTTCCAGCGATTTTAAATCCAGCCTTGGATTCATCAAGCCCAGCATGTCACATGATGTGTACTGCGTACAGGTTGAATAGGTAGGGTGAGAGTATACAACCCTGCCGTACTCCTTTCCCAATCTTAAACCAGTCCGTTGTTCCGTGCTCTGTTCTTACCGTTGCTACTTGGTCATTATACAGATTCCTCAGGAGGCAGACAAGATGATTTGGTATCCCCATACCACCAAGAATTTGCCACAATTTGTTATGGTACACACAGTCAAAGGCTTTAGAATAGTCAATAAAACAGAAATAGATGTTTTTCTGAAACTCCCTGGATTTCTCTGTCATCCAGCAGATATTGGCAATTTAGTCTCTAGTTCCTCTGCCTTTTCTAAATCCAGCTTGTACATTTGGCAATTCTCGCTCCATGAATTGCTGGAGTCTACCTTGCAAGATCTTGAGCATTATCTTACTGGCATGTGAAATAAGTGCCACTGTTCGAAATTTTGAAAATTCTTTAGTGTTTCCCTTTTTTTGGTATGTGGATATAAGTTGATTTTTTCCAATCTGATGTCCATTCTTGTGTTTTCCAAATTTGCTAGCATATGGCATGCATCATCTTGCAAGATTTTAAATGGTTCAGCTTGGATACTGTCGTCTCCTGCTGTCTTGTTATTAGCAATGCTTCTTAAGGCCCATTCAACCTCACTCTTCAGGATGTCTGTCTCTAACTCACTGACCACACCGTCAAAACTATCCCCGATATTATTATCCTTCCTATACAGATCTTCCGTATATACTTGCCACCTTTTCTTGATCTCTTCTGCTTCTCTTAGGTCCTTGCCAACTTTGTTTTTGATCATACCCATTTTGCCTGGAATTTACCTCTGATGTTTCTAATTTTCTGGAAGAGGTCTCTTGTCCTTCCTGTTCTATTATCTTCTTCCACTTCCATGCATTGCTTGTTTAAAAATAATTCCTTCTCTCTTCTGGCTAACCTCTGGAATTTTGCATTTAATTGGGCATATCTCCCCCTATCACTGTTGCCTTTTGCTTTCCTTCTTTCTTGGGCTACTTCCAGTGTCTCAGCAGACAGCCATCTTGCCTTCCTGGTTTTCTTTTTCTTTGGGACGTTTTTTGTTGCCGCCTCCTGAACAATGTTGCAAACTTCTGTGCATAGTTCTTTCGGGACCATATCTACTAAATCTAGTCTCTTAAATCTATTCTTCACCTCCACTGCATATTCCTTAGAAATATTAGTGAGCTCATATCTAACTGATCTGTGGGTCTTCCCTATTCTCTTTAGTCTGATTCTAAATTGTGCAATAAGAAGTTTGTGATCTGAACTACAGTCAGCTCCAGGTGTTGTTTTTATTGACTGTATCGATATCTGCCACCTTTGGCTGCAAAGGATGTAGTCAATCTGATTTCGGTGTCAACCATCTGGTGAAGTCCATGTATAAAGTCGTCTTTTAGGTTGCTGGAAGAGAGTGTTTGTTATGCACAGTGAAAAGTCTTGGCAAAATTCTATCATCCTTTGTCCTGCTTCATTTTGTTCTCCCAGACCATTTTTACCTGTAATTCCAGGTGTCATTTGACTACCCACCTTAGCATTTCAGTCTCCTGTAATGAAAATAACATCTCCTTTTGGTGTACTATACAGTAGGTGCTGCAGATCCTCATAGAACTTATCTACTTCTGCTTCTTCAGCATCTGTGGTTGGGGCATATATTTGGATCACTGTGATGTTAAATGGCTTACCCTGAATTCAAATTGAGATCATTCTATCATTTTTTGGATTGTATCCAAGCACTGCTTTAGCCACTTTATTATTAATTATGAAGGATACTCCATTTCTTCTTTGGTCCTGTTGTCCACAGTAGTAGATCTGGTGGTCATATGATGTGAAGTGGCTCATTCCAGTCCATTTTAGTTCACTGACACCCAAAATGTCTATATTTATTCTTGCCATCTCACCAATAACCACATCCAATTTGCCCTGGCTCATAGATCTTACATTCCAGGTTTTTATGGTGTGTTGATATTTAGAACATCAGATTTTTCTTTCAACACTAGCACCATCGGCCACTAGCCGTCCTTTCGGCTTTGAGCTAGCTGCGTCATCACATCTGAGGCTAGTTGAACTTATCCTCTGTTCCTCCCCAGTAGCATTTTGACCATCTTCCGACCTGGGAGTCCCATCTTCTGATGTTATACCAACATATCTCTGGTTGTACTGATCAATTTTGTTTTCATGGCATGAATACTGGGGTGGGTTGCTGTTACCTTCCCCAGGGATCGTATATAGTCTGACCTCTCTGCCATGACCTTCCCATCTTGGGTGTCACGGTTTAGCTCATGGTGTCATTGAGGTGCTCAAGCTCCAGCACCATGACAAGGTAACATTCTCCTTTGCTGGGGACTACTACATTTAAAGGGGGATGAATTGGAACAAGTCCAAAAAAACAATAATAATAATCAGGGGAGTGGATGCTAAGTCCTATGATTAAGGCCACCTAATATTCAGCTTTGAAGACTGAGGAAAATATGATGGCACTCGTCAAGTACATGAATGATTGCCAAAGATAAGGCAGCCATGATCTATTCTCTGTTGCCCTAAAACTAATTACAATAGAGGTGAATAACTCCTTTTATTTGGCTATATTCAGACAGAGGATGGATAAGGTTATGGAAGTGATGCTTGGATTTCTATCCTGACCATGAGGTTGAACACTCTCAACTGTATGATCTATGATACAATTTTCTCTCCAATTAGGCGTTATGTTACGTTACGTTACGTTACGTTACGTTACGTTACGTTACGTTACGTTGCGTTGCGTTGCGTTGTATTGCGTTATTATATTAATGCATATTAGGCATTCCTTACTGATTTTCAAAACGTACGTATGGGGTTATGATTGCTATTTATCTAGCTCTAGAAAAGTTGGCATTTTTTTTACCCTTTTTCTTTTCATTCCATTGTCTATAACCTTTAATGATTCTATAGCTGTAAATCAGAGTACAGGTGCCCTAAAAATGTATCTGTATTTCCCTGAATCCTTGGCACATAGGGTGTTGCCCTACCTGATTGCAAAGAGCAGAGAAAATGATGGAAGGAGGCTTTAGTCCATACACTGGCACTATTGTCACAGTAATCATGTAATTACAAGCTGTTTAAAATAGTGATTGCATATTTTTTTTGCATCAACATTAACATTACTGACTCATATTCTGACTGGAAATTTCTACAAAAGATTCTGCATTTAAGGAAAATGTATTTGGTGTAATCATAAGACATTCCTGAATTGGAAGGAATGGTTTTATAATTAGCTTACATACTCACTTGAGCATAGTTCTGAAACTATGAATGGTTTATAATGTAGACACTGTTATTTATAATTACATGATATATAATAATGAATGTTAGGGAGGTCACCCATCTCCTTACAGAATTGTGGAAATAATTATATCAGCAGTCAGGAGTCATAGAGGGTGGATGAGTGACCTAGAAAGTCCTACATGATTGTCGCAGAGTCCAAGGCAGTGCTCCTAAACACTATATCATCTACATGCCTAATCAGCCTTGCCATTCCAGGTCATCCTGCTGCAGATTGAGACCAAACATGACAGTATGTACAGTATGTGTACAATATGTATGTACTTAAAGCATATCTAAATTACTGTTTCATCTACAAGGGATCTAGGACAATATGCATGAAACTACGAATTACAAACAATGAAAATATGTTAAACATACAGTAGCATTTACAGTAGCATACAGGCAAAACTGAAGTACTTTGGCCACCTAATGAGAAGACAGGATACCCTGGAAAAGAAGCTGATGCTAGGGAAAGTGGAAGGGAAAAGGAAGAGGGGCTGACCAAGGGCAAGATGGATGGATGATATTCTGGAGGTGACAGACTCAACCATGGGGGAGCTGGGGATGGTGACGGCCAACAGGAAGCTCTGGCGTGGGCTGGTCCATGAAGTCACGAAGAGTCGGAAGCGACTGAACGAATAAACAACAAACAGTAGCATTAAAAAGTATGGGTGACTTTTTAGTCAACAAAACAAAACAGTTGTTCTAAAATGTTTGGATAAAAAAAATATTTTTTTTGAGTTAGCTTTTTAAAAAATACAGGGTTACCACCATTCATATTCCTTCAGGAGGCTATATCAGATCAGTGATGTCATAGTTATACATGAGTCTCTCTTATTTTCACTTCATAATGCCTTTCTTTAAACAATGTAGAGCAAAGACCATTCCCCTCTGATTATTGTAAGGATAATTTGGGAAGAGCTGTACTTCAGCAACTGTTTGGGCCACAAGCTGTTTGAGGTTTGAAAGGAAAGCACCACCATCTTAAATATGACTCACTAGAAATTTTTCATTATTATTTCTATAATGTGGCTATAGTCTGAATTTTAACAACATAATTATGTACTAGTAGAAGATTCTGGGGGCGCGATGGCTCAGCAGTTAAGATGCCAGGATTGTCGATCAGAAGGTCGCAAGTTCGGAGGTTTGAGACCCTAGCCCCGCATGACAGAGTGAGCTCCCGCACTCGCCCCAGCTCTTGCCAACCTATCAATTTGAAAGCATGCAAATGCAAGTAGATAAATAGGTACCACTTTGGTGGGATGATCACAGCATTCCACGCATGTCAGGCCCACCACGTGACCGTGGAAGCATCTTCGGACAACGCTGGCTCTTCGGCTAACAAATGGAGATGAGCACCGGCCCCTAGAGTCGGACACAACTGTGCGGGGTAACCTTTACCTTTACCTTTAGAAGATTCTGGACCATTTCCAAAGATACATATTGCACTACAGTAAACTTTCCTAGACATTAAATAAGTATAGATCACCAACATACATTTTTAAAAGGCTATAAATTAAGTCTATATGAATAAAATTAAATATCTTAGATTAAATAGAATTAAAACCTATTCGATGGTTAAAGATATTTTTGTTTGTTTGTTGGAATCAGGAGTTCTATACTATAACTCTTATGAATGTCTTGATTTGAGGAAGTGTACTTAGTGACGCAAAGTATAAGTCCCAAGTTTAAAAGTATTTTTGCACTAATGCCAAACAGAAAAAAAAATGTTAGTACGTATTTTTTAAAATAAAATGTTCTTTTCCTTAAATAGTAAGAAAACATATTAAGTATAATGGGCTTTCAAAATCAATTGTTCATAATGGATTTACACAATTAAATAAATTCCTCTGCTCAGTATTTTCTGTCCTGCCAAAATTGAATTTGAATGGGAAGGTTTCATTGCAACCTGCAGTTTAGAAGAAAATATTATTGGTCTATTTCTTTCAATTAACCTTTTCCATAGCAAAATGGTCACAAGGTTTGAAATGTTAAGGGAAGTTTGTGATTCTACAAGGCAAGATAATACAGGGACAATATGCCTATCTATTCAGTAACCAAATGGGAAGAATCCTGTAAAAACATCAGCTGAAAAACCTATTTCAATGTTTCTAGAAATAGTAAAATATAATGCTGGTTATGATATAGAATAATTATACTTTATGTGTCTTTATAAAATGGTCTTTTTTATATGATGAATCTTTAAGTGAAGTAAAGTTGGACAATGACTATTTTTTTTCTCTTTACAGGCTACACATATACATGCATACACACACACAAACACTATGAATAATATTATCTACAGTAATTTCTCTCATCACATTTGCACCTCCATATTAGGCATGTTGTATAGAGACTTGTAGGAATAGAAACCAGGAAACATGAGATTTTTAGAAAGGGAGGAGATGATGAAGAGAGATGAGATAGATGACAAAGAGAGAGAAAGAGAGCGAGAGTTTACCAAATAGAAAAGCATGTTCTAAACTTATATAGCCTCCCATCCAGCAGAAGGAATTCTGGGGGGAACAGAATAAAAGCACAGTATGCTAAAAATACAATATAAAACAATAAACAATATTGAGACCCCCAAAAATCTCACATTCATCCACCCACTATCCTATGCCAGGTCCATCAATATCCTGGGCACAATCCCTGGAAGAAAATATAGATCTTCACTTCTTTTCCAAAGGCCAATAGGGTAGGGTCGATTTCTTAGGGAGAGGCTATGCCAACCCATGCCAACAGATAACCTTACTCAGTGGTTTTATGTAGATTTTAAATAGGAGTGGGGAGTGAGTCAAGCCCTGTGGCACCCTACAAAGTAAGAGCCTAAGGCTAGACCTTCCCCCTTTACCATGGAACTGACTTTTGAGGATAGAGGAGAACCACTGAAGAACATTTCCTCCCACTCCCAACCCCCTTAGCTAGTTCAGGAGGATACCATGGATCAGTTGTACCAAAACTTGCTGAGAGATCAAGTAGCACCATGATGAATACACCACCCCCATCCTGGGCTTTCCAGAAATCATATGCAAGCATGATCAATGCTGTCTCTGTTCTATATCCTGCTGTGAAACCTGACACTAAGAGGCCTTGATCAACCTGGACAGTGTCAGCCCTTCAAGGTAGACCAGGCCAGGAAAGTCATGTAGACCAATGCTAATTTTATTGTAAAGTTATAGTAACAGAATCTTGCAAGACTGAAAGTGCTCATCCCTCCCTTTATCTTCATGTAAGCTAGGGAGGGGCTTGTCTGACATGTTTTCTCAGGTTACAGTTCTGTCTTGGACTCAGGTTTCTTTTATCTGACCGTTGCCTTGGTAGCAGCTCTTCCTCCTACCCTTCAAGGCCATTACCGATGCCCTAAAGTAATGCATTCCAAGTCAGTTCTCTCATCCATGATAACCATAATGACAATATAAATGTTAGTACAATTTTAAAAGAACACAGAGGGGTGGCAAGTGGGGCAAATGATAAAACATGTGGGGCTGTCCTTGAAGACCATCTGGAACACCATGTGCAGTTTTAGGTACTCCACAGTTCACCCGAGTAACATCACTGCTACGTGAACTGCTCTGGCTTCCACTTGCTTTCCGGGTGCAATTCAAGGTGCTGGTTATCACCTGTAAAGCCCTACATGGCACAGGGCCAGGTTACTTGCATACTGCCTCTCCCTGAGGGTATATGCCAATCCTACTAGGTTATATGGGGTGGCTGCACTCCAGGTCCCCTCCCTTAAATGTTGCCATCTGTTGGGACCTCAGAAGTGCACCTTCTTGGTGGCCGCCTCAGCCCTCTGGAACAGCTTCCCACCTGGGATCAGAGGATTCCATACCCTTTTAGATGGCTGTGAAGAACTGACTCTTCTCCAAATGTTGGCCTAGGATGGAGGTTCAGCTGTGAGGATGTTTGGTCTGGTGGGAAGGGTACCTTTGTTTTTAACTATGTATTATGGATTGTTGTGAGCCACCTAGAGTCATTGTATGAGATAGGCAACCATATAAGTCCTGTAAATAAATAAATAATAAACAAATAAAACATGTGACACTAATTCCTCCTGTTTTGTATTTGTGTCATGATGTCACATGCAAGTGTGTAAGGAACAGACTTTACAATGTGATATTGAACCCTGGTAAGACCGAGTGGCTGTGGATTGATGGCTTAGCGTCTTCTGGGAAATTATCATCTTTGGTTCTCGATGGGGTAGCACTACCCCATTCGGAACCGGTACATAATCTGGGGGTCCTTCTAGACTCACGACTCCTGCTCGACGAGCAGGTGGCAGTCGTGGCGAGGAGGGCTTTCGCACAACTTCGGTTAGTGCGCCAGTTACACCAATTCCTGGATTGCGACGCCCTCCGTACAGTCACTCATGCTCTTGTCATCTCCTATGTAGATTGTTGCAATGCGCTCTACATGGGGCTACCCTTGAAGACTATCCGGAAGCTACAGCTGGTGCAGAATGCGGCCGCACGGGCAGTTTTAGGTGCGTCAAGATCCGCGCATGTAACACCGCTGCTCCGCGAGCTGCATTGGGTGCCGGTTTGCTTCCGGGTACAATTCAAGGTGTTGGTTATTGTGCTGGCTCGCCTCCAGAACAGATTGGAGAGTCTTGGCAGACAGCCAGAGGTAAGGAATGCAGCCCAAGGTTACTTTGCAAGACTGACCGAGAGAGAGACAAACCAGCGTGTGCCAATAATCAGAGTAGTGAAGCAAAGGGTAGCCAATAATCCAAACCGGGTCAAGGGTTCCAGAAGTCCGAGCCACGATAATCCAAACAAGGTCCAGGGGTCCAGAAGGCAGAGTAACGATAGTCCAAACAGGGTCAGGAACGCAGGAAACAAGACAGGATACCAGAGTGGCCGCGAAGCCAAAGTGCAACGTTTCTCCCACAACTCCCTCACTGCTTCGTTGGTAATTTATCAGGAGCTCAGGAGCTGTCCTCTGGGTCCTGCAAAGACTCTCCCTGCCCTCTGCGTAACTCCCTAGCAGCCAGCCGAGCACTTTTCCTCCTGTCCTTTAAGGCGAGGCGCACATGCCTCCGCCTCTGCCCTTTGGGGGATTCAGGAGAGCTGGGAGGCTGATGGGATCCAGCTGGCTGCTGGCTAGAGGGTGGGGCCAAACCACCATCCCCAGCTTGCTCTCCTGCAGCCTCAGGTATTGCTGCCTCCTGCGGTGCTGGGTTGTTGTCTGGGCCTGTGTCTGCATCTGGGGCCTCGCCTGGCTCAATCCCCTGGGGGTTTGCCAGGGGCAGCTCGTCCTCTGACTCATCGCTGAGGCCCTGGGGCAGAGGCTGAACCAGGACACTATCCCCCCCCCAGGGCCCCCTCCCCGAGAAACTACGGGTCCCAGCTTGCGAGGGTAAGCCCGGTGGAAGTCCTGGACCAAGGCGGGGGCATGGACCTGAGCCACGGGCTCCCAGGAGCGGTCTTCCGGCCCGTACCCTTTCCAGTCAACCAGATACTGGAGGCGCCCTCTCCGCATGCGGGAGTCCAAGATACGGGTCACCTCAAACTCCTCCTGGCCATCCACCATCACCGGTGGCGGGGGTGGCACCGAGGGACGATGGGGATCCGGAGGGACGGCAGGCACCAGGAGGGACCGGTGGAACACGGGGTGGATCCGGAGAGATGGGGGCAGGTCCAGGCGGAAAGCCACGGGGTTGACGCGTTCCACCACCGGATACGGCCCGATAAAGCGGGCGTCCAGCTTCCTGGAGGGCCTCGAGCTGGGCAGATACCTGGTGGACAGCCACACCCGGTCGCCTACTTGCAGGTCCTGGCCTGGCTGCCGCCGCCGGTCCGCATTGGCCTTATAGGCCCGCTTAGCCTGCTCGAGGTGTTCCTGGAGCACGGAGTGCTGAGCCCGAAGTTCCTGGACGAAGGCCTCCGCTGCCGGAACCGGGGTACTGGGAAGAACGGACGGGAAGAAACGGGGGTGGTAGCTGTAAAGGGTCATGAAAGGGGTCTGCTGGGTTGAAGAATGGAGGGAGTTATTGTAGGCGAACTCCGGCAGAGGTAGCAGGTCTGCCCAGTCATCTTGCTGGTGCCCCACGTAGCACCATAGGTACAGCTCCAGCACCCCGTTCACCCTCTCGGTCTGGCCGTCCGACTGGGGGTGGTGCGACGAGGAGAGGTGCACCTCCGTGCCGAGCAGGGTGTGTAGCGCCTTCCAAAAGTGGGAGGAGAACTGGGAGCCCCGGTCGCTCACCACCTGCTCCGGGAGGCCATGTAGCCGAAAGATGTGCTGCACGTACAGCTGCGCCGTCTCCCGAGCCGTTGGGAGGCCAGCACACGGGATGAAGTGTCCCATTTTACTGAAAAGATCCACCACCACCAAGATGCAGGAATAGGGGCCGGCCCTGGGGAGGTCGGTGATAAAGTCCATGGACAGGGTGTGCCAGGGGTGTGGTGGAGTGGGCAGAGGGTGAAGGAGTCCTGAGGGTTTGCCCGGCTGGTTCTTCGCTCGGCGGCACACTTCGCAGGTCTGCACGTAGCGTGCCACGTCCGCCTGGACCCGGGGCCACCAGAACTCTCGGGTCAGCAGGTGCAAAGTCTTATAGCGCCCGAAATGTCCAGCCGGCCGCGTGTCATGGCACAAGGCGAGAACTTCCCCCCGTAGGGGCCCAGCCGGTATACACAAACGGCCCTGGTGCGTTAGGAGCCCGTCAGCAACCACGTAGTCCGAAGGGCCCGGTGCACGGGCTTGCTGCAGGCGGCCCAGCTGCTCTCGGGTCCAGGGGTCCCTAGCCTGCTGCTCTCTGAGCCGGTCCCGAAATGTGGGCTGGGGAACGGTGGACGCGAACACCTCTGGGGCCAGTACGGTGGTCGGGGAGGCAGTCAGGTCTGCCGTGGGCATGTACTCCGGCTTCCGAGATAACGCGTCGGCCCGCTTGTTTTGAGCGCTCGGAATGTACTCGATCCGGAAATTGAAGCGGGTGAAGAAGAGCGACCAACGGATCTGCCGCTGGTTCAAGCATCGGGCCGTCTGCAGATGCTCCAGGTTCCGGTGGTCTGTCCGGACGACCACCGGATGTCGGGCACCCTCCAAATGATGCCTCCACGCCTCGAAGGCCGTCTTTATGGCTAGCAGCTCCCGCTCCCAAATGGTGTAGTTACGCTCTGCAGGGGTGAGCTGGCGGTAATAGTAGGCACAGGGACGCAGTGGCTCCGTAGGGGTGGCCTGCTGCGAAAGGACCGCCCCGATGGCATAGCTGGAGGCGTCTGCCTCCACGACGAACGGGAGCTGGGGGTCTGGGTGTCGCAGCACTGGTTCCATGGCGAAGCGGCTCTTTAGGTGTTGGAACGCCTGCTCTGCCTCTGCAGTCCACCAGAACGTCTCACGGGGTTTCAGTAGCCGGGTGAGCGGCACCGCCAGAGCGGCATAGCCCTCAATAAATTGCCTGTAATAGTTCGCGAACCCCAGGAACCGTTGGAGCTCCTTTCAGTTCCTGGGAGCTTGTCATTGTGTCACCGAGGTGACCTTGGCCGGGTCCATGGCTACACCCTTGGGAGTAAGGCGGTGGCCCAGGAAGTCCACTTCCCGGACATGGAACTCGCACTTCTCCAGTTTCGCATAAAGCCGGTGCTCCCGGAGCCGCTGCAGAACTGTACGGACATGCTCCACATGCCGGGCGGGGTTCCTGGAGTAGATCAGGATGTCATCGAGATAGACCACTACAAACCGGTCCAATAGGTCCCGAAACACATCGTTAATAAAGCGCTGGAAGACGGCGGGCGCATTACAAAGTCCAAAAGGCATGACCAGATACTCATATTGCCCATAGCGCGTCCCAAAGGCCGTCTTCCATTCATCCCCATCCCGGATCCTGACCAGGTTGTAGGCGCCGCGCAGGTCCAGCTTGGTGAACAGCTGGGCCTGGCGCACCCGATCCAGTAGTTCTGGTATCAAAGGGAGTGGTTACCGGTCCCGAATGGTTATCCGGTTCAGCGCCCGATAGTCATTGCAAAGCCTCAGCTCCCCGCACTTCTTTTTCACGAAGAGCACAGGGGCTGAGGTCGGGGATCTGGAGGGCCGAATGAAACCCCTCTGCCGGTTCTTGGCTAAAAAGTCCCGGAGGGCGGCCTGTTCCGGCTCCGACAAAGAGTACAGCCGGCCTGCGGGCAGGGGAGCATCAGGCTTGAGGTTGATCCCGCAATCGTAGGGCCAATGGGGAGGTAACCGGTCTGCCCCCTTCTCCTCAAAGACATCCCCGAACTCCTAGTATTCCGGGGGAAGGGCAGGAGTCCCCTCGGCGCTGGCGGCCCGCAGGAGTGCCTTGACAGCCAGGTGCGGGCAAGGTTCCCGGAACTGGAGGCGCTGACGCGCCCAGTCTATCATGGGGTTGTGCCGCTCCAGCCAGTCTATCCCCAGCACCAGTGGGAACCGGGGCATCTTGGTAATGTCCATGCACAGCCGCTCCTGGTGCTGGCCCACAACCATGGTGAGGAGCGCCGTCTCCTGGCTCACCGGGCCCGATTGCAACAGCCGCCCGTCAATGGCTTCCACGGACATGGGCACCTTCTTTGCGTGGAGCGGGACCTGCTGCTGGGCCGCAAAGTCACTGTCCATATAGGAGCGGGAAGCCCCGGAGTCCACTAGGGCATGGGCCAGGAGCCACTGCCCTGCCCGCAGCCGCAGCTTGACCGGCAGCAGCAGGTGCTGGAGTTCCTCTCCTGTTGACCTGTGGGCAGAGGCTGCACGCCCCAGGTCGCTCGGCCGGCACTGACCTGGGGCTGCTAGTTTCCCGGCACAGACTGCTTTTCGGGGCATGAGCTGGCATAATGCCCCGGCCCGCCACAGTAGAGGCACAGGTTGGCCCGGCGCCTCCTCTCCTTTTCCTCCTGAGTAAGCCGGGGTCGAGCAGCCCCCAGCTGCATTGGCTCTGGCGTGGTCGGGCTGTGGCCACCAGGGGGCCAGGGAGCCGGAGGTGCAGGAGGCCGGTGGCGCCCTAGCCCGGGATCAACACGTCCCTGGCGGGCCTGGCGCCTGTCCTCCAGCTGCCCATCGATGCGGAGTCACAACTGGATGGTGTGCTCCAGGGTGGTAGGGCGTTCCACCCGGGCTACCTCGTCCAACAAAGCCTCAGACAGTCCCTCTAGATACTGGTCCCGCAGGGCAGCCTCATTCCAGTCCAAATCCTGGGCATAGAGCCGAAACTCGGCTGTGTAGTCTGCCACCGACCCTTTGCCCTGTTGCAGCCGCCTGATCTGCCGGTTGGCTCTGGCCAGGGCTTGAGGCTCCTCAAAGGCACTCCTGAATTGTGCCAGGAAGGCAGGGTAGTTGTTCAGGAGCGGAGAGTCAGCCACCAGGAACAGGGTGGCCCATTTAGCTGCACGGCCCTTTAAGAGGCTGATAAGGAAACAGACCTTGGTTTGGTCTGACACAAACTCCCTCTCCCGTACCTTCATGTATAACGTGCATTGTCCCAAGAAGGCAGGAAAGTCCTCAGGCTTGCCCTCATATTTCTCAGGAGGGCTCACTGGACACTTGCTGGGCACGGCAGCCACCGTGGCCAGCTGCAGTTGTAGCTGGCTCACAAGCCCCGTAAGTTGGTCTACTTGTGTGGCCAGCATCTGATTCTGAGCTGCCAAATTGGCCATAGCTTCGGCAGCTGGGTTAGTCATGCTGCTAACAAAACGTCCTTCTCTCTCCCAGCGTTTGTTGGTGGTGGGAACAAACTGTGCTGGCTCGCCTCCAGAACAGATTGGAGAGTCTTGGCAGACAGCCAGAGGTAAGGAATGCAGCCCAAGGTTACTTTGCAAGACTGGCCGAGAGAGAGACAAACCAGCGTGTGCCAATAATCAGAGTAGTGAAGCAAAGGGTAGCCAATAATCCAAACCGGGTCAAGGGTTCCAGAAGTCCGAGCCACGATAATCCAAACAAGGTCCAGGGGTCCAGAAGGCAGAGTAACGATAGTCCAAACAGGGTCAGGAACGCAGGAAACAAGACAGGATACCAGAGTGGTCGCGAAGCCAAAGTGCAATGTTGCTCCCACAACTCCCTCACTGCTTCGTTGGTAATTTATCAGGAGCTCAGGAGCTGTCCTCTGGGTCCTGCAAAGACTCTCCCTGCCCTCTGCGTAACTCCCTAGCAGCCAGCCGAGCACTTTTCCTCCTGTCCTTTAAGGCGAGGCGCACACGCCTCCGCCTCTGCCCTTTGGGGGATTCAGGAGAGCTGGGAGGCTGATGGGATCCAGCTGGCTGCTGGCTAGAGGGTGGGGACAAACTGCAACCCCCAGCTTGCTCCCCTGTATGCTCGGTTGCTGGCTGCTGGCTAGAGGGTGGGGCCAAACCACCATCCCCAGCTTGCTCTCCTGCAGCCTCAGGTATTGCTGCCTCCTGCGGTGCTGGGTCGTTGTCTGGGCCCGTGTCTGCGTCTGGGGCCTCGCCTGGCTCAATCCCCTGGGGGTTTGCCAGGGGCAGCTCGTCCTCTGACTCATCGCTGAGGCCCTGGGGCAGAGGCTGAACCAGGACAGTTATCACCTTTAAAGCCCTACATGGCATGGGCCCAGAATACCTGAGGGACCGTCTTATCCCCATGTTATCGACTCGCCCCACCCGGTCATTCAGAGAGGGCCTGCTACGAACTCCATCAATTAAAGAGTGTCATCTGATGGGGTCTAGGAGGCGGGCCTTCTCTGTGACAGCGCCCACACTATGGAACATCTTGCCCCCAGAGTTGAGACAGATCTCCTCCCTCCCAACCTTTAGGAAAGAGCTGAAGACCTGGTTCTGCCGCCTGGCATGGGAAGGAGGAAGGGATAGTTCCTCATGGGGGTGGCTAATCCCCTAATTTTATAACTGTCCTTCTTTTAATTATTCCATTACCATCTGGATTTTCAATTTAATTTATATTTATTGTATAATTGAGATTTTAAACCTTATTTTAACTTGTTTATTGTGAACCGCCCAGAGTTCCCCATGGGGGGAGATGGGCGGTTATAGAAATAATAAAATAAAATAAAATAAAATAAAATAAAATAAAATAAAATAAAATAAAATAAAATAAAATAAAATAAAATAAAATAAAATAAAATAAAATAAAATAAAATAAAATAAAATAAAATAAAAAAATAAAATAATAAAATAAAATAAAATAAAATAATAAAATAAAATAAAATAAAATAAAATAATAAAATAAATAAAATAAAATAAAATAAAATAAAATAAAATAAAATAAAATAAAATAATAAAATAAAATAATAAAATAATAAAATAAAATAATAAAATAATATAATAAAATAAAATAAAATAAAATAAAATAAAATAAAATAAAATAAAATAAAATAAAATAAAATAAAATAAAATAAAATAAAATAATAAAATAAAATAAAATAAAATAAAATAAAATAAAATAAAATAAAATAAAATAAAATAAAATAAAAAAATAAATTATGACACACATTTTGTTGTTTTGGCAAAGATTCTGTTGTTACAGATGCCCGTGATTGAACAATTCCAGCTGGAAACTGGGAAATTATGTACTCTAAACATAAATTGAATAAAGTCAATATCTCAATTATTTAATTCTCATTCAATTGGCAATATAAGATTCCCTGACTTCCTAGGTGAAACCAACCTAAAAAAAACCTCAAACTTTTTGTTTGTGAAAGATTTTAGCTTTAGCTTTGCTTTATTTAATTTGTAATATGTTTCAGATTTTTGTATTAAAGAAAATAACTCTAAAGGCTGAGGCATGCTCATAAATCCTTCCTGCTAAGTGGGGAAAAAACTCAGTAATAGCAACCACATCCATGCCAGTCTTTCTATTAGGGCCAATGAGTTACAAATTCACATAACCATAGCAGCAGATTAAGTTTTCCTATTCTTTGCTGTTCTGTCCAAAGGAAAAGAGCAGGAATGCATACCTGAAAAAGCTAAAGTCAGAGAACATGAAAAAAAATGTAGCAGTGGGAATGACAGTAAGAATAGTCTGAGTTCAGTCCAAGGTTTGGATGATGAGAATAATACTGTAAGTCCAGGGGAACTCAAAGACAAGCCAAGATGTAGAAAACTGGAGTCCAGAGACAAAGCAGAGTTTTGAGACCAGAAGCATGAAGAGAGGCAAACAGATCTTGCCTGCTGCAATTTTCCCACTCCCTGATGCAGCCTCATCAATTCCCAGCAGCAGAGCCAGCACTCATTATTGCTGCAGTATGATTCCAACTCTCTAGTGGACCATTATTCCTAAGCATTGAGGCCTCTGCAATTCTGTTCTCTGCTATTTAATATGTTAGTAGGGGTTCTGTTTTGGGCTCAGAGAATGTGAAAATAGTTCAGAATCAGGGCTGGAGCTGTAGACATACTCCATGCTACAATGTACAATGTTGCAATGTAAGAACATAAACAGGATAGATTTATCAACAGACTCTGTGTGTTCATCAATAAGTACTTTACGCGCTGAGGAGAGTCACAATACCAGCCGAGAAATCTTTCTGTTACTAACCATACCTGAATTTGGTTCTTGAAATGTATAGGGTCCACTCCTGAAGGAAAATATATGGCTCAATGGCACAGCAAATATTCTCTATGTAAAACTCAAATCCCAAATAAATGGATGACATGTCTGGAGAACCGCTGCAATCAGAGTTGACAATACTGAACTACATGAACCAGTGGTCTGACTTAATAAAAGGCAGGTTACCTAGCCCTGTATATGTTGCTGCTATAATTATAGTTCCTGCTTTTTCTACTATTTTTTTGTTATTTTTTGACATTGATGCATATTCCCACAGCTTAATCTGCCATTCTTCTAAATAATGTATACATTATTAATTTAGAATGTATTCTAAATTATGTGCAATTTCAAGTAAGAAGTGTAAAGTATACTGGCATCTGCTATCACGTAGAAAGACAGCTCCATATACAGTACTTTGATGGAAAATAAAGCTTAATAATACTTAGCAAGATGGCAGAGAAAAAAGGTCAATATTTAAGATTTATTTTATTCTATCATGAATCATCTTCCAGAACTGCTGGGTTTTATGACATTGACATCAGGTTTGGGGGGAAAAAATGATGCAGCCTAATTATTGCATTTCCAGCAATTTTTGAAGTTTTTTTTGTTTTGTTTTGCAATCAGCACTGTGTAATATACCAACAAAAACAAAACAAAACAAACTTATACCAGTTTCCTCTAAGTTTAATATTTGCAGTAAATTTGATATTTATTCTTCATTGGTATTCCCATTGTTGCATGGAGAGAGGGGCACTTGGAGGGTTTTGTTTTTTGTTTTTTTAATGGTGGAATCAGTCCTCTTCCTCTTCAGCTCCTACTATGTCCATCTTCCATACGAAATTGAAGACTGAGGTCTTCCAGAAAACATTTGTGTTATGAAACTTAGGAAATTGGTAATGCATTTTTTGTTTGTTTGCTTCTGTTTTCTTTTATTGTATTTTTAAGGTGCTGAGTGTCAGATAGATTGTAGTGTGATAGAAATTAAATAAATAAATAATGTCTTGTTTAAATTCCACATCCATTTTATTATACAGTCTTACTATTTCAGTTTGTATATATTATTTCAACAAATAGGTTCCAACATAAAGGTTATTCAAATTTTCAATTTTTTCAAATACCAAGTCTCTTATCTTGGTAATAGATAATTTCAATTATCTTTTGAAATAAGCAACTTATTTGAAGATATTGAACTCAGTAAGGTAGTTCTGATTATTCCAAGGAGAGAGTCACAAAGGAATTCATCTTTGTTTTATTAAAGATTAAATCTCACAAGCCAAACAAACTATTACAGTATAAGTTATTTGATCACAATTTTTTGTACACTCTCTTTTGTCCATTTACCTGAAGCAAGCGGCGATACATGTGGACTTCTTTTTCTTCATTTATCCTATACTTTTAGTTCACTCTTTGGGTACAATCGTATATACAGTATTTGTGCAACTTTTCAGCAAGTTCTTCTCATTCAATAGAAGTAACCCAGTTATGTAGTGATATGATCCTGTCTGTAGTCCAAGTTAAACAACTTTGATAATATAGTTTAAGATTTGGTATTTATTTATTTATTTATTTATTTGTCAAATTTATCACCACCCATCTCCCCCAAGGTGGACTCTGGGTGGTTCACAATAAGACATAATTAATTAAAATACAGTTATAAATACGATAAAATAAACTTAGAAATAACAAAATTATAGAATGTAATAAATATGATAAAATCCAGATGGGAAGATCTTCTTCAATCCATGGGTAAAAAGGGCCGCTGTAGGGCCATTCTAGGGAGCTAGCCATCCCCAAGCTAGCCATCCCCACTCTCCTTCCTGCCCCAGGCATATTGACAGAACCAGGTTTTAAGTTTTTTCCAGAAGTCCAGGAGTGAGGGGGCCTGTCTTACCTCCGGAGGGGGAATGTTCCAAAGGACAGGGGCTACTGCAGAGAAGGCACGCTTCCCTGACTCCGACAGATGGAATTCTTTAACAGATGGGGTCCATAGCATGCCCTCTCTGCACGCCTAGGTAGGACGGGTCGATGTGATGAGGATGAGATGGTCACTTAGGTAACCTGGACCCATGCTGTGTAGGGCTTTAAAGGTCATAACCAACACCTTGAATTTGACCCGGAATCAAACTGGAACCCAGTGCAGCTCGCGCAGCAAAGGTGTTACATGTGTCTGCCTTGGGGCACTCAAGATTGCCCGCACAGCTGCATTCTAGATCAGCCGTAGCTTCCGGATATTCTTCAAGGGTAGCCCCATGTAGAGCTCATTACAGTAGTCCATATGGGAGATAACCAGGGCATGAGTGACTGTTCAAAGGGCCTCTCATTCCAGGAAGGGGCGTAACTGACATACAACATGAAGTTGAGCAAAACCCCTTCTGGCCATATCTGTAGCTTGAATCATGTCAACTGGATTTCTATTTTCTCAGTGGAAACGTTTCGCTCCTTATCCAAGGAGCTTCTTCAGTCTGAGCAAAGTTAGTAAGGGAATCCTAAATATGTTTCTAGGTAGCTGTTTCTAGGTAGCAGCTACCTAGAAACATATTTAGGATTCCCTTACTAACTTTGCTCAGACTGAAGAAGCTCCTTGGATAAGGAGCGAAACGTTTCCACTGAGAAAATAGAAATCCAGTTGACATGATTCAAGCTACAGACAATTCCACCTGGATGACTGAGAACCTTCATAGACATACCCTCCTGGCCATGATTGCCACCTCCTTTCAAGTAGGAGTCGTGAGTCCAAGAGGACCCCCAAGTTATGCACCTGGTCTGTCTGGGGCAGTGCAGCCCCATCCAGAACTAAAGGTGACAATTTCCCAGATGTCAAGGAGCCATTAATCCACAGCCACTCCAACTTACCAGGGTTCAGCCAAATCCTGGTTTTCCCGATCCAGGCCCCCACAGCCCCCAGGCACTTGGACAGGGTGGTCACTGCATCACTCACTTCACCCGGGATGGAGATGTATATTTGGGTATCATTGGTGTATTGATAATACCTCATCCCGTGGTGATGGATGATTTTACCCAGCAGTTTCATGTAAATGTTAAAAAGGAGTGGGGAGAGTACCGAGCCCTGCAGGACCCCGCAAATAAAGGCCCGTGGGCTGGATCTCTCGCTCCCTATCAACACTGACTGGGACTTGCCCTGGAGGAAGGTGGTGAACCAGCGCAGACCCATGCTGCCTACCCCCAACTCCCTGAGCCGCCCCAGAAGGATACCATGGTTGATGGTATCGAAGGCTGCTGAGAGGTCAAGAAGAGCAAGGATGGATGCACTCCCGAGCTGCTTCCAAGGCCAGCCCCAGGGAGGGCAGGTTGAAATCCCCAAAACCAGAAGCCTGGGGAACTCAACTGCCAGCCCTGAGACAGACTCCAGTAGCACATGCAGGGAGGTTGCTATGCAGCAGGGAAGCTGGTACAGTAGCAACACTCCCAACTGTTCTCGAGAACCCAACTTGAAAAACAAGGTCTCACACCCAGCACTGAGATTGATCCACTGTGCCAGGAATTGTCACGCCACCTGGATTCGCTGTGCTGTTGGCATTGTCCAGTGTCCAGTGTGTCACACAGCCACCGAGATGAACCAATTTCCCGACTTCATTCGGGGGGTCCGGATAAAGCTCCGGCAATGGCCCTGAAAGCAGCCACAGCTGCAACTCCAGCTCTGCTGCGCCGCCAGTGTCCACTGTCATCCACCGCGCCCTGCTTCCGCCAAGATGCACCAATGCTCCAGCAGCAGTTCCAGCGGTTCCAGCCACAATTCCAGCCACAACAGTCCCAGCGAAGAAGCTCCGGTCAAGGGCCACTCTGGTTCCACGCCCACAAGGCTGGCTGCCTTCCACCAATCTGTCCAGGGGGCTCTGTCTGCCCACACACCAGCCCATCAGGTATGGGGATTATGCACCCCCAAAAAACCTCAAGAACCGCCAAGGCTGGGATTAGGGGTTTAAAGAATTTAGGAGATATTAAAATTAGACTTCACCCCTTAGAGCGGCGAATGGCATCCGTTTGCGGTCGCCATATTGGATAACACCCTATTGCCAGTCCACCTTGTTCTTTATGCCTTGTAAGATCCTAAGTTTAATCATCATTTTTTTGCTTGAACATATAAAGTTAGTTATCATGGATTTTCTTTTCTCTGTGTCTCTTTTCTTTTAACAGACATAAAATCATTATATCTTCCTTAAGGATTTTAAGTATTTGAGTTGTTCCTTTAAAATATATTATAACAATTTAAAACAATTTTATTCATGCCTCATATTAAGAACACTGGCCACCAAACTTTAGCTTTCAAAATCATCATACAGATGTTCTATCCTACCTGCTGCAAACAGAAAATTAAGCTATGATAAGATTGAAAGCTTTTATTATCATGTTGTAAACTGTCAGAGTCCAATTAGACTCTGACTCTGAGCTAGAGAAAAATGAAACTCACAACAAAAATGAAACTCATCTCGTGCAGCAACCGGTGCGGGGAACTCGTGATGAGCAGGTGCAGGGTCAAAAGTGCAATGCTCATGATCCAACTCATGATGAGCAGGTGCAGGAGTCTGGACCCGGGGATGACCCAGCAGCGCGGGAGAATCCTGAAGAGATTATTGGTCCAGAACCAGGAACTAAGTCTAGAGCACCAATCAATGCATGGGAAAGGAGGGCTGAGAAGCACGCCAAGCAGAAGGAAGCCCGATTGGCTCCTGCGGAAAGAAGGCATTTGGAAAACAGAATAAAAGGACGGCGGAGCAAGCACCCGATTGTGGGTTACAACCGTTCCAACAAGCTAACAGCTTCTTCGGGAGAAGTCCAGCTGGAACAGTCTTCAGATTCCTACCCTGTAGCCACCGCAGAACCAGAGCCAGAATCTTGCCCTATCTCTGAATTGACCCCAGCTGTATCGGAATCTCACACTGCTTCCTTGCCAAGCGAGACGGGGTCTCATCTCGCAGTTCTTCAGCAAACCTCATCCCATTGCAGTCCTGAAGCTTCAGTCCAGGCACGTCTTGCTGCTTCAGCCAAGTTCAGCCCTGCAGCCTTAGTCAAGCAACTTTCTGACAGTTCGACTCAGCCTCATCAGCGTGCTACTGGTCAGTCTTATCATGCTAGTTTTGTGCCATTGTGCCTTGTTGTTCCAGAAGTACCTTGTCTAGTCTATCCAGTCCAGTATTGTACTGTAGTTCAAGGGAATTATTGTCCAGTGAATCCAGTCCAGTATTCCCTTGCTACTCTAGAAGAACCTTGTTCAGAGAATCCAGCCTATCTTGCCTTGTAGATCCAGTTCAGTATTGCCTTGTTACTCCGGAGGAACTTTGTCTAGAGAACTCAGGCCAGTTTTGCCTTACCAGTCCAGTTTTGCCTTGTGGTTCCAGTCCAGTGTATCCTGTCACTCCTGAAGAAACTTGTCCAGCATATCCAGTTTAGCATTATTGTGTAATCCATCTTGGTCCTACCTTAGTGTTTCAGAAGAATCTAACCCTGAGCTCCAAGTCAATTCTTGCAGTTTTAATCAGCCTTCCACCTTGATCCAGAAGAATTGGTTTACTTGTTGTGAACTCTAGCTTGTGTTACTGCATAGCTGCTAAGGTTTCCTACCATGAAGTTCCAGTTGATTCCAGCAAATAACAATGTGTGCTTAAAAGACTTACTTTTTGTAAATAGTTTTATAATAAAATAAAACAATTTCCTTAAGAGTTTCTGGTGGTTTCATACCCGAACAGAACATAAACTTTGATAGTACTCAGGAATTAGCCAAAAAATACTTAAGATTTAGAATGATAATAGAATCCATATCTTGTCATTTGGGATGTTAGTCAACTACTAAAAGAAGAGGGCAGAGTCTGAGAAATAAGACTTATTTGAAAGTTCGGAGGTTCAAATCCCTAGTCCCGGGTGATGGAGTGAACTGCCGCACTAGCCCCAGCTCTTGCCAACCTAGCAATTTGAAAGCATGCAAATGCAAGTAGATTAATAGGTACCACTTCGGTGGGAAGGTAACAGTGTTCCGCATGCGTCATGCTGGCCACATGACCGTGGAAGCATCTTCAGACAATGCTGGCTCTTCGGCTAACAAACGGAGATGAGCACCGGCCCCTAGACTCATACACGACTGAACACATGTGCGGGGGGAAACTTTACCTTTACTTACAATCAGATAATTCCATGTACCAGTCTGAATGTTAAGCTTAGGGAATGAATACAAGACTAGGAGAAAGGACAATAGGTACACAGGTCCAAAGTCAAAGAGTAATTTCCAACAGAGGGACAGATCTACCTTGATACCCAGACTCTTGAACAAAGCCTACCAGAACAAAGTGACAAACTGGATGTCATCATCCAAAATTAGATGATTGGGTACCCCTTGAAGCTGGAACATATTGTGTAGAAACAGATGGGACTTTGGTAGGAAAGAGAAGAGAGAGAAGAGGTTAGAGAGAGAAAGAGGGAGTATGAGAGAAGATATTAGAGAGAATGAGAAGGTCAAATAAAAATAAAAAAGAAGAAGAAGAAGAAGAAGAAGAAGAAGAAGAAGAAGAAGAAGAAGAAGAAGAAGAAGAAGAAGAAGAAGAAGAAGAAGAAGAAGAAGAAGAAAGGAATGGATGAAAGGATAAAAGGAAGAATAAAATTGGAAGATAAAGGAAAGGAAAAGAGAGAGATGGGAGGGTTAGAAAGAGTGAGTAAGGTAAGTGAGAGAAGAGATTAAAGAGAGAGAGAGAGAGGGTTAAAAAAGAAGAAGGGAATGGATGAAAGAGAAAAGGAGTTAAAGGAAGAATCAAAAGGAAAGGAAAGGGAAAGGAATAGATAGAGAGAGAATAGGTTAGAAGAGATTGAAAGATAAAGGAGAGAAAAGATTAGAGACAAAAAAAGAAGGATACATTGTATTAAATATAATAAAAATAATTATATAAAATCAAATGTAAATATATATACATAAATGTAACCATTGTTATGTGTTATATATGATCATTGTTATGTGTTATATGTTTTGTTTATGTTTTATGTTGAATGTAATAATAAAAAATTATATCTGCAAAAAAAAAAAAAATTGGTACTGTACTGAAAAAAAAAATGTTGACAACCACTAGGATTGTGTCTACCTCCACCAGACTTGGCTAAGTGGTGTCAAAGTCTAGGACAGTACTGACCATAGTCTGGAAAGTGCGGACAATGGCAACAGGAATCCTGTGGGTTTTCCTGGTTAGTCCTTGGCATGGCAACATGTAGGACGTGGGATGCTCATGGGCCTGATGGGTCAAAACAAGTTCAGTTGAATCAAGATAGAGATGCTCTTTATATGTGATTGATCTGACTCAATCCTAATCCTAAAGTTGGCTCTGAACAGAGAAGCAAGCACTCCTCCTAAGGGAACAGTCCATTATATGGGAATCTTCTTGGACTCATGGCTCCATCTCAGCAGGCAAAAGCAACATAAAGGGCCAACTTCAGTTAGTATACCAGCTGCAGGCCTTTCTGGAACAAGATATCCTTGCATCAGTAACTCATGCTCTCATAACCTTGAAGTTAGGCTACTGCAATGCATTTAATATAGGGCTGCCCCAACTCAGAAACTTGCAATTGGTCAAAATATACCCAATAAGCTACTATAAGCTGAACTACTAATGTTCAGTATTGTTACACCTATGCTAAAGTCACTGCATTACCAACAGGCTTCTGTAGAGGCACTGCAGAAAACTGGTGAGGAGTTAGTGGTGTGGTCTATTTTTCCCCCTTTGCACATATAAAATAGACACTCTAAGCAGCTGTTGAATCACTCCCAGATTTTTATTGTAAATGCCTCCATGTACACACTTAAAAAGAGTTACTTACAAGCTCTGTAGATTGCATCATTGTATTGAAAATCAGTCTTCCCGTTTAGTCTTTTATCTGTATGGCTTTTTGTTGTTTATTCGTTCAGTCGCTTCCGACTCTTCGTGACTTCATGGACCAGCCTACGCCAGAGCTTCCTGTCGGCCGTCACCACCCCCAGCTCCCCCATGGTTGAGTCTGTCACCTCCAGAATATCATCCATCCATCTTGCCCTTGGTCGGCCTTCTTCCTTTTGCCATCCACTTTCCCTAGCATCAGCTTCTTCTCCAGGGTATCCTGTCTTCTCATTATGTGGCCAAAGTACTTCAGTTTTGCCTTTAATATCATTCCCTCAACTGAGCAGTCTGGCTTTATTTCCTGGAGTATGGACTGGTTTGATCTTCTTGCAGTCCAAGGCACTCTCAGAATTTTCCTCCAACATCACAGTTCAAAAGCATCTATCTTCCTTCGCTCAGCCTTCCTTATGGTCCAGCTCTCACAGCCATAGGTTACTACAGGGAATACCATTGCTTTAACTATGTGGACCTTTGTTGTCAGTGTGATGTCTCTGCTCTTAACTATTTTATCAAGATTTGCCATTGCTCTCCTCCCAAGAAGTAGACGTCTTCTGATTTCCTGGCTGCAGTCAGCATCTGCAGTAATCTTTGCGCCTAGAAATACAAAGTCTGTCACTGCCTCCATGTTTTCTCCCTCTATTTGCCAGTTATCAATCAAGCTGGTTGCCATAATCTTGGTTTTTTTTGAGGTTTAACTGCAACCCAGCTTTTGCACTTTCTTCTTTCACCTTCGTCATAAGGCTCCTCAACTCCTCATCGCTTTCAGCCATCAAAGTGGTATCTTCTGCATATCTAAGATTGTTAATGTTTCTTCCAGCAATTTTAACTCCAGCCTTGGATTTCTCAAGCCCAGCACGTCGCATGATGTGTTCTGCGTACAGGTTGAATAGGTAGGGTGAGAGTATACAACCCTGCCGTACTCCTTTCCCAATCTTAAACCAGTGCGTTGTTCCGTGCTCTGTTCTTACCGTTGCTACTTGGTCATTATACAGATTCCTCAGGAGGCAGACAAGATGACTTGGTATCCCCATACCACCAAGAACTTGCCACAATTTGTTATGATCCACACAGTCAAAGGCTTTAGAATAGTCAATAAAACAAAAATAGATGTTTTTCTGAAACTCCCTGGCTTTCTCCATTATCCAGCAGATATTGGCAATTTGGTCTCTAGTTCCTCTGCCTTTTCTAAACCCAGCTTGTACATCTGGCAATTCTCGCCCCATGAATTGCTGGAGTCTACCTTGCAAGATCTTGAGCATTACCTTACTGGCATGTGAAATAAGTGCCACTGTTCGATAGTTTGAACATTCTTTAATGCTTCCCTTTTTTGGTATGGGGATATAAGTTGATTTTTTCCAATCTGATGGTCATTCTTGTGTTTTCCAAATTTGCTGGCATATGGCATGAATCACCTTGACAGCATCATCTTGCAAGATTTTAAACAGTTCAGCTGGGATACCGTCGTCTCCTGCTGTCTTGTTATTTGCAATGCTTATTAAGGCCCATTCAACCTCACTCTTCAGGATTCTGTATGGCTACTTGTAACAATTAAGATAAAGAGGACAAATAGAAGGTATGTCAAAAATAATGTCTCATTTACAAATCTCTTTGGGAGAGGGTCAACTGGTTGGGTTCCCAAGTTATTGACAACATATACAGTATCATCAGACCATCTCCAGGTATTGTGGGCTGAAGACCATATTTTATTTTAAAATTTCCCTGGCAGTAGATCAACTTTCTAAATTATGACTAAATTACTGATAAGATGTGCCTAAATTTCTGGGAAAAGGTGCTATACATTAGCCAGCCAGCTCAAGGATTGTGTGTCTGTTGTCATTTTGGGATTCCAGAAAAACTGAAGGAATGTAGTTTGGTATACCTTTTCTTTGCCTCTATAACTATCTTAGTATTCAGTAAAATACTTTTTGACCTTTCACAGTACTTTGAGCCTATTGTCTTTGAATCCTGGCCATCAGTGCCAACACAGCCTCTGAGCTCAATTCAAGGTGCTTTGTTTAACCTTTAAATCCCTATTTGGTTTAGCACCTTCTTTGAGGGGATATTACTAACCAGTAATATTAAAATGGCAAATTGTTAGCATATGAGTATATACTAACTATATACTATATACTAATATATAGTATATGAGAGCCAGTTTGGTCTAGTGCAGGGCTTTCCAAAGTTTTTCCCGTGGTGACACACCAACCAGCGTTGGTGTGTCGCCGCGGGAAAACCCGGAAGTTCGGCAGCGCACAAAAACCCGGAAGCGCTGCTGCGCTTTCAGGTTTTGTGTGCTGCAGTTAGTGTGTCACCGTGGGAAAACCCAGAAGCACTGATGATGATCAGCGCTTCCGGGTTGTGTGGCGACACACAAGACTGTGTGTGGCGACACACTTTTGTGTCGCGACACACAGTTTGGAAAGCTCTGGTCTAGTGGTTAAGGTGCTGGGCTAGAAACCAGGAGACTGTCAGTTCTAGTCCTGCCTTAGGGATGAAAGCTGGCTGGGTGACCTTGGGCCAGTAATTCTTTCTCAGCCCAACTCACCTCACAGGGTTGTTGTTGTGGGGAAAATAGGAGGAGGAAGGAGTATCAGGTATGTTCGCCACATTGAGTTATTTATAAAAATAATAAAGGCGGGATAAAAATAAATAAATAAATAAATAAATAAATAAATAAATAAATAAATAAATAAATAAATAAATAAATAAAATGCTTCAGAATTTGTACATATGAAAAATTGGTGTTTTTTGTTTTTTGTTTTATAAAAATTTCTTCTATAACCATATATACAACTAATGTTAACCAATTTCATTGCTTTAGTTCAACTTTGGCTATGCAAATCTGAACTTTCTCATCAAACATTTGGATGATAAGGGGAATGCAGCTATTTTCTGAGAATAATCTGTTCATCAACAGGGCATCTGCTTGCAAGGAAAGTATGCAAATGATGAATGAAACTGCAACATATCTTCATAGTTTCTTCTGGCCTGGACTGTAGAAGAGTTGACAATGTTCCTTTCAGGCATTGCCAATACAGTAGATGAATGCCAGAAAGGGAGTGTATTTCCCATCTATCTTGGCCACTTCTCAGAACTGGTGGCCCATATTTAGTTTTTCATGCCATCTCTTTAGTTAATACTATTTTCCAGTGTTTTTTTTTTCAGAGATTATTTCTGATCTAAAACTGATAAGCAAGTACTTTGCTCAAATTTTAGGGACAATCTTATTCAGGAATGCGTTTTCTCTTATCTTAAATGTTCTCTTTTACTACAGCTGTGCTTACTACATGCACAACAACTATCTGATTAATATGCTTTGACTTCTTAATTTTGCAAAGGGACCAATTATAGAATATTATTATGATGTACCTTTGTCCCTGTAGTGATTGAAACTCAGACTGATACTGCACCAAGCCATATATTATGACAAGTATTCTTTAGGGTTTGGATTAGAAACTTGAAAATTGTTGAAATAATAAAATATAAATGCAGGCATACTCATGCTATGTAATTAATGTAATACACAGGAATGCATAAAACTGATGCATGCATCTGTATTGCTAGGGGAAAAAACGACCATTCATGCCGATATAAATAGGGATATCAAAGGTTTTATATAGTACAAAGCAGGAAACTGACAAGAGTTTAAATTGTACATAAAAGATGCTCCCTTCACACACTACACAGAAGTCAAGTTGCAGAATGCATCATTTTCTCCAATCCCAATGTTGTAAAAGACAATTAGCCATACTACTGAAGTATATATGTTGAGCATTGACATCTGTATCAAGGGATGCTGACACATCTATCTTTTAATAGGGGCTGTTTAATAGAGCCCTGTCCCATACTAAATGCAGCTGTCATGTGTTCAACCATGAGATCTGTAAAGGAGAATGCCAAGTTCTAGAATCTGAATAAAATGGTATTCCAGATTATATAAAGGGTTGTTCTCATGCTCAAGCAAGTGCAAATACAGCTCCTTATCAGATCTGGAGACGTAAGGGAAAAAGTTCAATATTTTGTTTGAGCATTATATATTTAGGCATTCTGAAATTCTCACCGTTTTCACACAATTTTGAAAGTACTGGTAATTTTTAGGCTTCAGGTAAAATAATTGGCTAAGAACTCAGCAGTGGGGTGGATGGTATTCTATAGTGCAGCAAATATATATAGTATTTCTATCTTTTCATATGATGCTTAGTCATAACTTTTGTCCTCTTCATTTCTCTAAGCTATAAGGAATTCCAAGGGTTTAGTGATCTTACTGTCAATTAAGTGGGTATAAAACTTAACATTTTGAAATACTTGACTTTATTTACAAATATACAGTTTGAGGATAGTGGGTCCACAGTGCTGTAAGCAAATCCACTGCCCTTTCTAAACACCAAATAAGGAAGTTTTCAAACATGCTTTTCAGAATTTGAAATGAGTGGTGACTTATTTCTCAATCTAATGCAGATACTGTAATCTTTATTCCTCATAGAAGCAGGTCCATCTTACATGGTTATTATGTATTTATTGAATTATTTTTGGGTACCTTTGAATCAGTGATGACTCCTGGCAACTTGCTGGACAAGTCCCTGCAGTTTTCTTGCCAAGATTTCAGAAGTGGTTTGCCATTGCCTGCTTCCTAAGACTGAGAGAGAATGACTGGCCCAAGGTCACCCAGCTGGCTTTGTGCCTAAGGCGGGACTAGAGCTCACAGTCTCCTGGTTTCTACCCTGATGCCTTAACCATTACACCAAACTGGCTCTACATGATTATTTTGTTGTTGTTGTTCAGTCGTTTAGTCGTGTCCGACTCTTCGTGACCTCATGGACCATAGCACGCCAGGCCTTCCTGTCCTCCACTGTTACCCAGAGTTTACTCAAATTCATGTTCATTACATCGGTGATGCTATCTAACCATCTCATCCTCTGCCGTCCCCTTCTCCTTTTGATTATTTACTCAGAGGGAAAAGATCTACAGTATCTGGGGGTGAGGATGAGGGTGGGAAACCCCTTTCCATGGTATCTGGAATTATTTTCTAGTCATTGTGAACCCTTTATCTGCAATTTCTTTAACAAAGCTTACCTAACTTTACCTTTTAATAATTTATATATGCATATTATCATATTAGCCTATTTTCCTTTTTCTGTCGAATTGCTCAATACATAAGTTTAATAATCACATTTTTAAAAGTGAGATTATATCAGAAGCCTTATACTTTTGCCTTAATATTACAAGTAAATTCTACCAGTTGCTACATTCCATTTTGTATAACTACCTGGAAAATAGCTGATATTCCATTTCTTGATGTGATGATGAGTACTTAAATTCATTCTGAGTAGTGCTGCTGCTGAGAAACATCAGGGTATGTATTCAAAGTTCACAAAGTATTACCAATTTGTTACAATAGCAAGGACAGACCAGATTCTGTCTTGAAATTCCTATCTAATCTTTTAAATTATAATTGGTAAATTTTAAGAAAACAACATCTGATATATAATACCCAATTGGAAACTGGAAGCAGGATTTACATATGATTATCTCATTTGTTTTGACATTTTTCATATCTTTTCTCTTCTGATACAAAAATAGCTTTTTTTCTGATAAAAAGAGATCCGTTTGTAGAGAATTGGCCTAAACTGTTTTTATGTTTTCCTCCAAAAAAGCATCCTATTATCTTTTTAAAAGTCCACTATTCATATGATGTAAACCCAATTGGCTGACCTACGCATCAACACAGCAGAAAGAGAGGAGACTTTTTATTTCTTTTGAGTTTCTAGAAAGCTGATGCATTCTCCTAAATAACAACCAAAGCCTTCTTGCTAGCTTAATTTTACTGTGAAATTATGTGTCTAGCAAAATAGGGTATGTTTGTATACAGCGCACAGTGACACCTGCTAAAGCAAAGTAGATGTGTCATTTAAGAAAGGTCATTCTCCTGTGGAAATTATTTTTTCTCTGTTATCTTGAATACTATTGTTTAGTTTTCAAATTTTCTAAAGACATTCAGTTTAATCATGACAGTGCATTCCATTAACTAACTAAATAAAAATAAAATAAAATAAAGAATGACCTTTAATCAGGCAGAAATTCTAAAGGACCTGACAGTTTTATGAACTTATTTTTAGTTATATAAAAACTGCATTTTGCTTTTGTTTTTCTCTGGGTGAACAAAGAAAGTCATTTGGGATATTCTGACCACTTGGAAAATTGAATTATTAAATAAATGAAAAAAAATCAAATAAACATTATTTAAATACCAACAGTTTATACTCTAATAAATTAAGGTTTATGTTAGAGCATAAAGGGAATTATCATGCCTGCTGGTATAATCATTAATAGTGTGCAGGGTGGCTGTGATCTGCTTCAACAAGACACCTTGCACTGCAGATGTGAGTTGCTCCACCTCAATATGGAATGCATAAAGTGAACAGGTTAAAGCCAGATCACTTCAGTTTGACTGCTTTACCTCAATATCAGGGGCTGCTGCACATGTGCATAATGCAGGTACTTTAACTTTCTTTTTTAAATAGCAATATTATTAAAAGTTACAATTAAAAAGATAAAAAACTAATACAAACTAAAAGAAAAAGAAAAATAGAAAGTGCATAAAAATAGAAAAATAGAAAAGAAAGAAAAAAATAAGAATATAGTAAAGAAAAAGAAAATATATAAAGAAGTGACTTCTGCCTTCATCACAAGTATAAACAATTTTAGTAACTTATCAACTTATCTTAAAATAAAAAAATGATCTCTTATTCCCATATCCCATCTCTTATCAATAAACAAATCCTTAAAACCTCCTCATTTTAGTCCTGATCAGGAAAAGTCCAGTAAGCGTTACCAGAGATAACAACATATCTATTTTAACTTTGATCAAATAAACCAACTTTATATTCCTTCCTTTTACTTTTAACAATCTTGATCTTTAGTCTCTTCAAATAATGTCCTAGAACTTGATTTATTTCATTTTTTCTTTGTCCCTTCTCACAAAATTCTTCAGATTTTCAAATACTTTCAAAAGATCATTAAGTTGGAAGCCATAGGGATCTCTGGAGGATGCTATTGTAGATGGCAGACAGTGCAGAGAAGGCATACTTCCTAGGTGCCAAAATATGACATTGTTAAATTCATGGGACCTGAAGTAAATCCAAATGACTGGACAATCTGTGATTCCAGAAAACTTTTTAAATAAGCAGATGAGCTGTCTCAGGTCATAGAAAAGGCCACAACAAAGAATAAAGTGGGTCTTCTTAGAAAACATAACAACAATCATTAAAACAATACCCTGTCAGGGAACCTTGGTCAAGAACCATGCTTAGCCATTATTCCAACTCTAGTTCTTTATTGTTCTTACCTTATAGACAGAATCTAGAAGATAGATAGAAGGAACCTTCCTTCAATTTCTGAGTCTCACAGATTGGGTGGATGTTGGAACAAGGAATTCAAAGTTTTTAGTGTGTAGAATAGAGAATGTGGGAATGTTATAAGGTAAGAAATAATCTGGTTTATGAGATAAGGCATTCGATTGTTTGTTCTGTGTGCTTGGGACATAAGAGATTAGAACTTCAAAACAAACAAACAAACAAAAAAGCCCCCCTTGACCTATCATTGAGTAAAGCTGTGAGAGTTCTAGCTATTCTAAACTTTCATACTTTTACAGAATACCAAGTAATTTCTAGGAGCAAAAGGGGGAACAGTTTTACGTGTCTGATAATATGGAAAGAGGGGAATGCAGTACCACCAATAGTATAACAAGGGCCAGTTAAAGGAACATTTCTCTGGCTTACTGCTCCCACTTGGTTCCACTTGGTTTGCCATGACAGTTAGGATCCTGACAGTAAATCAGGAAATAATCAAGACTACCGGAAAGTTCACTATCAAGAACTTGTCTAGAAACTCAAAGAAAATATTCATAAACCTTTGAAAGACCAAGGGGTTGTTCCCCAATTCAAAATCTATTACCATATATTTCAACAAGACAACAGTCAGAACTGTACCTCCAAACCAACCATGAGATACTTATAGGAAAGAAGAATAAAGGTTTTGGAATGGCCTTCAAAGTCTCCAGATTTAAATATTACTGATAGACTGAGGAGAGATCTCCACCATGCAGTATATGTGGGCAGACCTAAAAATATTGCTGAACTAGAAAAACCCATGAGGAAGAGAGGGGAAAAGGAAGAAAACTAGAAAGATTTCTAGCTCCTTATAGCAAACATTTGGACACTCTTATTTCTTCAAAAGGAATGTTACAAAGTACTGATGGACAGACTGTCCAAATGTTTGCATCATATCCACAATGTTCTTATTCTGAATTAGTAAAACAAATTGCACATAAATAGTAAATATCTTTTAAATATTCAGAAAGTTGCCATACTTAACTTTGTGCCATGTGGAAGTATAGCCTTCTATTCATGAATAGCATGATCAATTTACGGTTCCTAAAAAAAATGTGGTTTCCTTTTGGAAAGCATCATAAATATCTTCTTCCAGGATGGGTGTGCAACAGTAACACAAACAACAATATTGCTTTTATTTGGTTCTCAACCTATTTTATCCACAAGTTTTCTACGATATTCCCCCATGCATTTATTTGGATTTCTGAATATATATCATATAACACAATTGTTCATCCCTTTCTATTGCTTCTCTTCCTTTTGAAGAAATTCAGGTCACTAGATCTGTTTTTGTTAAAATGGGATTCCCTAGCTTAAATTATTCCTGACCAAAGTGTCTTGCTGTTACAGAAAAATAAAACTATCACTCAGTGATTTTCTTTTTTCTTTTTTAACTGATCTCTTGCTTCACTACCAGCTGCCAGCCAAATATCGCCAAAGTATTTGGAATCAAGCTGTCCAAGTCCCACAGAAGTGAGAGTTAAACTAGTTTCCTCCTCCTAACATTTTCTCTTAATTTGATTGTGGACCAGGCTGCCATCCTGCATGGCTTTTAAAGAATTCCAACAAAGGATTCCAGTAGGTAGGTGCTTGCAGATTATGATAAAATCAACAGGCTTTTCTAGATCAGAGTGCCATTTATGTGTTTCTCAGAACTGATGATTGTTAACCTCTCCAGACTATACCCCCCCCCCCCGCAAGAAAACAATAAAACCCCTCTTGCCATTCATTTTCCTTTTTTGTTTCCCAAATGTCCTTTCCTCCAAAGCAATTGCAATGGAAAAATGGACATATGGCCCTGTATTTTAACTGCGGCAACAAGCTGCTGTACCACCTGGCAAGAGAGTAATGTGGAGGTACAAGCCTTGCTCTTCACCCCTGGAGGTTTAGCAAGTACTATAACAAAGCACCTTCTCAGTGCCTAAATCACTCAGAGTGAGAAAAAGGGAGTGAAATCAGACTCTAAACACTGCTGTTAAATACAAAACAAGGTAGAATTTATTGTCTCAATGAAAGGCCTATAGGGCTGAAATTTTGCTGTATTACTTTTCCATGTTGTTCTCCACTTCCTCATACTGTTTGTAAAGGTTAAAATAAGTTCTACTTATGCCAGGTAGTATGGGAGACATATAATCTGGAACATCTAAATCAGGAATGAGAGATCTGTGGATTTGCAGATGTTGCTGAACTGCAGTTGTCAGTAATTCCAGGTAGCATAGGCAATGCTCAGGCATGATAGGGCACTGTGGTTCAGCAAGTTCCCTTTCTCTAATCTAAACTATCGATCTATTGACATACACAAAGTAATGATATTCCATAATGTTAGAGACATAATAAAAATGAAAACAACCTGGAGTTGTTAGGGCCAGATGAGTCTATTCAGTGTATTTGAAAAACTACAAATCTAATGGAAGATGCTGAGTTTGCCTACCTTACAGTCTACTAAACTACCCCACACAGTGTTCCAGAAAAGGGTATTTTTTTTGTGGGGAAAGGATGTAAAGATGGTAACACAAAGAAAGGTATCAAGCAAAAATGTGCCTTTAATTAGCTGGGGATGCTGTGTATAGGACACCATGCATAAAATGGCAAGATTCAGCAATAATGAGTTTCAATAGCCATATTTCATGTACTTAGATATATAAACTTCTAATTTTATATTATATGATAGAAAGATAGAAAGATGAAAGAAAGATAGAAAGATAGAAAGATAGAAAGATAGAAAGATAGAAAGATAGAAAGATAGAAAGATAGAAAGATAGAAAGATGATAGATAGATAGATAGATAGATAGATAGATAGATAGATAGATAGATAGATAGATATAGAGTGAAGAACAGAGCTTGTTGCCAGACCCTATTTTGGGTTGTTTAGAAATTTGGCAGCAAGCTAGGTTAGGTATTAGTAATTAGCCTGAAGAACAAATGCTGAATGTGCGGTCCTTTACTTCAGAGTAAGTTTGGCCAGCTTCCCCTTTGAACTGTTGGATCCAGGCCAGTAAGGACATCCTAATAACCCCTTGCAGCTGCAATTTCAGTTGGGAGGGGGAATTTGGGTAGCTTGTTAGGCAACGCCCTAGAAGCCTCGCTGGTCCGAGCTTCTGATTGAGAAGTTGCCTAATAAAATAAGGAAAGGAGAGAGAGAGAGAGAGATTTTTCTCCAAAGGTCGTCAGCAGCAACAGAATAACTTTTTATCATCAAAAGGGTTAGTATCCTCCAGCAACCTGCCTAAAATGCAATTTTATCTCACTATGCCTGGGATAATGGATAAACAACAGCGTATCCAGATTTAAAAGGATTAAGGAACTACAGTAAGTTTTAGGGAGATAGTTTTATTATTTTAACTGTTATCTTGCAAACTATGTTTTAAAAGAATCCTGCCTTAGTGTGTAAGTTTAATCATATTTATTTAATAAAAATATATATCTTACATGCTGGTGTTGTGGTCAAATGCATATGGAAATTGGATTCTACCCAGCCTGACTAGCCACTTGGCTTGTTACTACCAGGAGATTGTCGATGGTCAAATTCCCAAGGTTTTGGGCTTGAAGGGAGAAGTCATCCTTGGAAGTCTTGAGGTTTGGCCCAGAGTCCCCCAGCTTTCCCTAGGGCTGTGGGACTATAGTGATAGGGTGGTGGCAGCGAAGTTTGTCCTTTGGGTTGGTGCCCAAACTAGGAACATCTGGGTTGGTGCCCAAGTAGAGGCTGTTGGGTGGGTGCCCAAGCTAAGAACAGTAGGGGTTGGTGCCCAAACTAGTAACATCTGGGTTGGTGCCCTAAATTGGGATTAGTCTGCCCTTTTGGAGAGGGTTCTCATGAAGCTAATTAGAGAACCTGTATAAAACTATTCCAGGGTTCCTTTTACCACAGTCATTGCTGAGGTGTGGATCCTGGTTAGTTAATTGTAAAAGGGCAGTGTTCCTTTTAGTTAATTGCGTGGGCCAGCAAAGGAAAGGACAAGGGGGGAGGCGTCCAGCCAGGAGGCTTGTGAGCTAAAAGGTAAAAAGGAAAGAAAAGGAACCCCCCCCCCCGGATAACATTGACAGACAGACAGACAGACAGACAGACAGACTACAAAACACAACTTCATAATATCAAATATTGCCCTTATCTTTGTTCTCCACTGACTATAGTTTTCAAGGGCATATTGCAACATCATGAATTCATGAGAGTTTTTATATCCTGCCATAACATTTTTTTAAAAAATGTGTATATGTGTGTTTTATAATTTTGAATCCCTTCTGCCTAATAATTAGGCAGATTCAGCTACAATAAAGTGGCACATTTTGTCTGCATTATCCCACAAATAGATTATAAAAGGTTTCTGCACTTCTGTTTCCATTATCATCTGGTTCACACATTTTAGAAGTGAGAAATTGTATACTGAACTTTTTTTTTATTAGCATTCACACTGAATTTACCATTGTTATCTAAAAGCTGCATTCAAGAAAATATGAAATGAGTAGGTATTAAAACGAACTACAGTTAAAGCGACTCTTCTCAAAAACAGAAACCATACTGGTGGGGGGGGGGAGATAAGCACAATATTCATTGCCCTATTTGGATGGAAAAAATGTGAATATTTCATGAAAAGTGGTGGGAGATTTGAATAGGAAAATGTGCAAAGATTGTCAGCATGTATTTCATTCCATTATCTTTACATTTTAGTACTCAACACCATTTGCAAGGACTTCATGGCCATCTGCACATTCAGTCAGTTCAAGTAGTACAGTCCTTCAAGATCGCTACCATTTCAGACTTTACATGGTGGCGAGAGAGCACTTTTGTACAAAAAAGAAGGATAGGTAAAAGTATAAGCTTCTCTGTTATAATCTGCATTATTACGCTCACAGGATTTAGAGCTTTTATTGTTTTGATATAAGGCCATGCTCAAAAATTAAATAACTTGTAGGTTCAAAGTGACATTAATAAATATTCAGAAGTTGTTATTATTTCATTAGTTTGTATTCCATGGTATTGTTAATTCAAGAGCTTATCATGACAGTTCCCCTTCATTGAAAGTTATGGACCTTAATCTACCATGCTGGTCCAGTGTGGGTTGGTAGATAGATGTTTTTTTAACTTGCCAGTCTAGGGCTGAGGGACAGTGACTTGCCCAATCACCCAGCTGGCTTCTGGACAATGGAAGGACTAGAACTTGGGTCTCCCCTAACCACCATATACACAGTCTCTCTCTCTCTCTCTCTCTCTCTCTCTCTCTGTCCCCCAAATAATAGAAATATATAGCATAATGGTCTATTAATTAGGATAATCTGAGACTAGTGCTAGAGTTCTTATCCCCTAAAGTCCTGTTCTTCTTCATAATTACGGTACGTAGTGCTGTGTTGTGGCCAACAATTTCAGCAACATTATTTATTATTGGGAGGAACTCTACCCCATTCAAGATGAAAACTCCTCAGTGTCAGGTGTTCTCCAATGTAACATACTCTATCAATTATCCATTGCCATGAATGAAATTTCAGGGTACTCCTAAACAAATAGTGCTGGCAGGAATGTGTAAGCTTTTCTGGTTGACTATACTATCTTGCTTGGTCTTTGAACAGTATGCTGGGGTGAGCTGAGAAATGGGCATAGCTAAGAGAAACCAATTGATTTAATTGGATTCAAAGTTATATTTAACTAAATTAAAATTAAATTAATTATGTAGAGTTAAATGTATTACTCCTAATGCCCTTGATAATGTTATTATTTTGTCAGATCATAAATTACAACTCAGCAGGAATTTTGGGAGAGACTTTCTTGTCCATTCCTGTTCTATATTCTTCAGAGTTCAATGAATTCAGTGTAAATACAACTACAGATGCAGGTTCGTATTTTTCACCTGTTCAAGAAGTAATATTAAAGACCGTTTATAGATGTAATATTATACCTTTTATACGTATAGCAAGTTTCCTTGAGAAGACATGAATATTATTCCGCTGACCCACTGTATGCTATTTTGCTTAATCATTAGAACCTGAGAGATGTGACCTACAAATCTATAAATAGCCAATTTAATTGCCACAAAAAAAACAAAACAAAACAAAACAAGCAAGACAGTCAGGCTTTAACTTTGTATAAATTTAATAAATAAATACACACACACACACACACACAATTTAGATGTATACGTGTGGTGCAGATAGATAGACAGACAGACAGACAGACACATGTACAAACAAACAAAAGAATGTTGAGGGCAACAGGAAGGCAAGTAATAGCGAATTGTGTTCCTGAAATGGAAAGTTGGGAGGGAACAAGTATAGGGGAATTAACAAGTGGAAGAATATGACCATATATCTTACAAGTTGTTGCCAAAGAGTCCAGATGATTCAAACTAGAATAAACCCAGGAGAGAAGCAGCTTAAGTGTGAGTTTGCCCAGTGTCATTTCCCATCACTGCCTTTGAAGTACCACAACATATTCTCAGCAATTTGATATCGCTATATTCTCCCTACAATAAGTTTCAAAGATATTGGAATTCTCCACCCACTCACCCAATCCAGCAACATTTTTTAAAAAATACCTACACAAATCCATGCATAACTCTTGCTTTTAATAGTACTTTATTCCTAATTTTAGAGTGATATATTAACTTGGGCCAGGCATAAACTTAATGTCAATCAGAATAAAAATGGGGAAATAGATGCCATGTGATTCAAATGGTTAGAGCTTTATTGACTGCAGAATACAGCATAAGTCTATATCCTATAAAATTATGTAAAGATGTTCTCAGCCATGTATTTTGTCCATTGTTTTCACCATAAGATGACTATAATTTTAACTAGACCTATTCACTGCAATTAATTTACTTGTGATACCTTGCTGTCCACTGGAGAAAAATAAATATAAGTTACCAAAATGTCCCTTTCCTAATAAACACTTGCATTAAATTGTCACTTAAAAATGCAACGCTTTCATACTACTATCATCAGTGAGCAGGATACCATCAAACCAAACAGAGGCAAGGCTCTCTCTCTTCTTCTCCCTCTCACTCCCTGTCTTTCTCTCTCCACACACACACACACACACACACACACACAGAGAGAGAGAGAGAGAGAGAGAGACTTCATTCACCTCACTATGCTGAAAATCCAGGAAGTGTCTTCTGAACTGTATAACTTAGTAGATGTAGCAATACAATGTTTTAACAGTTCCCAGGAGATTTGTGGGTTGGGGTAGGGGTGCATACATGCACATGCAATGTCAGATATAAATATAGAAACATGTTTACAGTAAGTTACATTAACATTTTGAGTGTTCAGGGCAAAAGCAGACATTAAAAATTCAGGCAGGTATCAAATCTTCATCCTTCAATCATAAAGAATGGATTGACAAAGTATGCTAGCAGGGGCTGGGACACAAGGTCAGTTTCTCTAGCCACAATAAAAGTGACATTGTGAGGTTATTTATTCCAGGGGAGTGCTGATACTTAAAGTGACATCCTAGTTTCACGGGTTTTTTGGACACATAATGTACAAATATTGGCATTTTAAATGCATTCATACTTAAAATAAAAACACTTTTTTTCCTGGTGTTGTCTATGTTTCAGTGCCGCAAAATCATATTAAGTATATACGAATTAACTTGACAAATATTAAGATTGATTTGATACCCCTCCTGGCATTAGATGGGCTTGGCCTTGAAGCATTTATGGGAAAGTTAAATCAAAACCGAAAGAAGCTATTATTTGTTGAAACTATATTTAATGATAGCATTGTTTATTCTTCAAGGGCTGAATGTGTAATTTTTTTTTCTATTACAGCATTGCATAATATCAGTCCTGTTATTCTGTTTTGAAATGTAATAAATTGGAGATCTCAACTTCTAATCATGCAAACCCCTAAAAGACATAGTTAATTTTGTATTTCAGAAAGAGAATGGATTTAAATTACAAGAAAGCAATTTTAGGGGGAAAAGATCTTTCCTAGCAGTAAAAGAGGTTCAATAATAGAATCAATTACTGAGAGAGTGGTGGGCTCCCCTTCACTGGAGGCTATGCAGCCATCAGTCTGGGATACTTTAATTTGGATTCCTACCCTGTAAAGAGGGTTGGTCCAAAAGGCCCTTTTCAGCTCCATCATACTACATCAAGACCTGCTTGTCACAGATTGATGATACCTAGAGATAAATAAGTCATGTTCAAGAAACAGACTAAATAATTAAAATGGCTAAATAAAATGTATGGTAATATTTCTGTAAAAAATACAGCCTTATTGGTTTTCATCATCTGTCTTTCTGCTTTATTTTTATTGAGATTTTGCATTTTTGCTTTGTGTACATTCTGTGCCTTGTTGGCATATTCTTTCTCTCAGGCGTAGCTGAAATGCTATTAAGTGCAGATATGTGGCAAACAAATAGAACACAAGGAATTTGTTGCTGCTGCAATAAAATAATAAGGTAAGACAAATGGGATGCCCATTCTGGTACAGGTACAAACAAATATAATTTGCAAACCAAGGCTAAATTGTTCACTAATATGTCATCAATTAAATTGCCAAGATGTATCTGAGGAAACAGATTCATAGATGCATAGCACTGAGAGTCCCGTGGCTTTTTTGTTCTTTCTTTTTCTTTTCCCCCTTTTCCTTCTGATGAACTAACTGTGAAAAGAGCAACAGCTGTTGAGGAAAACTAAAGCCTTGCAGTAGGTGGTGCCACCTGTGCTTTGCCTTACTCCAGCCCTAACAATCTGGTAGTTGAGCTGCAATGAGTAAGGGATTGAGCAGTGATTCAGAATCAGGGGGTGAGAGAGCAAGTGTCATGCCTGTAACAAAAGCCTCTTTTAGATCTATGCTTATTTTTAATCAATGGAGGGGAATTATTAGAAAGGAAAATATATAACACAACATCCTTTCACTAGAGAAAATAATATGATGTAGCTGTTATGCTTATGACAACTTCAACTCTGTCAAATATGAAACAGGTACAGTATCTATTATTTTCCCCATGAGATTTCCTTGAGGACTCTCATTCAGGCAGAAATCAGAACCAAAGGAGGCTGCATCATCTATTTATTGATTTATTCAGTTAATAAGGCTGCCTAATTACAAGCAACTCTTGAGTCATCTGCTCTCAGACCATGTCCTGGGTCATATAAGCTTCCTCAAGATAACATATCCAGTTGGAAAATTTGATAGACGAAATCAATAGATTTGTTCCTCTGTCAATCTGATATGCATTTATCCAGATGTACTTTTTTGGAATTCTAGTATCAGAGAAAAGTCATTGCTTTCTACCACTGTTAAGGAAACTGAGGTCTGATTTACACATGTGGCATTAAAGTAGAAAAAGCTCTTCTGTAGGAACTTTTATAATCTTAGCTTCCATGTGAGATTCATTTATTCAAATGTGCCCCCACTGCATGTAAGAAATTGTTATTTTCAAATCAGGTAATATTTTAAGTTTTTCAATAGAACAATTTTACATGAAATTGCTTTCATATTACTCATTGTGAGAAAATGTTAAGGTTTTCATGCCTACATGATTTAATTTATTTGATTTAGAAACTGCCTGACTCCAACCAAGTCTGGGCAATGTGCAATAAAACCAACAACTTAAAAACAGAATACAATAATTATAAGAATATAAAAGAATAAGAGTAAACAACAAGAAACAATTATGGATCTGGCTAGCCACACAAGGCCTGGGAGAACAGCCAGATCTTTAAGGTTTTCTGGAATGCCAGCAGGATTGGAGACACAAAGATATCAAGGGGAATCTCATTACAGAGGGCAGGCACTGTGACAGAGAAGGCATGTTTCCAGGGTCCCAATAGATGACATTGTTTAATTAAAAGGACCAGGAATGCATCAATTCTGTCAGATCAAACTAGACCATGGGAAATTGGCCCTATGCTACAGTATATAGGGCTTTATAGTTCAC